>VXAU01000286.1:16781-68960 GCA_013399695.1 Formicarius rufipectus
GAGAGAACTTCAAGGAACCAAGCTCTTGTTTTTAAAACCAAAAGGAAAAAAATGCCCCCTTTTTTTTTTTTTTTTTTTTTTTTTTTTTCAGAATGAATAGCAAAGACATTTCTAAGAGGCTGGAGGGGCAAGTCTCTTCTGTATCAGCATTAAAGTTGTTAGGAACAATGTAACTCAATACTACAAAATGTTTCAGATAGGGAGGGTAGCATAGGCCCTCAGGTACATATGATTCTAAGAGGTGGTGACGTATTTCAGAGGCACCATTACATTTATAGTATTGAAATTCAACAAAAATTTCCTTTTTAGTGAAGGTCTGTCCTGTTCACAAATGTATCTCTGTCCTGCACTGTAGTGCTATGAGTATTACTCACTCTCATAATTCTTCTCTGTCCCAGGTGGATGTTGAGTGCCAAGGGAAGCACTGAGAATGGAAAGTGGAAGGTAAGGAGTAGCCAGGATTTTCTTTTTGTGTCATTTCAGAGAGACTAAAGGAATTTCATAAAGATTGCCTTACATTTCTCCTCTGCAGGTCATTCAATCCCACAATGCTCCCCAGGAGCCAGGCTAGTCTGTTGCAGCTGGTAAGCAAGCTGTGGTGCTAGCAGCCAACACTGAAATCCCAAGAGGGGACAGGCTTCTTTCTCCACCTGGGAAGTTTTAAATTAGCCCAGCTGTCAGGAGACTAGCCTGGGAGAAAATTTAAATGTCTACACTTCTTTTTCCTCTTCCTCTTCCTCTTCCTCTTCCTCTTCCTCTTCCTCTTCTTCTTCTTCCTCTTCTTCTTCTTCTTCTTCTTCTTCCTCTTCCTCTTCCTCTTCTTCTTCCTCTTCTTCTTCCTCTTCTTCTTCTTCTTCCTCTTCTTCTTCCTCTTCTTCTTCCTCTTCCTCTTCTTCTTCCTCTTCTTCTTCTTCTTCTTCTTCTTCTTCTTCTTCTTCTTCTTCTTCTTCTTCTTCTTCTTCTTCTTCTTCTTCTTCCTCTTCTTCTTCTTCTTCTTCTTCTTCTTCTTCTTCTTCTTGTTCGTCTTGTTCGTCTTCTTCTTCTTCTTCTTCTTGTTCGTCGTCTTCTTCTTCTTGTTCGTCTTCTCCTTCTTCTTCTCCTTCTTTTTCTTTTGTCTTCTTTCTTCTTCTTTCTTCTTACCTCCTTCAAGGAAGTCACTGCTAGCAGCATCTCCAGCTTTATTGACTTGGAGTCTTTGGTAGAGGGTGCTCTGTGACTTGTTTCATTACATAGTGCCAGCGACATTAGTAACTGCCAAGTTACTGCAAGGTATTGCCTAAATCTCAGGCTAACATGAGGCCATTTTAGCCTGGCAGGATAACAAGTCTCAGAAAAATGATTGCTTCCTGTCCCTCATCCCAGTCAAATCACCTACAAGCAACTGTTTGTGGCCAACAGACATAATTTCACCCAGAGAATACTGATCTGTGGAGTCTCTCTAGGGCTCCTATTACTCACAGTATCTTGTGGTTTGTTGAGAGGAGGTGTCCTGCAGCTGTCATGACTGCATGGAGACTCCTCTAGTCAGAGGACTTCTCAGTGCAAGAACCTCATGGCTGTAGAATATGGAAAAACTTAATAGACTGCACTTACTAATAAATTATGATTTACCTATTCATTAGCCTGCTGTCTTGAGAAGGTTAAAACTAAGACCTGTGCTCTAGCTTTTTATTTTTTAAACAATGTCATCTCCTGCTGTGCATGTTTCAATTTCATGTCTTGATAGTAAGGAGCAAACAGGGGGAAAAATTCAGAAAAAGGGGGGAAGAAACAACTTCAGTTATACCAAGTTTGAGGTAAAGATTTTTTTCTGCAAAGAAACAAGGATCTTGTGCACTTACAGAATTGCACTTAGAGGTCTAGGTATTTCTACCACTGCCCTTCTGTTCAACTTCAGGTGTATGACTTCTGGTTTTACCATCTGCATTTTCCAGGTGAGAAATGCTGTGACAGATAGAGAGGAGATTTCCCACCCTTTGCCTGTCCTGTTGCACAGACTGGTTTTCCTGGTCTGAAGGCTGTGCCCATGGAAAGTCCATGCAAAGGAGACTGGAGAATTAAGAAAGTGTATTGTTGGTAGCATCTTGCACACCACAGCAGAGGGGTGAGGGCACTTGTTTGGGTGTTCAGCCGCTTCTCACTTTCACCATTACATAAGTGAAAACAGGTTGGGCACCCTCACCACCAGTCACAGAGTGGATGTGAAGGGCTTGGACACAGAACCCCCATCATGCAGCCTCCACTTACTGGGTTAACTTGTCCAGAAAGATAAAGACAACTGTTCTGGGGTGAGGTCTCATTGGGATGGGGTCCCTGAGATGCAACTCACAGCTTTGAGCTTCCAAGAGGCCAAAGCACAACCACTGGTGTTGTGGCCACTCTAAGGCCTCAGCAAAGCAGACTGGATACAGGAGAGAGAAGAAAAGGAAGAGACTTTTGTCCAATGAGGCTGAGAGACTCAATTAAACCTGAAGATGGAGTAGCCTCTTCTGGAAATATCAGATGGTACCACTGCCAATATTTTCAAATGCTATGTTGTATGAAGCACCATGTTTCAGGGAGTCAAAAAAAAAAAAAAACAAACAAGCATTGATGATGAGCTCAGAAATCTAAAAGTTTAGATGAACTTTTAATTCCTGGCCTACTTTAATATAGCCAGAGTCTGATAAGGAAGATAAAGAACAGATTGATCAAACCTCAGAATTTCAACTTAAAATGAAAATAACACAGTTCAAATACAGACTCAGCAGGAATTCTTGACAATATTGAGGATGCCAGAGCAATGTTAGTGGAGCACAATGCACCATGTTGGCATGTGGTAATTTTAAGATCCAGAAGTATCTCCTCTCAAACAATCTGAAATGCAAATGAGAAGTCTGTTTTCCCTCTTGCTCAGTGTTTTCTTGACAGCCACTGCCAGAATCCAACCACTAACTTGTCACCACAAAAATATGTTGATGCATTTGCTATGGCTAAAGTGTTAATCCTGACCTTCACATGTATCTGTGTGCCTTCCTTACACAGTCTACAGGACAAAGCCTGATTTCTTAGACTGAAGCAGTTCTACGACCAGCCAGGAGGGTAAGAAGTCAAACATTTCTTAAGGACAAGATGCCTTGCATCATACAGAAGGGTTCTGATAGTAAGCAAGGCAATGGCAAACAAACATAAACAAAACAAAACAAAATAACCTGGATGGCTTGTGAAAAAACAAACAGAGAGGATTGAAACTAGAACTTTTCCCAGTCCAGCTCAGCATCATGGCAAGGACAAGAACTTGATTTCCACCACATAACTAAACTGTCTCATTTACAGTTCAGACTATACATAGCTCAGCGTGCTATCAGGATCTTCTCCAGCATCAAACAGGGGATACATATGGTTTCCTACACTTTTTTCCAAAGAAATGAAAATAAAAATCTCTTTTGCATGGAAAAAAGGGATGCAATTCACACATTAGTAAGATTTAACTGGTTTTACTCTTTCAAAAGGTTTAAAAATTTCTTAACCAGTATGTTGAAAAAATGCATAAAAGTGGACGACATGGTTGTTTTATTTTGTTTCACTTAAAGTTGTCTTCACCAACTGAACATCCATAGGGGCTGTCCCCTGCAGATTCCATCATGGTGTAGTGAGTCAACTGAGTATGTTCTATGGACCACCTGGGTAAAGGATTTCCATTTCATTATATCACAGGCTTCAAGCCATATGAGAGAAAGACACTGTGGGGAAACCAGTGGCTATTCCTATTGCCTGACTTCCAACCTTTCTCATTTCTAGTCAACAACAAGAAACTGGTCTGCTGCTGATGCACACTGTCATTTCTGTACAGTCATAAAGAGCTAACAGAGTGGGCTGCTACAGCACAGATGTTCCATGTTTCCTTGGCAAACTAACCTGGAGCAGTGCACAGCCCAGCAGCATGTTTCATTGGGGCCAAGAACACTGCAGCATTCACTAGGATGTACCCTGCTTATCCCTTGCTGTCAAAAAGCACTGCAGTTACACTGGAGAGAGGATAAACATGGGGCTAATACAGTGTCCAGCTCAGCCACTGCTACTGTATTTCATGAGTTGTTGCAAGGTTTTGTATCATAAATCCATTTTCATATATGACTACATCACTCAAATATGCATTTAAATGCCTTCCTGAGTGAATGTCATACAGAGGGAAAGAGGGGATGGCCTAACGTGAGGCATACCACTCACCATTTTGGCAGATGTAATGTGATTAGGGGTTGTGGAGCAAATAGACTACCCATTCCAGCTCCAGTAAACACTGTGAACAACCCTTGTTCTTGCTGGATATAGACTGAAGCAGAATTCCTCCCCTGGGCAAGGCTTAACAGCAAAACATGAGAAGGGTATTGAAAGGATTTAATTGCATAGCTGTCAAGCCATAGTAGGAGTTGTCCATATATGTTCTCAGAGCACATGTGGGAGCATAGATATCTGGATCCTGTGTGATGGAATATTTCAAAACCAGCTGTAGTAACATTAGTAGTAATGCATGGACCTTTACATTGTAATAGAAAACAAAAACAAAAACAAACAAACAAACAAAAAAACAAAAACAAAAACAAACAAACAACAAAAAAGAGACTTTGAAGAAAAACAAGCCAATAGTGATAAAATAACCCACAAGAGAGATGCTATTCAACAAATTACTTAAAACTCGAAGACTACAAGAGTATCCAAGGATCTAGCTGCAATTATTGCATTTCCCTCAGCTGAGAACCCACCCCAACACCCACTTATCCAGACATTGCCTCACTTGGGAAATGGCAATAAAATTTTGCCATTTGGCCACAGAGATTAATGGAATTATATAACGTCTGTAAGGACTTCTTTCACAGAGTCAAAACTAAGCAAGATGACACTTTGACATGCCATCACAAGACAAGGGTGCTGTGCACCAGTAAGGGAAATGGAACCAGGAGCTGAAAACACTTGAGAAAGCAGCTGCATTGAAAAACAGCCTGCAGTAAGTAGCACATCCTGGAGCTGGAAGTGGGGTAGAGGTGACAGGGAGAGGAGAATGGGATGTGAAACAATAAAATGCCAAACTGAGTAGCACTTGAAAGGGCAGGCTCATGGGAAGCAGGATGACTTCCAGATTGCTTTCCTCCAAAATTATGGAGTTTTTCTGTCTTGTCAGCATGAGGTTATTAGATTAAAATTATATGCTGCAAAATGCACTTCTGCTCCTCATGTCAGGACAGCCCCAGGATGCCATGGTCAGCCCACACCCACTTCTCCATCCAGCCACCCTGGCTCAGAGGCATCTGCAGTAGCGCCCTATGGGGCTGGACTGGGAGGGAGTGGGGGTTTCTTTGCTGACTAGGCTAAAAGAAAGCAGACAAGATCATATCAGCAAAAATAAAAATGTGAGGTTATAAGCAAAACCAAAGCCATATTTGAAATCAAGGGCACTCTCATGATTCTGACTCAGGAATCCCCTCCCTTCCTCACCTGCCTCCTCCTCTATTTATAAACCTGGGGTCTTCAGCCAGATTGTGCACACAGCTTTGTAACCTTTGAATGTCTAATATCAATACAGTCCTTTAACATGCAATGCACAATAAATGCAGAGTGTGCGGACACCTTACCTCTCACATGCTCTTCATTACTTCTCTTAAGGGCTGCCCTACAGCAGAAGCCTTTTGCAGAGAGCCATGTTACCACCGCATTTAGAAGTGGTTGTGAGGTTCCCTGAGAGTCCATACTCTCCCTACTCCTGCCACGCTGTCCTTTCCTTTAGTCAAACCTGCTTCATCTTGGGGCTGCAGCCACCGCCTGCCTGCCTGAGTGCCGCAGATCCCTCTCACTGCGCCGTGTGCCACTGTCCTTCCCTCCCCGCTGTGCTGCTCGCTAAGGACATGCTGTGGCACAGCTGTCTGCCTCCTCTGCTGCAGTCAGCCAGGTTTGGATTACTGTGCACGTTACTGATGTTGAGCTCCTGTCGTGACCCAGCAGCCCATAGGAGGAGCAAATGAGCTGAGACGTCAACGCAAAAAATTATAGCCATGCGAGCTATCCCTTTGCTCAGCTGCTTGGAGAGTGCATACATGGTCTGTGTGACAGCAGCAGCACACAGAAGCAGCAATGAAATGCAGTTAGCAATACAACTGGGAGACAGGCAGCGAGGCAGGCATTGGTCCAGTGACTAAAATGATCCTACCGTGAGCCAGCCTGCAGTGCCTCCAAAAGTGGCGGACTGCTATACAGAAGCTCAGCTTTCTTTGCAGTTTCTCCAGTTCCCCCCACGGTGACTGCAGTGTGTGCTCCGTTTTGGTTTTGTTTGCCTTTTTGTTTTTTCTATTTCCCCCCCAACCCCCGTCTTCCTCTCTCTCTCCTCCCGTGTCCTCTCTCCAGGATGGCGGAAGCGGAGTTGCACAAGAAAAGGCTCCAAGCCATAGCAGTAAGTCAGTTTTATTTAATTGCTCTTTTGTCAGTAGCTGTGGGTTGTGGAGTGAAGGGGGTATTCCAGCACGGTGGCTGGGAAGCACCCAGAGAGCCTGGCTTTTGCAAAGTTGTGTGTGGAGTTCCCTGTTTGGTAAACGAGTGGTTAAAGTCTTCTTTGTGGGATTTGGTGGAGAAAAGAGGGCTCTGAGGAAGAGCATTGAGCTGACACGTGCAGAAAGAAAAATGTGAATGCACAGTGGCATGCTTAAAAGATTGATGATGGAGAAGAAAAGAAGGAGTAAACGGGGAGGAGGGGAGATTGCAGGAGAAAATCAGTACGCTGCTGAAAATGTATTTAGTCACAGTGGGAGCTTTTACTCAGCTGATGAAGTTAGGCGAAAGAATCTGCTGAAGGGTGGCTTTTATTGCAGAAAATAATTGTGTTATTACTAATTTTTAAGGCAATCAAACACAGACACTGCATTATCAAAATTGTGTAACTATTTGACCTACTAGTTAAACCGTCACCTCAGCTCCCTAGCTGAGCACACAAATTCCCTTCTGAGTTGCATTCTGTGAGGGGTAAAATCTAGGCAGGATTTAGTCCCAGTTTAGACTTTGGTTTTCAGATTTAGCACAGCAATTTGGAGTGAGCCATGAGCTCAGACGGTGCAGTTCTCTGAGGAATGTGAGCAGTGACACCTGGTGAGGATTGGGCCTTGATGTTTAGAATCCACCATCAACCTGGCATGCAGAAATTGCCAGCTCATCTTCTAGAATGTCACAGGCACCATGTCAAAAGGCCTGTGTTTCTGTGGGCACTGCCAGTCTGACAGCCCCATACAGCCTGCCCTTGTTAGAGTGACACCCAGCTCTTCTTCACCATGGCTGAGATGTTGATGCAGCTGTGCCGGTCTCAGACAGACGACACGGTCCGTGCCGGGGACCGCACACCTGGAGGTCTGAAGGGAAACAGAAGATGGCAGAGCCTGCATGGGCTGTGTGTTCCCTTCCCTGGTTCCCACAGTAATCAACAGATGTTATGATTTTCTGTAGCCAGCGTAAGATACAGATTTCCTTTGTAGGGTAAGAGGAATGACTGCTGCTACTGCTGCTGCTGCTGCTGTCGTTCCAAGCTATATTCTTGACCACTATTGTGTTAATAGTTCCATGGAGATTTAAACAAATAGATTGTGGGGTTTTTTTCTCTCTAAAATACTTCCTGTGAAAGGGCAAATTGGTATCATTTGATATGGGGAGAGACGAAGCTGTAACTATTTAATTTTCGGACAGAGTAAAGTAGATTAATATTTTTCAGCTGGGTCACAGTTTTCTGTCAAGATAGGGATTCACATATCTTCAAATGGAAACATCAGGAATGTTACCCCAGAGGCTAGCCTCACCACTGCCTGTGATTTGGGACTCCTATATGGCAGAACTGTACCGCAGCTCTGCTCCATGCATTGCTGCTGTGCACAGCTCTGAAAAATTTCCATCTCCACATTAAAAAAGAAAAAAAAAGAAAGCTTTACATTATTATTGTTTCTTTTGAGTGCTATATAACACCAAGCAGCACCCATTTCCACATGGTGTCCTTAAACCTTTCACCAGAGCAGATGAAGTGCTCTGCTTCTTAGTACTTTGCATTTCACACCAGTGAGGCCATTATGAATTTAAAATGATCACCTGGTGTATTGCAGCTTTAACAGTAGGTTTATGCTGGTATAAGCAAAGACCTTGAGAATCTGGATCTACATTTTCTATACATATTTTCACTTTGTTTTCTATTTCTTGCAATAAATAAAGCATAAGCAACATATGCAGTTAATTAGGTTGAAAAACATTTACTTCAGTATCAAAAATATTCAGCCTTATTTTAACCTTTAATGTGAGTCCATGAAGTGACTGGTTTGCTTACTACTCTGCAGAGCAACAGGTTTTCCATAAAAGCTTGTTAGGTAACTTTTCTCCTGTGATTGGGCTGCTGTAAATGTTTGCCAGAATGCAGAGAAGTTTATTTCTAGTGTAAGCCTTGCTCTGCCAGAATGAGTGACATGACACAAGTTAGGTGTTTCTCTTCTGTCACCATTCAGCTAAAATAAGGTCAGTCAAAGGTTGTTTGGCCTTTCTCAGAAGAAGAAAGAGATGGTATTTCAGTTCAGCTTGGTGTTTCCTTTATTTTAACAAGATGCAGTCTCTCACTGAGATGAGCATAAGATTACTCCAGAATAATTTGTCAATCACTCTGGTTGAATACTGGACTTGTAGAAAAAAATCCACTTACCACTGGATTGTCTACACACTGTTGCCTGTACATTTGCGTCTATAATCACCATGGAAAATGAGTTTGTGAGGAAGATGCGCGGAGTAAATTTTAAGTGTGCATCACTGAATATTTAAGGAAAACAAATCCAAACATGAGAATAAGAATTTTTACATCAGAAGGCTGACAGCTTTTGAAAATTTTGATTTTGTATTTGATTTTGTTACTTAGACTTATCACAGTTTTAATACATGCCTCTCTAGTACAGAGGAAAGTGTCAAGGGAAGAGGAAAAGAAGGAGTCTACTGTTAGAACATTAATATAAACCTCAGTGAATGTGAGTTAGCCACTTGTTTTGTCTGCAGCAAGTACTCTGCAAGTACACAGCGAGCCTCTCTGTGCATTCAGCTTCCATCTGTAATGGTCTTTGCCTCTGTGTTAGAGAGCTGTTAGGGATGCTTGCAACATTGAGCTGTACTTGGATGCTATGATTTATCAGGGCAAGAAGTATCAAAATAGTCTTTAAAAAACAGAATGTGTGATTCTAAAGCAGAAGTTTCAACTGTGTAAGTTTTTAATGCCATTGGCATGGTTAAGCTGTGATTTTCAGTTCTTTCTAAAGTCCTTATAGTAAACACACTGACTATGGCAAGACAGAGCACTGTGAAAATACGGTTAGAGAAGTGAGGAGATATGAGACAACTACTAAAGAGCAGAAACCAGTTCTCTCTGCTCAGGAGGAATGCATAAACTCTGTGTCCTGGAAAGGACCTATGATGACCTGAAGTTATTGATTTTCTGACTCCTCCTTGAGCAGAGATCACATCTCCCCACTTGGGTACCATGCGCTAGAGATACAGATGAATTTTTCTACCATTAGACACTGCTCTTCACATCTGCTTGGGCCTGACTCTAAATCGCTTCACCACGCATCTGCTACTCTACCAGCAAGGGAACCTAGTGGTGCTCACTCGAAATGCTGTGGGAAGATGCCTTCAGCAGGCAAGGAAGAGGTTAAAAGAGGAGGTCTGAAGCCATCTTCTCTTTGAGCTTGCTTCTGTAGAGAACACTTACTTGAGTGATTGTGTCTGCTCTTTTCCTGAAGTGGATTTATGGGTAAAATTTGGGGAGAAAAAAGAAGCATTTTTTTGGCTTTAAAAATTATGACTGCTGTAAGTTGCTTAAAAGTTTGAAATGTGAATAGCCCTAGGAGAAACAGGCTTGGTAGGGACAGGTGAGCTCATTTATCTCATTTAATCTGCATGGCTCCAGAGTTCATTATATGGCCCTGTCTCTATGACTGCAGACATAGTGATCTAAACTACAAAACGTAAATACTTTCTGTCACTTATCTAGCAGTCATAAAGCTGAAAGGTGGTATTGCTGAGTCTGTATAGGTGCATCTAGAGTACAAATACATATATGATGAAGTGAATATGCATTACCAATACATCAGGCGAATTAAAGACAATCATTGAGGGACAGCACTGAGGAGAAATCATCAGCTAAGTGACAATCAGCACAGGAGCTGAAGGTTTTCAGTTTCAAGACATGTCCATCCTGGAGAATCAAGTGGGGAGCTACTATACTGATTCCTTAGCAGATAAAAACAACTGCAGCGGTGGTTACTGCTTACCAGTGCCCAGCTCAGAGAACCAGTAAGTCAATTAAAGGAAAGTAATAATTGACATATGTCAATTAAAGGAAAGTAATAATTGACATACAAGTAGCCCCATCAAGGATACTTTCTGTCAAGACAATTCTTGGTTTTCCTATGAGATGATGAATTTGTTGAGCTGGATCTAACATTACTCAAATGTCAGCAGGAGGTTGACTTAGTATGGCAGGACACTTGTTTAAAAATAGCCTACTTCTGTATCAGTGTGGTCTGCCTTAGATGGATTAAGGACTGGCTTTCTGACAGGTCTCAAAAAGTGGCTGTTAGTGAGGAAGACTGCTGTTCCTTGACAACAAAGGTGGGGGGAAGGTTTTAGGAAGCAGCATTTTAAGGCTTGAAGGTGTTCTCTATTTGTACTTTGATGTAAATGGAAATTGTTGGTTGCAGGTAACATAAAGAGTGCTGGGGGAGCAAAGAGAGCAAGTTGGATTATTTGGTAAATGGGGTCTTACATTTAAAGTAGCCCTTCACACCTGTATACACCAGTGTTAGGAGAGGTCAGTGCAGATTTGTGTATCTAAATTTAAAGTAGTACCAAGCTAGTACTGCAGAATAGGGCTCTGGAGTCAGAGCAGCGGTGGCTCTCACAAGGAACAAGAAATAGTCTAGGTGGTGGTTCAACAGGAGTGAGGAAGGGATCCTTGTCCTGCAAGGGAGATTAGTTTCATGACAGTTAAACCTATATGAAGCGAGGTTTTAGAGTCCTCCCAAAAGGGAGGCATGTGCATTCATACTGACATATAGCACTGTACTAATTTCTCAGTAGGTATTTGAGACTAGTAATACAATTATGTTTAGGAAAAACAGTAATGGTAGAGTTTCAGTACCACAGTTGTTGGTAAGGTCAGCATCTCTTCTTCCCCTCCTCTCCCCCACTATTGTCTTACTCCACAAAATGAAAACTCATGACTGGTAGATCTCATACATTTTACTGTAATACTTCTCTGCAATTTTTGTGAGTACTTTCAGAGAACTTCATTTACAAAAACTGGAAATTCTGGTGTTGAAGATCACTTAGAAAGATGCAGCAAATTCACTTACTCAGCAGTTTAGTATTGCTCTGATGGCTTAATACATTCATTTCCAATGCCTTCCTTTAGAAAGTAATGTTTTTGTCCTTAACTTTAAGAATGGGATCAAATCTGTCTAAGTTCATTTGTCTTCAGGCCTAAAGCCTGCAGAAAGAAGAAAAAAGGCAGCAAGATATAGAAAAAATAAGCAGGCTGGAACTTTTCTGCTTGGAAAGTAGGTGAGTGAGAAGAATCTGCAGAAGTCATGAGTGTTATGGAGAAAGAGGATAAGTAAATATTACTCACACATTTTGGCACAAGAATTAGTAGGTATCTAAGGAGGTTAGCAGTTGTGGACAAAACAAACCCCAAAATGCATTCTTTTTATAACGAGTTGTTAAGCTGTCCCACTCTCTGGGATGTGGTGTGTGCTGAGGAGTGTACTTGGGCTTGAGGACAAACCACACATACTCAAAGAAGTAGACTCCATGAAGGACTCATCAGAAGCAGTTTTATGGTTGCAAATTACTAGAGGCTGGTAGAGAAGTTTAACACGTATTTACCATGCTCCCTGTTCTGCTTTAGGTACTATACTGGAGTGGAGCATGGGCTTGATAGCTTGATGCAGTGCAGACATCCCTTGTACTCAAACACATTCCTGGACTAACCAAATCTGGCAGTTGTGGCACTAAAGAAAACCCCCTTTGCAGTTTATCATGAAGCTTTTTTGAATATTGCTGCTACAGTTTAATCCAATTTTCCATTCCTATTTTTCCCTCATTATCTCATTTTCAATATTTATGGCTCTGATTAGTCACAACCACTTCCCTGCCATCTCATTCTTTACTGATCCCAACATCCAAGTACCTGAAAAAGGAAAAACCCTCCTGTAGCTGTCATCCTTCTATATTCTGAGCTAAAAGCCTTGAGGACTAGTGAGATCTTAATATATTTTCAGAGTACACCACGGTGTGGAAGACTTGATGGGAGTTACAAAGAGTCTGCATTCTGCTGCTAATATTTCCAGGGATGGGTTCAGTATGTGTAAACTAGGAATTAGTAAAAACTAAATCTAAATGAGAACTGTATTGTGAGCATGACATAAACCTGTGAGGTCCTTGTGAATCTCAGTGCAAATCAGCTGTGAGAGAGAAAGTCTTATGTTTGCATTGCTGTAAAGGATGAAAAGACCTTCACACAGATCTGTAGCACTACCTTGGACTCCAGCAATACCATGAGTCAGCTTCATGTCAGACTTTGCACTGAGAAACCTGTGCAAGCACAGTTGTATCTTGTCTTTACTTCTGAAGCATGTAAAATACTGAAAGTTCAAGCACAGTATAAGAAATATTATGGCCTTTGTCTGTTTTAAGCCAAAAGTCCAAGTAAAATGTCTATAATGTCCAAAAACTGAAATTACTGTCTCAAGATTTATCTGTGGTTTTGCCTTAGGAATGTTTACATGACAGCAAGTGAAGCACAAATATCATGAAAAAGTATTTCTGTCAAAGTATCAGTGAAAAGTAGGTACAAATAGAAACCAGAAACCAACTTGCCCTTGAGAAATTTCTAGACAGTTTCCAGACTTACCCAAACTCAACTGTTTAAATTTAGAATTGTTTCCACAGCACATTCCTAGCCATTAACACATCACCAACATTTCTGGAGTACAGTAAAGAAGCTGATATACTAGATTTTTATTTGTGCCTTTAAATTTTTATTTTAAAAAAGAGGTTGAAAATAGTAAAATGGGTTTTGTGATTTTGTTGTTGTTGTTAAGGCTCTGGTAAAATAAAATAGTTGTGAAACATTTATATTTTTGGAAACTGTTGAACAGCTCTAGCCTGGAGTGTAACTTTAAGGACAGGTGCCACACGCCGTGATATCAGTGGGATAGATATTCATCTGAAATCAGAGGTTAGACTTTTAGATTTACATGCCATAAAAGTAATGGATACTTGGGTAGCTGGGTTGAGAGTGGAATGGTCCTGGAAGGGGGTGAACAGTGATATTCAGTCTCTCCTTGAGCACTTTTGCTCTTCCAGGGATCAATCCTGTTATCTAACTCCTTATCCACTTTACAAATGCTGTTTTATGCTTGTACAAAATTAAGTGTATTCTTCCATCAGCCCAATTCTTGCAAAGTACCACCACCAGCAAGATGGTTGGTCTGTTGAGCATTTTCGGGAAAGCATGTACTGGACTATTCATGTGTAGTAAATTATTAAATATTCCCTTGCTCTGTCCTGAGCAGCACATGAGCATGTGCTGCGTCTGTGTGTGTTGAGGCACTGGTCAGACTGAGGATGCCTTTCAGGAGCAGTACTTGGAACCAAAGGCATGCTCTGGTACCTGCCTCTTCCTAACTTCCTTAGCACAGAAAAACATTCTCTGTTGCAAATTCTGATCTGAGAAAACCACAGGGTTTCAAGGGTTAACATCACCCAACAAGTTCACTGGCAATTAAATGGGTACGGCCTGTTGGCAATTGCACACCAGACTTGTGTAGCTCTTGACGCACAGATGCTTTTTGTTAGTTAGCTGACTTCCAACGAGGTTAGATGCTAAAGGCGTGTAAAGCTTTCTTCCTCTTGGCCAGTAAAAACAAATGCTCTCTGTGCACAAAAAAAAAAAAAANTATACAGTCTGGGGAACAATTTTTGGAAGGAGACAGACCTGCCCTCATCCATGAGTTGCTGCCCTTTCCAGACGACGCAGAGCTCAGGTTGTTGATTTAGGCAGTGCTTGCACTATTTTAATTTGGGCTGCCAGTGTAATTTGTCAGGATTCACAGACAACAGTCAGCAGGGTGGGGCTCAGCCCCTCTGCAGTCCCTAATAATAGCGGTCACTGTCAATGGGACGGAAGAGATGTATTCAGATTTTCAAAAATTACATACCTCTAAAGAAAGCCCTCATTTTACCAGCAGAGGTCTAAATGAAAGTTGCTTTTCAGCCTTCTGGAGATGTGTCATTGTCAGCTCCTCTGCTTCAGCCATGTTTCTTTGCCATGCAGAGTTGCAAGCAGCACTGCAGCAGTGGGAATTAACTTGGGCAAGTAATGGCTTAGGAGACCCTATTAAGAGGATGAATATTGCAGACAGAAATCACAAGCCAAGTTGCCATGTAATTTATTGCTAGAGGAGGGAGAGCTGAGCAGCCCATAGCTCTCACTGCAGTCACACAGCTGCAGACTCTTTATGGCGGCAGCAGCAGAAGCGAGTGCAGAGCTGAGATTATTCAGAGCAGTAGCGGTGCTAAAGGCGAGTGCCTGGCTATTAACCAGCTGAGTGCCAGCATCACAATGACTGCTCTTTCCCAGCAGGCTTCACAGAGGGAAAGGGTAAACCAGCACATATATATTTCCTCCTTGCTAACCTATCATGGGACAGTTCAGCTCTTCATCACTGTGAGGTCCTTGGAAAAACTTCTGCTGACAACCATGGGTTTTTTAAGAATCCCTAATCATCCAATTGTTTCCCATTTGGAGCATAAAGCAAGCATTTGGCATCCAAGGTGTCACTAAATTTAGTGAATCTGCAGCACAGGGGACTGGATTGTCTAGTACCCTGGCTTTGGTACAAAATTACTATCTTGAATGTGTTGGCCACTTCTGGAAGGTCAGTGCAATTAGTACAGTATTTGAGAGTCAATCACTTATCTCTTTTGAATCACGACCCACACTGACATAAAAAGTAAGACTCAGTTGTTAGTCATGGATTTGTTCTTAATAAATATAAGCATATGCAAGCACTTGCTGCACATTAGTGAAACAGGGTCCAGCAGAGAGCTGATTCAGCATTTAAAGCTGCATCCTTAAGACTCCTTCTTGTGGTGGGGATAAACAAACAAAGAACCGTTGGTGTGTAACACCGTTAAGAACTGTGCCCCAGTATCAGTAAGACACTGAGAAGTATCAGTTCCTTGTGCTGTTTACCATTGTTATTGCTGAAGTTTCAAAATATACAAAATTTAGACTAAAATCCATGTAAGATACCTGAAACTCATCTGTGAAATAGAGACCTGTTCATATGTGTCATGCTTTTGAATATCAGCTTCATAATATTCAGAGGAAAAATAATAGAATTAAAGTGGTTTATGAGTATTTTTGTCCTTAGCATGTGTGACATTGCTTACAATGCTGATCAAAGGTTTTGATGGGATTGATGTGTCACAGACCTCCTCCTCTGTGAATTTCTCAGCAATTCACAGAATGGAATGTTCCAGAGAAGTTGTTCCAGAATCACTAAAGTTTACAATATAGACAACTGTTTGCATTAATTTTTTTCTAGGTTTTTTAAACAGTATCATAATTCATAATTCTGAGGACAGGGGATGTTCTAAAGATTATTCCACTGCTGAGAAGGGGTTGATGGAAAACCTGCTGAACTGGAGAAAGCTGTTAGTTTACTCTTACAGCTCTGAAACAAATCTCAAAGAACTGGGGTTAATTTCCCACTGCATTTGGCCCCTGCCACTTGGGACAGCACTGTACCGTCCTTTCTTGTCTCAGAACTCACAGCCCATAAAAGCAGTCCTTAAAGGCAGATCTAAGGAAAAAACAGTGGTATTTTGGTGGTCCAAGTACCTAGAGCTACAGTTTCTACTACAACTTGGTCTGTGAGATTTTAGGGCAAACCACCATTCTCAAGCAAAGACATAAACAAAAATAGTCTTTGTCTTTACTACTTTGAAAATACATGCTGCTTGGTAAAATTAATCCAATTTACATTGAAATGGATAACATTGATGATGTGACTGTGGGCAAGTCATAGGTGCCTGGTAGAATGGTGCTAAGGTCCAAAAAGATGAGGTGGCCCTGGTTATATACTGTCACAACCCGTATGGATTGTAGTGTGGTATTAACTAAGCTCATCTGTGTGCATTGAAGGCTGAAGTGGTATCAGACTCTGTGCTTCCCTGAACTGCTGCGGCTCTGGTGAACTCACCAACATAAAGCAATACTCCAGGGTTTGTGGCATGGATCAACCTTTTGGCTGCAAGTGACACACTGAGCTGGAGGAGGTTTCAGTGAGAAGGTAGACCTGGCTTCTCACTGGCACTGCTGTGTAGGTCACATCTCTGCCTACATGAAGTTAAGACATTGCAAAAGTGACTGGGGAACAGAAGCAAGAATATATACACTAGAAATTAGCTGTCACAGTGCAAACCTGTACCAAAGTATGTCTAGCCTTTTTCCAGCTCTAGACAGCGTTTCATGAATCTGGGACAGAAAATGCAGCATAGTCACTGTAGTGTGGGCTTTGCTGGGAGAGACTGTGAACACACAAGAAAATGAGAGCTTAAAATGGTACTGGCACATTACTAGCTTTTTTCACATGGTGTCTTTAAAGCAAGGACTCTTAGCACCTCATATTTATCACCTGGTGGATGGCAGTACTGAGGAAAAAGTGATAGCGGATAATGCTGTGATTACTATTCAGCTGTCTCACACATCATGGAGTAGGCATGATAGATAGATAGATAGATAGATAGATAGATAGATAGATAGATAGATAGATAGATAGATAGATAGATAGATAGATAGATAGATAGATGGACAGACACACATGGTAATATGCATAAATACATATAAACAACAAAAAAATATATATAAAAGGCTGTCAAGTATATTCAAGAAAGCTGTTTGTTAGGCACATGAAATGGTGCTTCATTTAGCTCCATGCTGGATATTAGTCTCCAAGAAACACAGGGACAAAATGGAGAAGAGTCCAGGACAGTCAATAATAATCAGAAGTGGAGGAAAGTGACTACCGAGGCAAGATAGAATTGTGTGGCCTGTTGAAGACAATAACAAGATTTAGATATATATTATATATGCTTGCCCTCAGATGTTTCTCAGTCACAGATTATATGTAAAGAGTTCTTCTTCAGCCAGTCAGTTTTCTTGCAGTGTTTTCCTGAGATTTGGCAGGTGATCTATGGATGCTTGCAGACCCAGGAGAACAATTTAATCCAACTACAGTGACAGAAATCTAAAGCTGAGCTGGTTTACTTTGTGTTTTAGATAATCTAAATGTATAGTGGTTCAGGAGTTCAGGTATGTGGAGTAACCTCATCATGTCTGAGGACATAAAATTACCTATTTTATTGGATCTAGACCACCAGTCCTGATTCCCTTTTGCAGTAGGACCTTATTCTGCTTCCAATCAGCTTTATAGGAATTTTGCTGCTAGTTTCAGGGATGAGCAGGAAGAGATCCATACCATCCCCGTAACTGTTCACACCAGTTCTGACTCTTTGTCATGGTAAAACATCAGATCTGTGCCAGATAAGACATGTAAGTAAGACTTTCTAGGATAACCAGGCATAAAGCTGAGGATAAAGTGGGGAAGTGAGTTTCTCCATGCCTAAACTTGAGAGTTGCATGGTTTGCCACTTGTCACATACTCTTATCAGCAGTATAGAGGCACAGTTAGAAAGTGGCTAAACTCCCCTATTGAAAGTTCAGTTTCGTATATAAAAAAAGCCCACTACAAGATTTTAAACTCCATGTGCTGTTGTTCACCCGCAGCAGAAAGCCAGTTTGGGCAATGTGGTTCTCATAACAGCTTTGACAAGGCAGGCAGGCAGGCAGGCAGGCAGGCAGGCAAGCAGGCNAAGAGGAGATATTTTCTTGGGTTTGGCCATGTTTTCGGTTTCTTTGTTGATCCTAGAAGGTGTGAAATAGTGAAGACTTAGCAAAGTGGAATTTCCCTAATGACCTAGCCTAAAATCAAAGGGGATGAGAACCGTGCCCTTCACCTAGTGTAAATTAATGCAAGCAGATGCAAATCAACAATACAGTGACTGAATTTCATTCTTTTCCCCTTTGCTCAACCCAACTGGGTTTTGAGTTGCCTTTGCAAAACAATGCAAAACTTTGCACTGAGAATTTGGAGCAGGTCCTTAGTATGTATTTGGGGACTGGAAAATTAATAGTGCATGATCTGTAGGGCAAATTAATTGCCAAAGGCCTCTAAAAAACTCAACTTCAGGCAAGGGATTTCTTTGTGGCTACATCTTGACCTGTATGTGCAGAAAATCTTTCAGCATGCATTAAGGTAGAGGAAACAGGTTTTCAGAGTATAGGACAGCTTTACAGATTAATCTTTCTCTATTCCAGTGTTCCAAGACAGTTCACAATATATTTAAGAAACTGATCAGAGACAGCCTTCACTGTTGATGTGCTGTTAGTTTGCACTCCATTTCAAGCTGTTGCTCCTTTTTTAGCAGAAATTTTAATAAAGCCCCACTTGAACCATGAACAATAAGCAATTGTTTTGCTTCTGGATATATTGCTGAAACATTATATGTTTCCAGGTGCAATCCAGAATTGCAGATATTTGGTGACTGTCTCTCACTGTGTTGTGCCAAAACTTGACCTCCCGAGTTTTACAGTGCTACAATAGTCAAATTGCCATGTGATTTAACAGCTCCTTCTTTTCAGATCAGTTCTTTGCCCATAAGAAAAAAAACAAAACACTCTCTTGGTTAGCTGAGAAATATCAAAAATGGTTTCGTTTGGTCCAGGAACTGGTTTCCTTTTTTCCTTCTTTTTCCTTTTTTTTTTTTTTTTTTACTGTGAAGTGCATCACAACCACTGTATAAAAGACATTCAGTGTTTCAAATTGTATTACTTTTCAAAGTTTGCCATAGCATATTCATTCTACCAAACTCTGGAAATATTTTCCTTGGCTAAAAGATATTGAAAGAATAATTATAATAACTTAGGGCATGTTTAAGTCATACAACTGAAGTACTTCTATCTGTACAAAGATACCCATTTGGCTTTTGGATCTGCTAGGTATCTGAAACATGCTGTCATTGTGACAAACCAGATTATTGGAATGTATGTACAACAAATATCAAAGGTAATGGAAACAAGCTGATAACCTGCTCCAGCATCAGCAGAGAGCAGTTAGGATGAGCACAGCTGCCTCTTCACAGCATTATGTTATATGCCATCCATTAGATCCCCATCAGATGTAAAAATACATGCCAAAGAGCCTTAGTCAGTGAACTCAGCATGAAGTCAAAACTGTTGTTTCAGAAAGGAGGCAATCTAATTTTTTATTATTCTCCTTAGTGTACTTATTTAGACATTTTTTTCCCAACCAACCATCATCACAAATTTGAGGATTTTTATTTTATTTTTCGTTGCTCTAATGAGGACTACCTATCTACCCACTTTTTTCCTGACACACAAGTGAGAGCAAAATTGTCAAAAGGATCCAATAACCCTTAACTCTGAGCATGAGACATTTTCAAAGTCTGTATTTTTTCGGAAGATAGGTTGTTGTTGTCTAAGTTTAGAGGACTTAGAAAATTTGTTGGATTAGAAAACTAAAGCAGGGAGACAAGCCTCCTTTAATTTCAAAACAAATTTTTAATTAAGATATGATAAATGGAAAGATAACAGTTCCTAGCTCTGATTGATAGCTAGATAGCTAGATAGATGATAGATAGATAGATTAGATAGATAGATAGATAGATAGATAGATAGATAGATAGATAGATAGATAGAAAAATAGATAGATAGATAGATAGATATAGATAGATAGATAGATAGATAGATAGATAGATAGATAGATAGATAGATAGATAGATAGATAGATAGATAGATAGATAGATAGATAGATAAAAAAAAAAAAAACCAACCAGAACTGAACAAATAAACCCCCTGAACCAAACCCTCCCCCCCACAGTCTGTCCCCATCAGGCACAGTGGTATTTACGGACAGCAGGCGATGAGATGAGTGACTAGTGTTGGGCTGCCCCCAGGGGTTGGTGGATGGAAGAAAGGCTTTGGCGTGTCCCTCCAAAGCTGTGCAAATCCCTCTGTGGGGTCGGTGGGGAGAAGGCGCTCAGGAAGGGCAAAGGGCTGGGATCCTCTTCCCTCGGCTTGTGGTCTGTTGGCCTCTGGGCTGGAGCCTGTGATGTAAAGACCCCTCACGTCTGGGCTGGCCGCCACTGGGCTCCCTCAGGAAAGCCCGATGTAAGGGCCCCGGCTAACGATGTCATCTCCCTCTCTCTTGGACACAGGGAAATCCAAATCCAGGGATTGGAAAATGGGAGGAAAAAAAAAGAAAGAAGCCAAACTCCCAGGCAAAGGTTTCAAAAAAAAAAAAAAAAAAAACAAAAAACAGAGAGACTTCTGCCCCCCTCACCCCCTGTGAAATTACCAATCGCTAGGTAAAGTAGGTAACGCCTTGCTTCCTTTTGTTAGATGCAATGGATAAAGATAGGCCTATTCACCCCTCATTCTGGTGGTAGGGGAAAGAAAAATTCCACCAGATTCTAAAACTATAACAGTTGTGTAGTGCTTCATATATCCAGAATCTTGTATCTTATACTGATGTGAAAGACAATGTGAAACTTCAGTGCATCTGATTTTTGCATCCAAAGTAAATCTGCATTGTGACAGTTTCACAAGTGGAAAATTGAACAACAGAGCTTAGGGTAGGGAAAAATTGCCCCTACTTACGCTTTTAACAGTGTTTGGTATTCATGCTTTAAATCAATATTTATTTATTTCAGTTACTTCTATGAAACACGGATAAAAAGAAGGTGAAAAAATAAACCTACTTGCTAGTAAGGAATACAAAACAGGCTAATGGAGATGAAGCACCAAATCTCCCTCTCTGAAATTTTTGGTTTGTCACTAAATTACTTGCAGTTTCTTCATTACACCTGAACCTGCATCCCCATCCTTCCCTACAAAACATGGATTGTGATACTTATTGTTGCACAAAAGCAGTGTGAAAACCATCTACGTCAAGTCTAAATGATACTTTGAAGATGGGACTTCAGGCACAAGTGTTTCCCTGGGCTTTTATATTCTGTATCCAGCAGCTGAGGAAATTTGATGCTACAAAGGAGGCAAAGAAAACCCCATTAAACACCTGAATAGTTTCAGAGTAGTTTTCATTTTGGCAATGGAGAAGACAAATCTCAATTGTTCATTACTGGCACTAGAGTAACACCAGCTGAGGTCTACACCCTGTTGTGCTAGCAAAACAGCGAATGTGTGCCCAGTGTTAACCTCCAACTGAGTAGAGACTGGGGAAGATGAGAAATGAGCACAGAAAGGTGACATCATTTACCCAAGGACATTCAGGGAGCTGAACCCTGTAGGCACCTCTTTTCACTGAGTCACTGGCAGGCTACACACGGCACCCCACTGTCCTTGTCCACATTAACTGCTGTGGCCAAAGATTCCTACTCTCCACTGAAATACACAGTCCACTGATCTGCTTCTGTTAGGAGTGCTGAAAGACTCTGAGCACAGAGGTCTCGTCTTACCTGCCTTCTCTGCAGGATGCTCTGACCCTTTAGTGACCTAAGCTCCCCACCACCTCCACAGGACATGCCAGCAAGACCTGCAGCAGAGCATATTTTGTAGACTTTTCGTGCATTTTGTTTAACTGGCGTCAACAGACTGAATCATCCTGCATGTACTCCAGTGTTGTTTCTCAGCTGTGCTGTATATATTCTGTAACTACAGTGTGTGCAATCAATTAACCCATTAGTTTTCTTTTTGACCACCTTCATGCATGTGAGCTACACTTTCAGAGGTCCTTCACAGGTGTATGAGGACCAGAATTTGTATTGGGTGTATGTCAGCTGACTCCAGTACAGAGACATCTGAAACCAGGAAGGAATTTAGGTCCAGCCCTGCTCATGTGGCTCTTGTTCAAATTCATGTTCACATTCATGATCACTATTATCATTTGCCTGGCCTAATTTGGCAGGTATGGGAATGGGTTTTGTTAGAACCTTTGCAATGAGGGGTAGAGTTTAGAAGCTGAGAGATCATCACATTAAAAAATGTATTACAGCATTGGCCATGACCTTCACATGTGTTGGGGCAGTCCCAAGGACATATACAGGCTAGGCAGAGAATGGATTGAGAGCAGTCCTGAGAAGGACTTAGGGGTGTGAATGAATGAGCTGGACATGAGCCAACAACATGCACTTGCAGCTCAGAAATGCATTCATATCCTAAACTGCATCAAAATTTATGTGCCCAGCAGGACAAGGGAGAAGGTTCTACTGCTCCACTCCACACTGGTGAGAGCCCATCTGGAGTACTGCAACCAGAACTGGGGCCCCTAATATAAGAAGGATATGGACCTTCTGGAGTTAATCCAGAGGAGGCTATGAAGGTGATCAGGAGATTGAAACACTTCGTCTTTGAAGACAGGTGGAGAAAATTTGGGATATTCAGCCTAGAGAAGAGAGAGGTCCAGTGAGGTCTTATACCTAAAGGGGAAGAGAGTTGGGAAGGGATTTTTTACCAGGTTGTATAGTGATAGGACAAGAAAAATGGCTTCAAACTGTAGGAGTATCTGTTTGGATTAGGTACTAGGGTGAAATTCTTTACTGTGAGAGTGGTGAGACATTGGAACAGGTTGGCCAGAGAAACTGCGGCTGCCCCATTCCTGGAAGTATTCAAGGCCAGGTTGGGCAGAGCTTTAAGTGAATGGTGTCCCTTCCCATGCCAGAGGAATTGGACTTAGATAAGCTTTAAAGTCTCTTCCAACTCAATCCATTCTGTGACTTTATGAGGATGTTTTTGCTTTCCTTCTCTAGTAAACATCCTCTCACATTGTAGCGTGACCTAGGAAATAAATAGACTGCATTCCCATCTCATCCACAACAGCACCTATGGACATAGTTTGATTTCTCTCCCTTTCTATTTTAGTTCAGTCATATCCAAATGTACTGCCCCTGGGTAAGTAATAACTCTTAGAAAGAGAAAACCTAATTTAGGCTGTGAGTAAAGAATAACTTTAGGGAGAAGCATAGATGGAAATATTTTCATCTGTACAGAACTGTTCTGTCCAAGTCATTACAAATCACATAACTCTGGTATGTATTTTCAGAAACCTTAGCAGTGGAATGGATCATTTCTGCCTTTAACTTCCAAGCCGTGAATTTGGACAGGTGGTGGGAAATTTTGAGTTTTTTAAGTCCGTTAATATTCAGAGAGGAGAATCAAAAAGGTGAAAATGCTGGTGCCAGTTTCCTAACAATCCTCTTGGAAGGTAGAGAGCATTTTCCAGCACCAGCAGTTATAAGGACTGTCAGCCAGACAGCTGCTCAACAAAGATGCATCCTTGCAAGAAGTTGTGATAAAGGAGTCATATTTTATTAGTATGTATATCCTCTCTGAATGCCAGTTGTTCTGCAGTGACTGCAGGAAAGATCATAATGGCAGACTTTAACTTGACAAAAGTTACATCAGAAGACTATTTTTTCTACATCTCTTGCTATTGCAGAGAATTTCTTATAGATGTGAGAGAGAAGTATTACTGCCGTTCCCACTGAATGCTCCATGTGGGCCAAGAAATGCTGTTAACAGTTTGTTCAGAAAAGTATTTCTAACCCAGCTCCCTTTTCAATGAATCCATGCAAATTTAGTCTTTGACCTCTACTTGATTATCAAGCACCAGAGACTTAACTCTTTGTGAATGTGACTCAACTTATATTTGTTTCATGATCAAACTGACTTGATCAGACTTTTTTTCTGCCTTTCTTCTTCTGCCATTGGTGTGCATTTGAACTAAGCAGTGTAGCAATCCCATGCTGTGCTTTAGCATGGTAACTGACCATACTGAAGACAAGCAAAGTAATCTCTTTCAAGTATTGTCTGATGGTTCAAGCCTATCAAAGGTTGGATGGCAGTCAGGCCCCATGTTGATGCAGCATAGAAAATACCAAATAGGAGTGTACAGTGGCCAAAATATACTTCACTGTGGAAAAAACCATTGTTCAGAATCATGTTATCTTTAAGAATTTTCTTCTTCCCCTTGATAAGAACACTGAAGTGCTTGTATAGCTGCAGTTTTATTCTTCACGTCTGTACTTGCACATTTTTTATATCAGTCCTTGCTATTTGTCATGTTTCTTTTATTCCCCCATGATCAACCTGGATTGAAGTTTTTCTGCAGAATGCAAGCTCTTGACCAGATCTGCAGAAGAATTCAGCATGTGGTGTATAATAGGAAAGGATTTCAATGAAAGATGTGCCTTGAAAATACAGATTCTGTTGTGGCCCCTCTGCCTTGCCATTTCTGTATGGGATGGGTTATATTTTCATAACATAACTCTAAATGTAGTGAGCATGTCTACATAAACTCCTGGTGGGTGGATCCCATCTGGTTGCCACACTATAAGAAAACATTTTAGAAACCTAAAGGAGAAGAAAGCTATAAATGTACCCATCCTCACACCCTTTCCTGGCTTCTCATTTTATCTTTTTGTTTGGTGTCTGTCTATGCAAATGTCAAGACTGAAATTCAGCTCTTTTCCTAAATTTTTCTTTCACTTTTTCTTTTACTTTGTGTATCTCTTACCAGCATTTGGAATTCTGTCTCTCAGTTTTCCTTTGGAAGAGAGTAAAATGTATTCTTTTTGTACTTGCTCACCAGTAAACTTTTGCCTCTGTAATCCAGTCTCCTGAGGTCACTCTGTTTCTGAAGAACCAACTACAAGATACAAGAACCATCCACAGTAACTACCAGATAAATCTTTCTCATATCCCACTTTAGAGGAAATTATTTCAGAGGAAAATTCTTGGCAAGCTCACTATTATAAATACTAGTTAAAGTAATTAATGGTTAAAGGGTAATGAAAGATGAGGGAAAGCTTTACAGAGACTGTCTGCTCCACCTTAAGACTAAGCTTATGCAAAATACTTGTAAAAGTGCTAAGGCCACTTAAAAAAGAAAATCATGTATGTCTGAGCAAGAGTTAAGATTTAATTTGCACTCAGTCACTTCCTTGGCAGATCTATTTCTTTAAACTTATCATCCTTGTTTGCTGATGACAATGTGTTACTGACATCAGCTTAAGCTGATGGCAAAGATATTACTGATTTAGAAAATAAACTGTTATCTGGCAAAGATTATCTGCCCTTGACAGTGTGATGCACACCAAAATGCCCAGCTGGAGCTGTGGAGTCATAACTTTAATACTGCTTGGGGGAACAAAAGGGATCACAGTGTGGTAAGAGGTGTGTTCATCTGTGTCAGTTTGCATGGAAATTTTGATTATATGTTAGTTCCATAATGAAGTGGAGGTTTGGCTTGTAAAATACAGATAATAAAAAACCCACTGCAATATTTTATACACTTTTTAAATTATTTTCCACAGTTGGATTGTATTTCCACCTCTGCCCTGCATTCATAAGGTCTCCTAACTTCCTTTTTTATTATAAAAGCTGAGATTCCCATGTAGTCATGTAACTCTACAGCTAATGATATAAGAAATACAAAAGATATTGTGAAACTTGCAATAAAATCAGAAGAGCTCACAAAGCAGAGCTAGACATAGTATTGTTTGATATTCCTCGTGTGCATAGCCCACAGTGACATTCAAAACTTTTACTAGCAGATCTGCAGAGCTTATGATCTGCTTTTGGCAAGGAGGGATTTAGTTAAGTAAGTATTAGGTATTTAGTTAGTAAGTATTAAGAACTTGCACTTTCAGACCTAAATTGCAAGCTGGAGGTTGAGATGCAGAACATGCAGCTACAACTGACAGAAGACTCCCTTCATAGTGAGCACACCTTGAAAAATAACTTTTGCAGGATAGAATACTACTGAATTTCAGAAATGATGGAGGTTACATGTGAGTAAATATTGCTGTCTGTTTCCTCGTGGAAAACTGATAGGTGATATAAATGAATCTTAAGTTTTGTCTCGTCATCTGGGGCTTTGTTGTATGACTGTTGTCTACATGGTAGTGCCTAACCTTCATTGTTGCCTCAGAGTAATTAAAAATTTTCTAATAAAATTTGTTTTCTTGTACATGGTGACAGTAAGTCTGATTTTAAAAATTAGAAATGCCCTGTTAAGCTAGTGTATCTGCACTTTGTCCCCTGCTTCAATTTACCATCTCATAATAGGTTGAATGGAATCTTCTCTCTCAAAGTACTTATTTTGCATAACAAAGTATGACCTTGTTTGCATTATGACTTGGAAAATACCTGTGGTACCACATTGCATATGACACTATGGGGCTTTGAGTGGGGATGTACCAACCATATGGAAGTACTGAAGAAATAATGGTTTCATACTACAAATCAGATAGCTTTGTGTATCCACAGACCTCACCCAGATTAGTGAGTACTTTTCATATGTGGTACAGGGATAATTTCCTCTTTCCTAGTGTAACATAGGTGATGTGTAACATAGGTGATTCTTCCCCATGAGATGCCACCTCAGCTCCTCTGTCCTCAAACCATGGTTTGTATGTTGACAGAACTGGTGCAGGAAGCTTTTCCAGGTTTACAGCTGTGACAACACCGTGTGACAGCTGCTCATTCAGGAAGGGAGATGAAGGTGGTAGGAATATCCCACAGAAAAGACATCTTGTCTTTTTGTGCTGGTTTAAAAGTAAACTGGTGGGGAAAATGAACCTGACTCAAGAGAGATTACAAGTTAGAGTTACAGTTCACTTTAAAAGATTACAATAAATACAATGATACAGAGAAAAATTAGTTTTAACTCACAAAATCAAGATGTATAACCCCGCACCCTGGGGCACAAAAGAATGGTGTTCATTAGCCCCACTGCTGAGCACCACGTGGTCCCGCTGAGTATAAAGTAAAATGAAAGGAAAACTTGTTGGTGAGGATGATCACACTCTGGTCAAGAGTGGCAGTCACAGTCCTGTTGACGTTCTGGTCCTCCTCTGGATCCAATGAGTGGTACCAGAAGTCCCAAAACCAGAAGATTATATATGCTCAGAGTCAGGTGGCAATGTCCAGTACCTCCCTCCAAGGTGGGAGTTTCACAATGGATAACTTAACTCTGTGAGTCATGGGATATCTTTTGAATCTTTGATGGTCTAGGTTGTTGCAGGTGCCTATTTTGCCAGTCTCTAATAGCCCATTAGTAGACATGACCCCACAGGCTGGGTGTAAAGGTGCTGATGCTTCCCCAGAAAGCAGTTATCACAACTGGGTAGTTGGTGTGAAGGTGGAAACATTCCCGTGCCTCTCACGGTTCTTTAACACCCAGCTTGTAGCCTGAGGTGTCAGATGTTCCCTGGGCGGCTGCTGCAAATGATCCATTATTAACAGTTCATCAGAAATTACAGAGAGGGTGTAGAATACATAGTTTAGGTTACACCTACACAGTGATAAACTGGTCCCAGCCACTGTAACCAGGAGACTTTCTAAAAACAGGACAAATTTTGGTCTGATTTTTTTTCTTTGCCTTTTGAAAGCTTGTTTCGTTGCATTTAAGGGGGCTCTATGAAAGCACAAAATACTCTCTACAAGAAATTTTTGGTAATTTGGCAGTGCTGTTTTCTTGTTTTGAGGGTCCTCTGAACATTGCTGTGATGCGGAATGATGAATGGAAAGACTGAGACAACTTCCAAGCATGCAGTGTTTCAAAGAAGTCCTGTATAGTGCCATCCGGCATCTGCAGATTTGACAGGAGCAGCAGTGGCAGGGCAGAGAAACAGGCAGAAATTGTGATATTTTTATTTATCCAAGATAAGCAGGAGAGAGATGGTTTAGCAAAAGTGCTCAGATCTGAATTTTACATGAAACTTCAATGATCAAAGAGACTAAGACTCCTTTGTTTGGCAACATATCACTAAAGTCAAAGAGGGCAGTGTTAGAGAGTTAGCTAACACTTCAAGTTAGTATGGCTGTCCTCGATGTTCCCCACACTGCCAAAGTTGAGTAACACTAGTTCTGTGACTTCAAGGGGGAAGGTGCCCAGTGTTGCAAGGTGAGCTTCACAGCATTTGGGGACCTCTGGACAATAAAACAAACTCATTCTCTTGTGTATGAGAGCTCTGTTGGCTCTCTGTTACTAATGAAAATGGTGGTAACCAGCACTTGAGCTTCTGTGTGCAAGGTAAATTCTCATTGCTAGACAGTTCTTATGAACTATCTGTCACACAGAATTGAAGTGACTGCCTATTCACCTACCCTGGAAATACCAAAAGGACAGCCTAAAGAAACTACTAGGAACACTTCTTCTGATTGGCTACCAGTACAGAGCCAGGGTGGGCTGCTCCCTCAATAAAAAACCTTGTTGTGCCAAGTGCAAATGGTTAATCACTGCAAAATGACTCTTGGCTAAGGACTCATGCCATCAGCAACATTTTCTAGCCACTTGATAGCAAAAATCAGGGGCTTTTGTCATCCCCATCATGGCACTTCTACAAATACCAAAGAATTTTGCCAAGTTATCAGTGCCAGGCGCAGAGGTGTTGCAAAGGAACCATCACAAGGCCAGGCAGCAATGCCACAAAAGGATGCAACGTGCAACATAACGTTCAGCAAATGTGACTGTTTGGGGTTGTTTCTTTTTGTGATGAACCAGTTAATTCAGTCATTCACAGCTGGCTGACTGGGTTTTAGAAGCCACTACAAGAAAATATTAACAATATTTCTGTAAAGAATAATGTATAGAAGAAGAGATTTTTTTAATTGGATGGGGAAGAAATCAGTGCTATTTGTCCTTTCTAAGAACCTATGAAATGGTGAATAAATTATCCTTTGCAGATCCTTTTATTATTCCGTGCAGCTGTAGGAAAGAGCTGTATAATTTATATGCATCCTTGAACTAAACTCTGTGGTCTGGTGACTAGACATAGTAAGAGGACAAGAATTCCTTGCACTGTGCAGGGTTTCAAAGAGTCTGAGGTGTCCTTTCAAGAATTAAAAAAAAAAAAAAAAAGTAAAAGTTCATCTGTCTTGTTAATCAGATGAAATATTTTACTACTAAAAATAATTTATTTCTTTCTGGTTATTATTTTGTTAGATAATGTGACAATATGAAATACAAACATGGCTTGTGGAGTAGCTCAAAAGTAAAAATGTTGATTTTTAATCTGAACAGTGGCCCCCACTTGAGTCATACCATGTGTTCATTAATAACTCTTCATTGTCAACCTATCTTACAAAGAGGACACATAGCTAATTTCCCAGCTATGCAAGGACGATATGATGAAATGGAGAGCTGGGTTTGTGGGCTGCATGTCACTCATAGGCCAGTTTGTTTCACAGGTCTGCTGTAGCAGATGTTCCCTAAGGAGGACAGAGATTATAAAAGAGATCTTAAAAGGAGCGCAGAACATAGAACATAGCTACATAGAACTATCTCATGCCTCAGTGAGGTCGTCCGTCAGGTCTGGTGAAGATGTCATTTGTCATCACTCTGGCCAAGCCATGAGCAATGATGTTTCAGTATGGCCCACAACCTACTCTATTTCATACACTGGTGACTTTGTACGTCAGAAACTGTCCCTTTCTAATGCAATTTTGCTTTCCTGTTAGACAGAAACTGGCAGTTGCTAAGAAAGCATGGCAGGCAGGCTAGAGAATTCAGATTTTTATGAGCCCCAGAACATAGTGAAGATAAAATTACAAATCCCAGACTATAATGAAGATAAAATTTCCTTAATTTTTAGTAGGATAAGACCTGAATGGCAATAGAGGAAAACTCAATTGTTTTAAATCTTCAAGATTCATTAAAAAATAACAATTTTGCCATTTTATGGTATTGTCTCAGTTTGAGAAAATTTGGAGCTGTGGAGTCCTCAGACAGAAGTCTCCTCCCTCAGATTCAATGCTCCTGGTTTCTCCAGCACAGAAAGACCAAATAAACCCAGTTGTAAGTGGAAAAAAAGTAAATCTTTGAGAAGAAGAAATGCTAATAACATCCCCCATCCAGAAAAAACACACATGGCCACAGGACAGAGACCAGATGGCCATCCTTCCATGTGCTTCTCCTCCCCCACACTTGGAAAATCTGGAAGGAAGGTTTGGAGAGTTAGCACTGGGAGGAAACCATGGATATCTGGGATTTGACACTGGCAGACAGTTGTGTGGTGCTGGAGTGAGGCTGCAGTGCTGGTACGGGTGGTTGGAGCAGGGCTGTGGATCCTCCAGGAGGCTGGAAGGACCTGTGAGACACCCACTGGATCCAGCAACAAGACTCAGTTTTTTGTCTTTGTGATATTCATTGGTCGAAGTGGTGGTTGTGGTCCTGTCAAAGTGGTGGTCACAGTCCAGATCCATCAAGGTGGTGGTGGAAACCCCAGCTAGTAAAAGAAGTCCTGAAACTCAGAGTTATACACACTCGAGTTCAGGTGGGAATGCCTCTGGCACCTTCCATGGGGCAGGGAGTTTTGTGCTGGATGATGTGATACTGTGAGTCACTTCGGGAATCTTGGACACCTTCTAAGATGTTGTAGCTATCTCTTTTGTCAGTGCAGCTGAGTCCATTATGGCCCAGTATGGCTCATCAACAAGAGATGAATACCTTCAGGCAAAGTGTAAATGTTCTGGGAAGTTACCATAACTGAGTCACCTGTGTAAGGAAAGAGAAACACTACCCCATCTCACAGTTTGCCCTTTTCCTTATTTTGTGTAAGACCCAGCCTGCAGACTGAGGTGTTGGATGTTCTCTCCTTCAGCACCTGGCCTGGGTGGCCACTCTGCACATCGTTAGCAAAGCATGTTGCTGATTAAGCCATGAGCACCAATAGTCCAGTCTCTCAGAGCACCTGGGGAGTAACTGCAGGTGATCAAATGTTGGAGTCATGAATCACCAGTAGATGATTGTTTTGGTGTTTACCAAAAAAAAGAACCTAAAAAGGCATATTTGGAGAAAATATAAAAGAAAAGGTGAATATCAGAATTTTTGTGTAACCCAGGACAGGTGATGAAGGGATTGATGTATGAAAATATGTTTAGAGGATCCCATCTGCATGTTGGCTAACCAGAAGTTGTGTGGCAGATGCCCCAAGCTCCTCTGCTGCCAGGGCTACTGATAAGCATCATGTCAGATGGTGATCTCCGACTTCTTTCAGAAGGCTTCTGCAAGAAACCAGGAGCAGGCACCTATTGGCTCATCTGCTGGTTTTTTCTCTGAGTCAGAATACATTGTCTAAACACTCAGAAGGGACAGTGAAGAGGACAAAAGCAACAAGTCCCTTTTCTTTACTGGAAAGCCATGTCTTGGAACAGTGGTTGCATACATGTACTGTGAAGGAAACTCTAATATTTGAAATATTTCTTAATTACTGATTCAAGATCATACACTTTGGGCTCAAACTGTATTGTAGAAGTGTTTTGTTTCTTTTTTTAAATACTACTTAGAAAAATAATGCAAATGTTTAAGACCTTTATAGCTGAACCAAAGTGGATACAATTTCTGTACAAAGTGGTGGGTTCAGCAGTGCACTTGACTAAGCACAAAGAGAGTACAATTGATAAGGATCAGCATTTTCAAGAACACCTCATGTGTTCCTGTTATGTGATGTTACACAAATGCAACTAAAGTGTTTAGGAGCATAGATGTACAGCCAGGTGCTCCAGACTCAGCTGCAGTCCTGAGGAGGTGATAACAGCCACAGCCAGGATCATGTTTTGCTGGAGTTTCCACAGTTAGTGGAATGAAAAACCTGTCTCTCCTATTTAAACTGATATGTGGACTTTGTACTGAAGGAGGCATCTCAGAGCAGAAACACAGCTGCAGAGCAATGTAACTTCTGGTAAGAAGGGAGTTGCAAGCAGCTGGAAAACAGTAATTTCTGCAACAGTGAAGTTATTTGAAAAAGTGCCTTCATTTGCATAGGTCCTAAGTGACCATTGCCTTGGAAAGTGAGAACTGAGGCTCCAGACAAAATATATTTGAAATGTTCTGCATCTATTACATGAATTTTTATAAATTCTTCTGACAAATTTTACTTTTCAAAATTAAGGACTTTAATAGATAACATTTGTTCCAATATAACTAACTAAAAAGAGAAAAGAGACACGATTGGTGGTAATTATAAGGGAAAGAAGTATTTTCTTTCATTGCTGTGGGAATGTCATCAGTATCTCTGTGTATAAAATGAAGTTCAGATGATTGCTAGAAGATGTGTGAAGCCACCATCCTCTTTATGAGTACCTTTACCCAACAAAGAGTGAAGACTCCTCCAACTAATAAAATATAATAAGAAAATAGGAGGCAAACAGATTGAAGTATTAGTTTGACTGGAAACATCTGGAAAACAGAAAATAGTGCTTCTCTGACTTGTCTTTTGATTGATTGCTGGGAATTACTTGCAAAGCTAAACCAACACAGTAAGCCTGATACAGAAGATGAAAAAATACCCTGCCTTTGTAGGTTTAGCTGGACTCATTTGTTGTCATTTTTAAGATCTGGAATTTTGGCTGAATAGCAAAAAGGTTTTCAGTTGTCATTATTTATAGGGAAATGTGTTTCATGCACAGGTAAGTGTTAGACAGTTTCTTTCCATGATATCCATGGAAAAATTGCAGGTTTTGTCAAGCTACAGGATAGTTCAAGCCTTTGTGATTCCACATGACTATCCATAATCACAGAATCACAGAAGGGCTAAGAATGGAAGGGACCACTAGAGGTCATCTAATCCAACCTTCCCGCTCAAGCAGGGTCTGCTAGAGCACATTATTCAGGATCGTGTCCAGATGATACTTGAATATCTCCAGTGAGGAAAGCTCCACCACCTCTCTTGGGCAGCCTGTTGCATCACGCAGTCACCCACTGAGTAAAGAAGTTCTTCTCATGTTTAGGCTGGGCTTCCTGTGTTCTGGTTTCTGCCCACTGCCTCTCATCTTAGTTATTGGCATGACCAAGAAAAGCTTTGCTCCACCCTCTTTACACCTTCCTGGCAGATACTTGGTGAGGTCACCTCTCTATTGTCTCTTCTGCAGGTTAAACAGGACTAGCTCCTTCTGCATTTCCTTGTGAGAAAGATGTTCCAGACCCCTTGTTGTCTTTGTAGCCTCATGCTGGACTCACTCCGGGACCATCACATCTCTGTGTAACAACACTATCTGGATAATCCATACACTCTCCTCATACAGAAATCTCCAGCTCTTTGTCAGTTAATTCCAAGCCACAGATGTGATTAAATTAAAGAAATCTCATTATATATTTTCATTTGTGAATTAACTGAAAAGAAATGTTTAGGGGTTTTATTATTCCAGTATCAATTATTTCAGTTTAAGAAGTCTGTTTTCAGGGAATTGTTGAAACCTGGCTGTGGTAGAGAGCACGAGGTCTACTTGCAAAGTTTTGCTATCACATGTCGTGCTGCATACACATCTATGGAAGTGTGAAAAACACAGAGGAAAAGGCCATAATCTTTAAGTAGGCAACTTACTAGCACATATGTAACTTCTCCCTGGTGATACATAAATCCCTTGGTTCCTTGATGGGCTTAGAGGGGCATAGGGATGGCTATCCTGTCTTTGGAAATAGTCAGAAAGCAACTGTTTTTCTTTGGAGTCAAACATGAACTTCCTCTGTTACTGCAACGCTCTAAGGTAGATTTTGGGTTTGTGCCATGTCTACAGCACATGCCCATGACAACAATCTCAGTGTTGCATCTCCCCCTGGGCTCTCCCAGGAGAGTTGGCAATGGTTCAGCTGCCTTAGGGAAACCCTTGGTTGACCTTAATATGGGGAATGAATGTTCCCTGGAATAAACAGTTTGCAAAAGAAGGCTACTAATAGCAAAACCTCAAAGGCTCTTGCACAACTTGAGAAGGAGGAAGTTGGTGCTTTTGACTTTTCCCAGCTTTTAGTGTTCTGGGAGAAATTCAACAAAGGAGCTGTTGACATCCACACTCAGAGTGGCTTGTGATGTACTCCTGGTGGAAAAAAATTACATTCTTGGGTTTCATAGCTGCACTTTTTGAAGCTTTTTATAACTGGTAGAATTTGTTCTATGTGAGTCTAGTTAGAGAGAGACTACTCTATCACATCAGAAATAGTGCTAGAGGCTTAATCTCTTAAAGGAGGACCCTCCAGGCTTCAATCTAATGAAGAAGTTTAAAATCTGCTGTCTCAATTGCAGAAAAAAAATTACTTCTGTATATGAGGCATAGTTACTGTTTATTAACTATTATTATTTTTCATTTGTCATCTCAGACAAAAAACGCATAGCTTGCTTTCAGGTTTGGTGTCACTGCAATTTATAGAACATGTCCCCGTTTCATGCAGCAGCCAGACACCTATCTCAGTGAGGCAAGAGGGACTCACACAAATGCATAAGAGCTTCCTGAAATAGTACAGACAAACAGTAGGGTGCTTCTTGTTAAAGGCTTTTGAACATGTAATCATCCCATCTTATCCCAGTAAATTTTTATTACAATCATATAAGGAGGAAATGACAAACAGAGGCACTGACATGAATGTATGGGCCAATAAAAGTGAGACAGAAGTGCAAATATAAAATAGGTCTGCAGTATTCAGAAGGCTCATGCAATTTTTCATCAGGTGGAAAGGGAAGGAGGTGGAGATGAAAAATTGTATAGAGCCGGGGTTGAAACTGTAAGCTTATAAAAATGACAGGCAGACTGGGCTCAAGTCCATTGAAGTCAAGGAGAAGCTTGCCATTAGCTCCAGTTTGCTTTGCAGCAGGTTTTAATACTCTCATCTTTGTTTCTTATTCCCTTCTGGAATGCTTCTGGTCAAAATCAGGTTTTGGGGTGTTACTCCAAGACTTTTGCCTATGAATCACTTGAAAGTGGAACAGTAGTCTGCCTACCATCTTACACATGACAGCCTGTGTCAGGGCACACAGGGCTGCAGGGATCTAATGGATTTTTTTATTATCATTTTTCTGGGTATCGGAGAACAGGGCTATATGGACCATTCAGTTATATCATCCTGATAGTAACAAGAGCATTATGGCATTTCCCCAGTGCCCTACCTTCTAGGGGAATACAGGGCAGCTGTAAACCAGCTGTGCTTCATTTGCACTCCACAAAAGAGCCCTTTTGTCTGCTTCAACTGCTATTTACCATCTTTCACCTCAGATTGTGCTCTATGGTGAACTTGCCACTGGCTACAGCAACAGAGGAGCCCCGAAGAGCAGATACAAGGAGTTACTGAAACGACACCTCAGTCTTGGCCATATTGATCACCATCAATGGTCCACTCTGGCCTCCAATTGGGAGACATGGAGACACACAATCTATAATGCTGCTGTCTCCTTTGAAGCCGCATGCAGAATCAGTCTGGAGATAAGACAATGCAGAAAGAACCGTGCCTTGACAGTTGTTGTTGTTGTTGGCTGAACTTCGCGAACGAAGATCTTGGGATAAGCCTGCGCAATGGATTTTTTAGGTGAGGCACAGGGTGCGCAGAACTGGCCCCACCCCCGTTACTTCTGAGGTTCATCTTGCCACGGCCGTACCACCTACGGAAACTTTCAGCTGTGCCTTTTGCAACCGGACTTGCCTGTCTCACATCGGCCTTATCAACCATCAACACGGTTGCAACAAGTGTGGGTAGAGCCCTCCCAAATCTTTGTTCGTGAAGTCTAGCCATGAAGTGAATCCATTCCTTCATTCTCTTCCCCCTGCTTTTGGCTCTATGTAGGAAAAGTAGTTGCTAAAAGACAGGTTATCACTTTGAAATGTGGTATTCTTTTGATTTCAAAACTGTCCTGATAATGTTAAATATAAGATAGTTTTCCCTATTTGTCATACAAAGGAAAGTGAGGAATGACTTGTCTTGAGTGAGTACAAAAGGATGGCACATTGCTCCCGTGGCTCCAGTTTCATTGGAAAGAATGGATTTTTCCCAGGGCTTTAGGCACTCAGCAGAGGCCCTAATCTGTTGACATACTGAAGCAAGTTTGCCACTCAGCCACAACTGCTCTGCAGACTTCACATTTAAAATCATCTTGGTCAGCCACCTAGAGATTCTGTGTTGATCACTGAAGGGAGGTGACCCAGTTTTAGTGTCTCCAGTGTGACTCCAATGTTGCAGGGTAAAAAACAAATTTAAAAATCCACATTTCCCATTTTATCCCTAAATCGAGGACAAAACTGAGTTAGAGAACTAGCACCTTTTTCTAAGGCAAGGTACTGATGTGAAAATACAGACCTGGTGCTCCAAACCCAAGTTAGATGGTTTGCTGTGAGCATCCCCAGCAACACCATTTAGAGCATGGGCAGCAGCAGGCTGCTTCTCTCACTTTAGTGAAGCATAATTTGCCAACATTCTAATATCATCTTTGCTTACAAAAAAATTCACAGGGTTAGATGCAAGTACTAATATAGCAGGAGGAGGTAGACCATTTCTAATGCATGGATTAAAAGAAGATAGTGACATATTACTTTAATTTATTCCCTTCTCCTCTAACTCAATGCATAGATACTTGAATATAGCAGAATTAATCAATTTCTTAAATTGCTTTTCAGGTACACCATTATGGTCACAAATCTTTGGTGTGGCCCAAATTTCTGGTGTGCAGCTGTGGCAAACAATGAAGTGATACATTTTGCAGTGGTTTACGTCACTTTTCCTCTGACCTGTCCAAATTTGTCAAACATGGAAGTAGAGTTGCAGGCTGACAAGGGGTTGCAGCTTTATTTTAATTTTTAAAAGTCAATGTCTTTTTCATGGCTGAATGCTGGGCTGGCAGTGGTATTTTGGATACTAGTGCCATCCGGTGGCCCATAAAGAATGCCATAATACCCTTCAGTGTCCTCAAGGAACACTGTTGCTTTACATTTTCAGTCAAAGTAGTGCCATGCTGAAAATACATGATAAAAGTATACGCCTTGAGTTTTAGCAGTCTGTGTTTTATTATTACTTTATACACTCCAAGTGCAGACCCATTTGCAAAGGAGGTTCAGTCCTTGACTGTGTGTGTAGTTCAATTTGGTGATCTCTGAGTAAAGGTACTCACAAGTCAGCACAGTTGTCTTTTTCTGCAGACTGTTAGTCCTTTTCCTCAGTGTTTAAAGGAGATTATCAGGGATTAATTACCCTTCCATGAAAAAGGCATGGAGAAGATGCTACTGCAGTGTGCTATAGGGGACAGTAATTCTGCAATTTAGCAAAAGGACTTTTCTGACATCTTCTGTGTATCATTCATGAGCATGCATGCATCAACATGACAGAAGGAAATGAAACAAAGTTTATTAGACCAGCTGATGCTGTTGGGGGTAAAACAAACAAACAAACAAACAAACAAACAAACAAACAAACAAACAAACAAACACCAGATTCCTGTAAGGGAAAAGAAAATAGTAAATTTCAGGCTACAGAGGAACCATTGCCCTGTGCTGTGTCACTCAGATAAATACAAAAAAATGAATTCTAGTTCAAGTAAAGGAATTACAGTGAGAGCCATTGGGAAAGTTTACAAGTGCTGTGAAATCTGCTATGCCTTGATCATTTCTTCATATGCTGTTCCCTCATCCTCTTTTTCAAGGACAGTGTGCTTTGTCCATTGGAATTCTCTTCAGTTAGTAAGTTTAATTAGAGTAAGGGGTTGTTTAAGACTAGAAGGAGGTATAGGTTCAGGAAAAATATTATTTTGAGATGTGAGCCATAAAGCTGCTATTTGTAATCAAAGTTTGTTTCACAGGTTTTTTTGTCGATACAGAATTTTTTGGACGTGAAAGTACTTTTATATAATTTGTCTTACCACATCCAAAACTTAGAGGCTCTCAGACACAAAAAACTTAACATAAAGTAGGCATCTATTAAGCTGAGCAGAGCGTGACTGGGATTCTTTTGCCTGTGGAAATTTTTCTCTGAAGTTGCTACTGAAAATTGCAGCTCACAAAATTACTTCCCTGAGGAATGTGAGTCACATGATCTATAGAATAGTCAGCTCTGACCACAGCTAGCTATAGGCAAACAAACAGGCATCTTCAGGTAAAGAACAGATTTGAGGTGTAAGTCCCAGCAATGGGTTTAATGTGTAATGTGCATGGCCTGAGAGGCTAGCCTGATCCCTTGATGGTCTCACACAAACAGAATGAATTGTTGGTAACAAACAGAAAACATGCATCACAGAGACCTTTGCCCCATACTGGCATGTGGTGATTCTTGTGGCATTAATATGAACACAGTGATTCATTATTTGTATCCCTGCCTGGAAGATGGTGTCTTTATCAAAACGTATTTCCTATTCTCAGAAGAGTGCTAAAAATAGCAGAAGTGATAAACCAACAGCAGGAAGCAGACTCTATGTATCATCATTTTATATTCCAACCTATTTAATTACCTTGGCTGCTAAAGAATGTGGGGAGGGACTAAGAAGAAATTATGCTCATTGCTTTTTTTGAATACCTTGTATTTCTTAAGTTTGAAAGACAGTCTTATCTGCAAGTAACAGCATACCATGGTGTAGTTCCAAAGGCAGACCAGAAAAGAAATCATGACTCCAGGAATCAGAATTTCTTTTAAGTTTCCCATTTTAGGAGCTCAGATGCTCTCATTGATTCCCCATCAGAGCTCAGATTATCTGCAGTGTTGATACCTCAAGGTATTTCCCTCCAGCCATGCTGCTATGTGGCAGAAGGAATTCAGCATGGTTTTCAGCAGGTCTTCTCACCATTGCAACTTCCCAATGCTAGAATAGCTCATGCAAAAAAAGCAGAGAACTCTCAATCCCTTATTCCTTTACCTTCATCTTGATGATCTAGAGCTATGGGTTGTAGATGATCTAGAGCTATGGGTCCCTGCTCCAGAGAAGGGACGTGGGATCCAGCTTTTGCTACCAGTCTCTGAGCTGGAACAATCTCCCATAATTTGTACCTGGAAGACTGAAGCAAAGGTGTGATTTATAACAAAGGATTGCTCTGTATTCACCCTTGGCTTCCTGCCATGGAAGTAAAAGCTTCTGAAGAAAAAGAGTAGATTATGGGAAGTAAACTGTGTGTTCTGTGAGTGGCAACCAGGATCCTATTGTGTTCCAGCTGCCTCTAACTCTTCTGCATAATTGTTATAAGCAAAAAGATTCACTGAGTATATGCTTTGCAGAGTTATACTAAATGATTGTTTTACAATCAAGGACCATTACAGCCATGGTTAACAGGTTCTGGAGGAGAAGTTCATCTAAGAGGACATGTATGGCTGTGTGGAGTTGTTTGGACCAAAATAAACATTTTAGGAAAGGTCTTATTTTTTTCAGTAGTGTTGCTGAGCTCACGCTTACCAGAGTACAGAGCAGAGCGGATCTGGGGCCTGGAGGCATGTGATGGAAAAACACTGGTTTCCTAACTTTTGATTGAAAATCTTCCTTCTTTAATGATATATAACTTCTATTCTGGCATTTGGGATTTTTTTTTTTAATCCTTCTACAAAAATACTGTATCAATGGTGGTTTTGAGTGCTTTTGCTCACCACAAGGGTGAGCAAGAAGTTGTTTATCCAAGTCACAGGTTTTTTCCCAAGACCAGAATCATTAGACAGATTTTATGTAGAAATATCTCCAGAAGGAGCATCTAGGTATTCTGATGCTTGCTATGACAATGTATATGCCTGGCAAATGTAAGCTCTTGTCCTCTTCAGACTCTCCTTTCTGGTGATATTTAGTACTAGCCTAAATTGCAAATTGCAATTTTGCCTACAAAGCACTAGTCACAGGAATACAACGATTTATGTTTTGTTTTCAGTAGTAAAAATTAAATAGAGGGCACTTAGATTTTGGGTTGTTTGGAGGGTGGCAAACCCAGAAACCCTACTTGGAGCATGTGGGCATGTGCAGATGAAACACTTCATCCTCTAGTGGAATCCAGCACACCCTACTCCCACCCATGCTTATGGGAGTCAGGATCACAGAGTCATAGAATGAGTTGGGTTGGAAGGGACCTTAAAGATCATCTACTTCTACCCACCCTGACAGGGGAGGGGACACCTTCCACTTGACCATGTCGCTCAGAGCTCCATCCAACCTGGCCTTGAACACTTCCAGGAATGGGGCATCCACAACTCCTCTGCGCAACGTGTGCACCACTCTCACAGTAAAGAATTTTTTCCTAATACCCAATCTAAACCTATTCTCATTCAGTTTGAATCCATTCCCCCTTGTCTTTACATGCCCTTGTAGAAAGTCCTTCTCCATGTATCTTGTAGGGTCTCTTCAGGTACTGGAAGGCTGCAATTAGGTCACCTGCAAACCTTCTCTCTTCCAATCTGAACAAATCCATTTCTCTCAGTCTTTCCCTGTAGGAGACCTGCTCCATCCCTCTAACCATCCCTGTGGCCTCTTCTGGACTCACTCCCACAGGTCGATGTTTTCCCTGTGATGGAGACCACAGAGCTGGATGCAGCACTGCAGGTGGGGTCTCACTAGGGTGGAGCAGAGGAGTAGAACCCCCTCCCTTGTCCTGCTGACCACACTGCTTTTAGTGTACTCTGGGATAGAATTGACTTTCTGAGCAAGAGCACAGTGGTAGGTCATGTCCAGCCTCTTACTCTTGAGTTTTTCTCAGCAGGGCTGCTCTCAATCAGTTCATTCTCCTGTATTGATACTGAGGGTTGCCCTGACCCAGCTGAAAAACCTGGTACTTGGTCTTATTAAACCTCATGGGATTCCCATGGGCCCCCTTGAGTTTGTCCAGATCCCTCTGGGTGACATCCTGACCTTCAGGTGTCAATCTTGCAAGGCTGTCTGCTGACAAGAAGGGGACATGAGTCTTCCTCTTCCCACCCTCTTAGCAACAGTGAGTTTCATACATTTGATTTTCAGGGTACTATGGAGAGCACAGATAGAATGGCGTGCACTGATCAGTAGCACCTCACCTTCAGGATGCCTCATTCACCTCACGGAGCAACCCACTTGGAAGCGAATTCACCATGAACTGTCTACAGGCTGAAATACTTCTGTCAATTTGTCCTTGCTTTACTGGAGTGATTCCTAGGAAACACCCAGCATTTCAGGGACAGAAGCTTGCAATTCAATAGTGTCACTCCTAGCTGGTTTACCATCATCTGATTGTAGTGACACTGTGCATATGTCAGACAAAACTCAGCTTGCTGTAAGAGCTTAGTGATATGCCCTTTTTCCTTTTGGTATGTAGCCGGTCTTACAGCTTGTCATTTTTAACATTTTAGTTGTTCCCATGAGGGAAATCTGTTCTTTCTGGGGGCTGTGCAGACCAGTAGTTTTACAGGCACGATGACCCTTGTCAAAAGTGGATTGCAGATGATTTCAGTGGTACTGGAGACAGATGCTTGCTGGATCAATGATGTAGTCTGTTAAGTTTATTCTGGTGCAGTGAAAGAGCATGCACTGCAGATGTGCAAATAGTGACCCCATTCTGTTCATATCAAAGATAATGGATGAAGCCGTTTGAAAATCCCAGTGTTAATATACTTGAAGTTTTCTTCAACAGTTTTACTGAGACCTTGAAAGGTTGTCAAACTAGTGCCCTTCAACAGCAGAAAAAAAAAAAAAAAAAGAAAAAAAAAAGCTTATATCATTTGAGTAAGTTGTAAATCCTGAGTAGGTCTTTATGGAAAATCATTTCTCCCTGCTTTTATGAGCTACCACTTCAAGAAACTTTGTGCCTTACTGTTAGAAAGCATCCTGATTTTTTTGTGTCTATCTATAACACTGCTGAATACAGTTAGGTTTAATGACAAACACTATGTGTTCTTCCTTGAGCTCCCACCGTGCTTGTAGTCACATAATGCACTACATGTCTGCAAGAGAACAGTCAGAGGATATGAGTTCTAGTTCTCACCTTACTCTGGAAAATTTCCCCATCAGATAGTGGTGGAGATGTTGTTGTTGCTCTACCTCTCTTCTTTTTCCTTTACCTCTAACTTAAAAAAGAGACACTGTAATCACTGTACCAATGTAATACAGTATCTTTGACCACCTTTGCCAGTAACATGTCCAGAAATTATCTTTATGCTCTGGCAGAGTTAGTTCTCCTAAAGCAAAGTCCCCATCACCTCAGAAACTGTGAAGCAGCCTGGCAGATCCCATTGAGTTGTAGTAAAAAGTTAGCTTTTTACTTCCAGATTTATTACCATGCAGAGTGTATAGATGATGGTGGCTGATCTAGGTTAGCACAAGTATGGAGCAAATACCATGTTGAGTTCTGACAAAGTAAGCTTGTGCTGTGGTATGAAAGGTAGATGCTTGAATTTACATGGTGCATTGCATCACTTTTGATCAAGGTACTTGAGCATCTTTTGGCTTTTGAGCATGTTTCTTAAGGTCTTTCCATTTAAAAGACTGGAGATCTTTCTCATGGATGTCTTCCAGGCCAAAGAAAGTGTGCGGGTCAAGGCAGTGGGGCACACTCCTTGGAACCTGCTGCTCTACCACACTGTGGCTTCAACAGTGCATCCAGCTCGGGAATTCAGACCCTCACTTATTCTATAAGCTTCTGCAGGAGATCAGTAGTAAAAATTAATTATAAATAATTAAATAATTAAATAATAAAAAAATTATACAAACCATATCAAGTATTGCAACCTCACACAAGCTATATTTTGCACCTTAAAGCAGGAGCTCAGTAAAAAGAGATACACATTTCACACAGACCTGAATTTAAACAGGACCCTTCACCAGGGACTTCTAAGAGGGATGTGCAGAGTAACACGTTAGAGGCATCAGCAGATAATGACTATTCACTGGCTTTATGTTGTCTGAATCCTTGGAAGTGACTAAGCTTAAAGAGACAAAGCCTTAAGGAAGACTGCTGAGACAGTCTCAGTGAGGGATCTGATCTTCCTTAAGGATGCTCTGGTGTGCAAAATTATGTGTCCTGTATGTCAGGATGAAGTAATGATAAGAGGAAGAAAGAATACGACTTCTGGGAAATTACTTTTCTGCAGTTCCATCCTCTCCCTCCTTCAGTTTCATAGGAGGAATTGCTGAAGAGGTGCATTTTCAGGCTAAGGGAAGAGCAAAACTGACATAAATGCCCCATGAAAGAAGGAGAGGAGTGATTTCAAAATCTGTTATAAAATAGTAAGACCTCCTTTGTGAAAAGATCTCTAGAACATTGGAAGAGGAGTTGCACAGGAATAGTTAAAGAGGATCTGCATGGTATCTTGTTGGCAGAAGTAGAGGTCATGTACTCTGACTGGAGGAGGCAGGCAGGAAGAAGCAGTAAACAACCCATATCCCTGAATTTTCTTCTGTTATCTGCACAGTTTGGGTGTTCTTTACACACTGTTTTCTTTCTAATAAGCTATTTCAAATGTTTCACTGTTTTATAAATCTGTCAGGTGTGTATATTGGCTAAGTGTGAAATTCTTCCAAACTGTGTGTGCTTTGCTGTTTCAAACCTCCCCAAACCGTGAGCACCGGGGCAGACAAACTTGCACAAACCACACAGCAGTCATATGGGTCACTGAGATGACCCTGAAGCTGTGAATTCCCAAGTACACTTCACAGCAAGGATGCAAACCACAGAGAAATGCAGGAAGTTTTCTGAATGGGGGCAACCTTTGATGGCACAGCAGAAATTTGTCATCTGTACATGGATTTGGGCTCTGGAGCCAAGCATCAAGGCAGTCAGATCCAGGCTGTGGCTTTCTGTTGCACCGCCTGGGATGTTCCCCATTAGTGCATCACACTGACATTGTGCCCTCCTCTGCATCCTGTCTATGGCCTGCAGCCATGAACACCTTGCCTTGAGGGTCTGTAGCTAATCCTGGAGAGATAAGCAGGGATGTGTTGCAGGTTTGGTGCACTTACCAGTTCCTCCTTGCTTGAGATGATGTGATGGTGGTGAAAAGCTGCAGTGGGGTCTGTTTGAGTTGCCAGGATCAGGGTGGTCTTTTCCTTTGAAGGTGATGGGAGAAGGCCAGCAGATGAATTTGTTAGGCAATCAGTAATGTAAGATCCCAGCTGTTCATATCCACATAAAAAGCATTGGAATGCCTTGACTTAAAGGACTGACATAGCATACTTACATAGCAGTAATACCTCCTGCATACTGCTAAGGTTCAGCATTGAGGCATGTGATCCTACACCTGCCAAATTAGATAAGCTTTCCAGAAGTAAGCTAGTTGGAGATGAAGCCAGTTCTTTTATGTGCTGTAAAGGCAAGGTGCCAAGGCTGAGGCTGGGTAGGATTTTTAGCATACTTGGATTACAGCTTGCTTTTTTACCAAACACATAGATATATCCGTTCTCCAATCATAATCATGTTCGTCATTTATGGTCAGTGGTCTCTCTGTGTCTCTTGTTGGCATCATGTGACTGCCCTGATGAACTGGGGAGAAGGCAGAAATGACATGTACAGCAGCCCCATCAGTGTCGATGACTCAGCAGGGCGTTACTCCCTGACTGAAGAGGGGCACTAGTGCCCCCTCAGACCTGTGTGGATCTTCCCAAGGTACAAATGTATGGGATCCTCAAGGTTGGTCAAAAAGCAAGAAGAACCCAGACCCCTACAACATCTTCAGAAAGAAAGGTAAATGTAGCTAGAATGGTGTTGTGGGCTGGTATATCACCTCATTAGCATCACCAGTGTAGAAGGATACTGGCATCTAGAAGGTGGCAAGTTTCAGATTTCTGGTTGCATCACACTCCGTGTGTAAGGAATGTATTCTCACTCTTTCTTTTCCCTGTAAAACCTGGAATGAATGTATAATTACACTCTTCCTGAATGTAGAAGTTAGGAGTCAATCACACCAGCAACTGCCATGTATGTCAGCAGATCCCTGAGAATCAGACAACGTATCCTTAGCTTATGACCAGCATTGGACAAAAGCTTAAAGAAAAGGTTTTAAGCTAATAATTTTATCTCGCCAGCGACAAGAAGTGCTTTTCAGCAGTAGAGGAGCCCTGTACAGTACAACTGCCAAGCATAGCCCTGCAAAATGAAGAAATCTGGTGTGGTTTCATGCAGGTCAGCACCAAAAGCCTCAGTATCATCAGGCAAGCCACCATTCACACAAGCCAAGGGAGGAAGCCTCAGTAAAAAACATTTTGATATCAGGTACTGAGACTCTGAAACAATTGGCTGATCCAGTCAGACTGTAAGGATTAAAACACAAAGCCCAACCCTATGTGTTAATTCCTTTATTTGGGTCTTTTCTACTATTACTTTGAAAATAACAAGCAAAAAGCTGGATATGATTTAAGTACCAGAATTAGCACTGGTTGTCCCTATCGATCCTGGTTATTGCTCTGTACTGACCAGCCAGACCAGTTTGTTCCTTTTCCACTGCAGAAAATCCAGTTTCCTCTTCCCACTTGACATTTTGTGTCCTGGGAATGTTTAAGTTTCTTGAGGTGGAGATGTCTGTCATATGTGCAATTTAAGTAGATTAACAAATTCTGATGAAATTCCAGTCTTGGTTCTCACCAAGTGAAAAAGAATACATAGAGTTCCTCACCACACATTTGCTTAGGGGGAAACCAGCATAAGCAATCACAGCCTCAGCCAGGATGCCTTGACTTAAAAAAAATTGTGATTTATTTTTGATTTCTAGATAAACTTTGTATAGGTGTTCCTCTACACATGAAAGTGCAATCAGAGTTGTTTCTACAGGCTTTACAAAAGCCTCTTTGGCAGCATGAAGAGATATTTAAGGTGTGTATAGGGCAGGAGGGTAAACAAGAGACTTTCATGTGAAGCTGTGGAAATGTGATTAAATTAAGCCCATACAGACCAAATCCTGTCTATCTCCTTTACGGCAGTAAAGAGTGAAAGGATATATATTGAATTTCATGGATTTAAACCAATGCCAGTTAGTAGTAGTAATATGAGAGTAGAGTTAATGAACTGGTTTTCTACAAATTGTCTACTCAGCCTAAAGAAAACTCCTTGTATACTTTTGTGAATAAACCCTTAAAATCTGTTTAACATTCTTTACCCAAAATGTGTTTTTTAAAAAATACGGAGAAAAACCAGTTGATTAAAACTAACTCCTCTCGGAATTTTGCTGATTTTCTAGAGAAAATAGAAGTTTTAGAATTTGTTCTACTTTACAGTATCTAGAAAATTCCACTGTAATTTTAGAAAGAAGACCCTTTTCTAGATGAAGGCACAGAATTTTTCATCTAGCTCAGGCTGCAATAGAACAAGGTCAGTGATAGCAACTTATGCATGTCATCTTTGAGGTTAGCTGTAGTAAACACTAGGTAATGAGGTGCAGCTGCCTGTCATTCATTACTGATATTAAGAATAATTTAAAATAAAGGATCAATCTGTCTATTTCAATATGCATATTAACAATGGGCTCTATACAGTCTTTTGAACACTTTCTAGAAATAATTGGTGTTGCAGAGAATGTTGTTTCTGGACTCAGGTGACCCTGAGCTCTTCCTTTCAGAGCTGATGTAAAAACTTGGACACTTTGGAAGATATGGATGATGGGGAATTAATAGGGAGTGGGAATCTGGCATTTGTAAATCAACTTTTCTTCACTGTCATAGCTTACAGAAAAGGTACTCTCATCGCCATTTAGGAGCCTGACACCCATGATCAAATTGTAAATGCATAGCAGAGTGTGGCTTTTTCCTTTCAGCAACTGAAGGGAAGCAGTGTTTGTGGGTCTCAGGCTGTGTTCAGTTTCAGTTCAAAAGTGGGAGGAAAGAAGAAAAGTCAACTAAACCTTCTCATACTTCAAGGACTCATTATAGTGGTGGCTCAATCAAAAATGCACATGGATTGTGTTTAGGCTGGAAACTACTTCCAATGACACAGTAACATTCAGTGAAAGGAGGATCTTGCATGTAAAATCTTGGTTGCATCAAAATGGGTATTATTATTCCATTAAAGTGGGGATTTCCCCATGGGATATCAAAGGAACCATGTTTTTCCTACAATAATTTTACTTCATCACCTCAATGTGACGTTTTTCCATTGTGTAGCCTTTGAAAAATGCTAATGAGAGAGTTTTTAAAAAGGAAATTCCTTCCTGTGTTCATCACATTTTAGTGAAGGCTGTTGCTCTGGGAGCAGTGCCATCCTTTTATTTGTTGTTTGAGATGCATGGTGATTTTAATTAAGCAGTCATTGTCTGTGTGCATCATGGTGGTTGCCTTCAGTGACCAGAGAACTATAATTATAAGCTTGCAGAGTAGCTGAAATTTTTGCTGCAGCCCTTTAGAGCATTGTGAGAATTACTGTTTTCAGGAAAGAGGATCCTTTCTCCTCTTGCACACATTTGACTTGGATAGTCTCAGGTATGACATTGGCAGTCAGATTTCGATAGTCATGAAGTGTTCGTAATTCAGAAGCACTGAGCAGGACTTAGTCTTATAGTCCTCCACGTGGATGAACTCTTTCTTTGATATTCCAAACTGACAGGATAACTATTACAGTTCTCTTACTTGAAGTCTGTGTTGAGGGCAATGCAGCTGTGGATGCAGAGCTACTCTATTTGCTTTAGCAGTCCAGCACAGGAGAAACCCATCCTTTGACACAGTGCAAGGGAAGTGTAACTGTTAGATGAAACAGAGCAAAATAATTTTGCAAGAACCATTATTCTTCATGCAGTGGCAGAAATCATCATGAAAGGGGGACTGTCTGTTTCTTTACTGGGACCACGTTCATTGCGGGGAGCTGTATCTCTTCACCTGCCTTAAACCACTCTTGTCTTACACATAAGCAATTAACTTCTCTGACACTTCTGGAGAAAAAGGATAAAAGTATGCAGTGAAGTCAGTGTATTTCTGGCTCGAGAGCATCTCATTTCTTCATCACCTCACTGCAAGTTATTCTGCCTTATCCTTAGCAGAAATATGTCCAATATATGAGAAACAAAACATTTCCATAACTTCCAGGCTTTTCTATTTCCTCCCTTACCAGGCTCTGCCTCAGTGAACTAAGTCTATTCTCTTTCCAAAACAAATATTCCAAGTAATTTCTTGCATGTTGTGGCAAGCAGTCTGTTTAATGTGAGTCAACCCTTGAGACAACAATCTTCATCTTAAACTAGTTTCACAAGAGAGGAGGTAGAGGTCATACGTCTCAGTCATTAATTAACAATCATTAATTGTTCACCTGGTATCTAATCTCAGCTTTGCTTCCTACGGTGTGTTCAACTGTGGAAAGAGGAGGCACAAAGGAAGGAACTTAAACCCAGCCCTTCTCTTTGAGGTAGGTTTCACTTACTCCCCTCAGGCATTTATGTGCAATTGGAAACTCTTGTCATTCATTCCCCAATAATACATCTGCTTCATTCTTGGAGTGATGGAAATGGCCATGGTTTTACCCTAAGATATGAGAGTATATGGAAGACACATGTAAAGCATTGCAGCAGCAGGATGTACTCCTGCTATCCCTGCATCCCATACAGAACCTTCTCACATACAGCTTGCTTTGTTCAGCAGTGGAGGAATTCAGTAAGGTGGGTGACCAATGTCCCAATGATGCCTTAAGACACTCGAAATAATGAATCTGTGCTTTAGGAAATTAGTCTCCTTCACAGGGAGACTGGAAGTGGAAAAGGGTGTCAGTCTCCTAGATGCTACAGAGAAACACAAAGTGCAGTTTCCTTACATTCAGAAGCTGGGTTCCAGTATACATATGCAGGGAATTTGTCCCTATCTTATGTTTTGAGTGAAGCAAAGCTTAGCCTGGTGGCCACAGGATTTCAGAGAACTGGAGCAGAAACAGTCTTGCAGGAAAATGCCTAAGGGAGTAAAGCCAGTAGCTTACATTTATGTGTTGCTGATGGTGTAATTGCAGAGCAGAAATGGATCTCAGGAACACCCAAGTGTAGACTCTGGTTCTGCTTGATGCAGAGTAGGAGACGAGTTGCAGAAGGAGTCCTTTCCCATAATCTGAAACAATATATATTTCCCAGTGCTCAAAACAGACAAGCCTCCAACTTACAATTATGGAGGCTGTGTGGCTGCACATAACAAGATTTTCACCAAGCATAGTCATGCAGGACAATTGTCAATAAGTAACGAAAATGGGCATTGATGAACCAAAAGGAACAAGCATCCTGCCACCATCCTTCGAAGTGTGTTTGTTCTGATGTAATGCTGTCCTTGCTTCAGTTTCGCATCCTGCCTCTTCTGGTACTGTGATTTGTGTTTCATGCTGTTCACAACAGCAGATAATACTCAGAACTGGAGTTTGTAAAATGCTACCAATACTGGGCTGTAACACTGCAATTGGTAGGTATGGTTGGTCTCAGGAGAGTTTCCTGCTCTTCAAAAACAGGAGGAAAATAAAATAATTGAACAGATGTGAATGAAGAAAATGGGGAGGAAGAAAAAAAAAAGGGGGGGTGGGAGAAAAATAATCTCCTGGGTTTGTTTGGGTTTTTTTATATTTTCTTTCCTGTGAACCATTGCTGCTGTAAAGCAAAAGAGGAAATAAATATACAGATTTGATTTCACTTATGAGAGATGCACAGACACCACAGAGAAAATGGTCATCTAACAACCACCCTGGTGAAAGTTTCAGTTTTCCTCACAGTGGTTTCTTGGGATTATGAGAATTTTGGATTGAAATTGTTGGCTGAACCCAGATGCTCCTTTTCTCCCAGAGTTCTGTGTGTCTCTGAACTGGCATCAGAAAAATGAAGGGTTAGCATCTCTTTTGCTTATTTTTTTCCTTACTTCCTGCCCTAAAAATATGTGCATTTTGAATAGAGGGGGAGTAATTTCTGCCAACGGTGCAGGCTGAAGAGCATAATTCCTTCCCAAATAAGTTAATGTGATTCTTTGTCTTTGAAGGCAATTCTTTGTAACTTCTTTGTTTCCCTTGCATTGAAGCAGACTATAATTTTCCTCCCCTTTTGCCACTTTTGGTTGCATTTATTTTACATTGTCACAACACACAGAAGCTCACTCTCTTCCACTCGTTCCTCCTTGGTAGACGACATTTGTTTGGCATGCAGGATGAAGCCAATGGGAAACTTTTCTCTGCAACTACTGATAGTAGCTCCTCCAGCGTTGTACCACCCTTCTCCTCAAGGTTCACATGATCCTTGTTGGGTTTTTTGTTGAATTGAGAAATTTTTCTTTTATCCCACCATATTATTTTGGACACTTGTACCATAACCTTTAGTCTGCCACCAGGTTTAAGCATGTGTTTTCACAGTGGGATCAATCAAATAGGACTTCGGTTCTGTGCTGCCCCATGGTGTGCTTATTGCACAGGATTGAGCTGGCTTTAAACTAAAGAAATCAGGTGCTTCTGCCAGTGCAAGGGGAGCAAAGGGCTGCACCAAGTCTTTAGTGACCCAAGGTTTGGTAGAGGTGCGTGTTTCTCCATGAGCAGTTCTTACTTGGTGAGCTGAGTAATCTCTATATCACTTCCCACTCTTCACAGGCAGACTCCTAACAAGAACAAAAATGATTCTGTAATGGAAAACTGAAGTATTCTGACTACAGAAAAGCATTTTGGTATAACTCTTTTTTTTTTTTTTTNTTTTTTTGACTGGAGCAGTTTGACAAGTGATACTAAACTGCAGGTTATTTTGATCAACGCAACACACCATCCAGACGAAAAAGTCAGTGGCAGTTAGGATTAACATGAGAGAAGGACAAGCATACAAAAAGTTAGCAAACATCCTTAAAATCATCTGTGGTTCAGAGGCTTCTTGAACCAGATGTAATTTCAGTTTCTGTAGTAACCTTCACAGTATTCTTTCTCTCTTCTCTCTGAGCCTTGTCTCCAGGCTTCCCTGGGGGCAGTCCATCATCCTCTAGAACCCACAGCATTCTGAGACATAGATTTCCACAGCAGACCATTGCCTTGGCCTCAAACCTGTCCCATTCAATTTCACTTGAGGCGCCCTTTTTCTTTACAGGGGTAGACAGAGGGAGCAGTAGATGTCCTCTGGCTACCTCCATGATTTTACAGATCTCTCTTTGGCCTTCCCAATTCCTCTTTTTCTTCCAAATATATGGTGTCTTACTAAGTATCTAATATATTTGGCTTTTAGCAATAGGAAAATGACACTGGCCAACTTTATTGCTAAGAATTTAATCTGTTCCAACATCAAGCTTCTTGGAAAAGGTAATAAATATATGGTTTCCATATTGCACATCCATATGTGAATGCCTGAATACAAATCTCATTTTTCCAGGTGTAAGTCACCTTGCTGCTTGATCTATGTTCTTTTCCAATCATGTATGTCTGCTTTAAAAAAAATATTTTTGCTTTCCTGTTTTCCTTGTCATTTCTCTGGTGAAGGCAGGGATGCAAAGTTTAAATCTTATTTTACTCATTAATATTTCAAATACTCAAGGTGCACTAAAAATACGTCCCAAGTGGTATTCATCTAGAATTTTGGAAAGGTAACCATCAATGATGACTGTATGTATTCTTACAAAAGCAGCACACCTCAAATAGATACAGATCTTTTCCTTTAAATATGCCACAATCAGAGTAAAACTGGCTTCAATCTTTTTCACCTCTCTACAACCTAGTTTCTATAATCCTCACACAAACTTTTTTTATTTTTGTTTACACCAAACAGTTTATTTTCTTGGTGCTACAAAGTACTTGGAAAAATTTATCTATAAGTAGATTGATGGAGTAATGAGGAACATCTACTGACTTACTCTGCCTTAACAAATGCTTGAGTGTAAGCATGTCCTTTACATCCCAGTGTTTTCAGTAAAGACCTGTTTAAGTGGTGACTGGTTTCATTTTCTAAATGTCTAAAATCGTTGGCATGCTGTTTTTAGTGGGATTTTTGTGATCCAGTCCAGTATTCCACCACACTTTTCCAGAACCCACCCATATAAACCAGGTACATATATAGTTCCAAACTTCAGTGACTGGGAGAAATCTATATTAAATGTGATATAGTGACCTGAAAGTGAAATGTCCTGATAGCTGATTCACATAATCTTTAGGAGAGGCGGGGAGAGGGGGAAGAGGTTTTTTGTTATCATATTCCTTGGCCATAGTTGTGGTACAAAATTAGAGGGTAGAGGTATGTACTCAGTCTGACTGAATGTCAGTGAAATGGAAACATGAGCAATATTCCAGTTTAACTTCACAGAAACCCACTAGTTAGTAAGTAGTTCAAGTATTTTAGTGTCTGCTGTGTTGCTGCCTACAGGGAAAACACTCTTAAGTGCTTTCCCTTTCACAAAAAAAAAAAAAAA
>VXAU01000286.1:68971-261995 GCA_013399695.1 Formicarius rufipectus
GAAAAAAGAAAAAGAAAAAGAAAAAGAAAAAAAAGTTTCTATCTATCTTTTATAAGGCTGTCATGTCACATCCATTATACATCATGACACAACTACCCAAAGGAGGCATTGTGTTGGTTTGCATCATGTGTTTTAGTGAGGAGGTTTTTGTGAAAAGTAGAATATATATATATATGTAAATGTGTGCATATATACATATATACACACAGACTTACAAATGTAGATCAGTTAACTGTGAAGACTTACAAACCTTGTGCTGGCCTGTGGAGTGTCAAATGTGGGCTGCTCATGCCTACATATGTGAAATTCAATATTTTGTCATCCTGCCAGCTTGGCACAAAAGGGCAAAACTGTCCTTTTTTTCTGAGAATATTAGGCTGTTAACTGGAATAGTTTTTAGAAAGACTTAATTCCAGTCCATGGATGACCAGCTATTTGAGGAAATAGCAAAGAACAAATCCTGGTTTTCAGATTCCAGAGTATACTCTTAGTATCGCAGAATAAAGAAAATGGCAACAGATGTCTCTGAATAATACTGAGTTTTTAACCTCTGAACCATCAAATATCCTATTTCATTCAAAAATGCAAAGGGATAATGTGTGTTGGAGCTGTGATAGGGAGGATATTCAGAGACTATCAGTTTTATATAAGGAAGAATTTTCAAAGGTGCATGCATAAATTCTGCATGCTTGTATGTACATAAATGCAAAGAATCTTCTGTGTGCATATGCCAGTGACAAGTGAAGAGGGGCATCACTTGTGACTTTTTAGGTGTCCAAAAATCTAATTTTTCTATTCAAAATCAACTTCAGCAGACCTGTTGGAGCAAGAGGAGGGACAACAAGATGATTAGAGAGATGGAGCAGTTCTCTTACAAGAAAAGACTGAGAGAAATGGATTTGTTCAGATTGGAAGAGAGAAGGTTTGCAGGTGACCTAATTGCAGCCTTCCAGTACCTGAAGAGACCCTACAAGATACATGGAGAAGGACTTTCTACAAGGGCATGTAAAGACAAGGGGGAATGGATTCAAACTGAATGAGAATAGGTTTAGATTGGGTATTAGGAAAAAATTCTTTACTGTGAGAGTGGTGCACACGTTGCGCAGAGGAGCTGTGGATGCCCCATTCCTGGAAGTGTTCAAGTCCAGGTTAGATGGAGCTCTGAGCGACATGGTCAAGTGGAAGGTGTCCCCTCCCCTGTCAGGGTGGGTAAAAGTAGATGATCTTTAAGGTCCCTTCCAACCCCACTCATTCTATAATTCTATTCTATAAGAATGTTTTTGTTCAGCAGTGATATTCTTGCATACTTCAGACAATGGGGAGTGTGCACGCACGTGTGTAGATGCAGATATACACAAATAATCAACATGAAAGACTGTGCAGTCTATTACAGAACTCCTTCACATATGTATCATGTGACTGCTTCACCTCTTCTGGGTACATTACTCTAGCCTTCCCATCACCATTCTGATGTCTAACTCTTTGGCAGAAGTGGTGCAGACAATCACCTACCTCTGTGTTTTGCTTTGTTTTAAGCAAGCTTGATGTTAAATTATAATTTAATAATAAGAAAATCCAGATCTTCCTTGAAAATGTAATGTTTTCCCTAAAAATGCCCTGGATGGATGTCCAATATAAGTACAACTAATTAATGCATAGGCAGTGTCTTACCGTATAGTACTTGAGGAGACACAGGAAGATTTGAAATCCCTGGAAAGATGTGAATTCCTTTGAATTTCTTTTGAGGATTTAAAGAATCTCTAGATGTCTTCAAACCTAACCTTACAGCTACTGAAATAGTTAATTAAAAAAAAAAAAAAAAGTTTTTTCAGACAAGGAAGAAAAACCATTGTTCCAACAAAAACAGCGGCTGGTATGCTTATTGACTGCCTTCATTTGATTTTCTGTCTTGGCTACAAAATCCAGAATTAGAAAAGACCTTCAGGAGAAGGAACATGATCTAGAATAGGTATGAATGGGTGAGGAGAAACACTCCCCACAAGGTGCAGAAGACTGACAAAGGCAAACAGCTGATCCTTCCCAAGAGGAAAGCCTTGTAGGGATGGAAGCAGATTGTTCTCCTCTTGAAACACCTGAAAGTGTCTGCTGCCTACTGAAAGGAGTGGCCTAGGCACAGATGAGTGGTGTGTTCATGAACCGGACTGTGAAAACCTTCAGCTGTGGAACTTACTGTATTGTCCTTGGCACCACTCAGTCAGTCCAGCTACTGGGACCCAGTAAGGACCAACTGCTGGTGTATGCTGGTGGCTTGAATTTTAAACACAACCAGCTATCAATCCCGTTTACTTTGCAGGTAGATCCTGTGCAATCTGGGTTAAATATCTTCTTCCTATTGAGCTCAGGAAAAGCCTTACAACCAACCTCGCTTGGGAAAAATGAGGTGGCAACTGCCTCCCCTCTGCCATGGTGCCATACGCTGCTTTTACGACAGCTTACTGTTGCACAGTTGCACCACACTATCTATATTTTTGGCCCAGCATCTCAAATGCAAAATCACATCTTTGTCCCTTTAACTTCTCTCTCAGCTGTTATGCCTGTTTTCTCCGCTCCTCTGGGACTGTGCACTCCATTGCTGCTCTGGCTGCCGGGAGCAAGCGAGGAGAATTTCTCCTGCTGGCAAGTAACCAGCTAGTCTGAGGTTTGCATCTTCCCAGGACGCTGCTGTTTGCATACCAGCAGGCAGAGGTGCAGGTGAAATGAGACTGGTGACATCTGTACAGATGTGTTGGACTGCTTGAATGCTGTTACGAATCTGCTATCCTTAAAGCCTGTTTCTCTGACGAGATCTCTCTCTCTCTCTCTCTCTCTCTCTCTCTTTTTCTCTCTCTCTCTCTCTCTTTCTCTCAAATCATTTTTCCAAGGAGAAAAGGAAAAGGCAGACAGAAATAGAAGGCAAGAGACAACAGCTTGAGGAACAGATACTTCAACTGCAGCATTTCAAGGTAAGGGACTGATGCCAGAAATGATGGATTGACTAAATCTGTTCATTATTAGACATGCAGATCACACATTTGAAAGCTGGGAAAAGCCCACTCTGACATGAAGCAGCTTTCACTGCCAGAGACTATCTCTTGCAGTGATCATGTCCTGTGGGCTTTTCATTCTATGTTTCATGAACAGGACCATGTAGTTTAAATGGTTCAGGAGCATGTTGTTGGGAGGGTGTGAGTGCAGGCAGCACGGCAGTCCTCTTATTATTGAACACTGTTATTTATTATACATAATGATAAGACACCAATCACTGTGGATTGGGTGTGCACTGCATGGCTTCCAGCAAGCACTTTCTGACTGCAGAGCTGCGTTGGATTTCTCTGGTGTCTGTCATTAGATCGTGTGTGTGTGTGTGTGTGCGTGTGTGTGTGTGTGTGTGTGTGTGCGTGTGCGTGTGCGTGTGTGTGTGTGTGTGTGTGTGTGTGTGTGTGTGTGTGTGTGTTGCAGGAGTGTTAGCAAGCATCTGCTTGTAGGTGTGTAAAGATTTAATTGTAGAATCAAGTTATTAGGCATAGATGGCATAATAAAATGGACATGTATGTACATGCAGGGAAAGTCTTAATGCATATTTGTGTGTCTGCATGGAGAGGCGCCTTGATATTTAACAGGGTGCCGAGCAACCCCCATCCCTGTTGGTCTCCATGACAGCTGCAGATAGCATCGTTTAAAAGCCATCCTTGCTATTTCTATCATTTATCCCTCTCGTCAGTAGCATATTTGTGCATAGCAAAGAAACAAATAAAAACATACATGTGATATTTATTTTTTTTTTTAACTGGCAAGCATTTGTGGGCCAGATCTTGCTAGATTAGTTCAATAAGGGAGCCTGAGAAATTTCAGTGATTAAAATATCTGAGAAAGATGGTCAGGACAGTTTTCCTTGCAGCAAGAAAGCTGAACTGTGTTTTTTAAAATTCAGATATTCCTGTTGCTTGTGCAATAATGTGTCTGTGTATGTGAACAGTGCATGTGCATGGGGAGATGATGCACACGCTATCTATGCCCACACATGCACTTGAAAACCAGACTTCAGGTTATGCTACTAAGATGATCTTTCTCCTGCCTCTCCAAGACCTTGCTGCCATGTTCTGCAAACTATTCCTCTTTTTCTGGTAAACATGATGCAGTTAAGCCCAAGTACTTGGTATCATCCTACACAAGTGCCCCGTCAGTTTTACCATCAGTCTGTGGATGTCACACATTCTCTTTGGTGTTTCCAATCAAAGATGTGATTACATTTCTGTGGGGCAACAGAAGTTGCCATTTTGTTCAGGCAGCCATTGACAACAGGCAAGGGAGAATTTATTCTGATGACTGTATGGTGATGCAGCAGGGCAGTAAGATATTGTTCCAGTACCTTTGGAATTCTTGCTTTTTTTCTTTTTGCTACAAAGCTGATGAATTTCTTTATCATGTTAACTGTTTCAAATCTAACTGAAATATAATTCTTCATGAAATTATTTAAGAATAGCCTGTAGGAAAGCCAGTTCTGTCAATTCTCTGGTTCATTTGATTTGTTTTGATGTAGCTGATGCAAAAATTAATTTTATCATCATCCATAGGTAAAAGTGGTGTGGTGGAATCAGCACCTCAGCTGATGTAGACTGGCATTGACTTCAGCCCTGCTATGTTAGTTGTCACTAGTGGACATTCATTTTTGCTGCACGGATTTTTTCAGTGACAGACCTGAAAAATAGCTGTTTCTCTCCATTTTTCAGTTCACAGGCTGGAGCCAGAGCATTAATCATACAGGAAGCTAAGGGGAGATCAGGGCACAGAAATTTAGGATCACCAGTATTTAAGATAGCAGTATTTTCAGCTTAAAATATAGTCAGACTTAAGGTCTGTAATGGTGAGTGTAAGGATGAGCAGCAAGATGTGATAAGATCTTCCCTGAAAATGTCTCATTTCAGTGGCATCACTTGTTACCAAATACAAACTGTGCTCCATTTACAGGAGTGGTCACGATGACTGCTGCTCTAGGAGCTGCCTGTACCACCAAACATCTGTCTGTTGGGAGACGTGAATGAGGTGATAGCAAAGGTCTAGTTGGGATTGCAGAGTCCATTCTCACAGGTGCTAGGACATTCCTTAAAAAAACCAACCAAACAAACAAACAAAACTCAACAAAAAATAAAAAATTGAAAAGGATCATAGAGGAACTGGCTGGTAGTGTTTATGTTTCTTTGTAGAAACAGACTAAGCAAACTACATTTTCTTTTCATGCATCCTTCAGTGTTCTGGTAGGCTGGTGGAGTGATGACCAAAATAGTATTTGGCCTGCCAGGCTGATTTGTTCATTTGCAAAATCATGTATCCTTCTCCCACCTCCCAAGGCTCTATCTCACCTCACCTTGCTTGTCCTGAGCCTCTCCAAGTCAGGGGTCCAAGGCTGATATTAATATAATCCCCCAGTCAGATATTGCTCCCCACTCTGACACACACAAACCAAAATAAGTGCTTCTATTTTCCTTCAGCGTACCAGTTGGAACATGGTTAATTTCCTGAATTATTTCATCTAATTCTGTGCAAGTCATAAATCCAGGTCAAAATTACCAGGATTTCATAGGAAGCCTCTGTATTTACTCGAAATGCTGTGAGGCTGTTGATGTCTGTGTGGAGCGTAAGGATTTCATACCAGTGTACAGTAAAATCTGCTGTGAAGAAACCTTTGAAAATAAAATCTAGGTTAATCCTGTGTCTGCAGTATCTGAGTTGATCCCACAAGCATAACAGCTCAAATTCACCCAAAGACACTCATGCAAGTATTCAATGGGTTTGCTTCATTTTTGTGCAATGTCAGAGTAATTTTCTTTCTAAAATAACGCTGTGTAAAATAGCATGTTTAGTTACCTCATAAAGTTCCTGGAAACTTCAGGGTTTCTGTTAATTTCAGAAAATTTTATTCATACAGGAAAAATATTTAATGGAAGTAGTTTACTGAAAATTTTTATGCTGGATTACCTACAGCTTTTATGCTGCTAATGCCAATTAGACCCCTGACAAAATAACTTAATTCTACTACCAGTTTCTTCATTTTTTCCCTTGCTACATATCTAGCTGAATATAAGGCAGCAGCAGCTGCTGCCCATTGTTTCAGACAGAGTGACCCAGCAAACACTAGTAAAAATCAGCACTGGATGTGAACCAGACATTGACAACACATTTTGCATAGGCTCCTGAGAATGAGGTCAGTGGCGTTATGGCTGAGGACATAGAACAACAATGTAGTTCAGGTATTAAAGGTGTGTGAGAGTCAGTGTTAATCCAGTGAAACCCTCCAAGCATTAAAATTTGGAGTAGGACAGAATCTAGAGCAGTATAGGCTTGGAAACCTGAATTCCCTTGCTGCTGACAGTGAAAGCCACATTTTCTCTTCTGTGAATTACCCACAAAGTATGGATGTTGGTGGTCACAGAGTGTCCATGTAGTACCTCTGGACCACTGGGGCTCTCAAAGGCAGGAGGGGTATTTGTCTACATTACTATCCGATGCTTCATTGAAAAGGCCCTTGGTGTTGGAAAAGGTATAAAGATTCTTTAAAGCCCCATTTTTTGAGACTGAACATGTTTGTTTGCTCTAATGAGGCAATTTACAGCAGTTCTAGCAATCTCCCACCTACTCCAGTCCCCAGTACCAAAATAATGCCTCTTCTTTCATATAATACAAGGTCAATTTTGTTTTTAACAAAATCAAGTTCAAAGTTTATGCATTGACATTTTCTTGGTTACATACCTACAAATGGGGCTTGTCATGCCCATGGGAATTGGAGCTATTGTCAGCTTCTATAGTTTACAGAGAAGTGGTCAAAATTCCCCTTATATCAAACACACTGTCTGCCGTACAAACACACTGCCTGCAGTATACATCAAAATTATTTGGTTCCTGGAGAAAGGTAAAAATTTATTTTGGTTGATTAGATGAACAAGAGGTATAACTGACAAGCAACAACTTCTTTTAAGAACTTGTTCAGCTAGGTAGCAGTTAGGCAGGCCTGTTTTAACAGAGATGTTTACTATTTCAAATGGACTCCAGGGTAGAAGTATTTCTTCCAAGATCTGGCTGCCTCTGTAGTTAGTTGAACAGAATTTCTATAATTGTTTACTGTAGCTCTGTTTGGTGGCCAATGGTAATAAAATAAACAACACAAAACCTCCTAATTGAATGAAAAAACACTTCACTGCTGTTATTTTAAGTGTCACTATAAATCCATTTTCCACTGTTATTTTAGTTCTGGAGTGGTATGAATATTAGGGACCTATTTCAGTTAACGTTTGCTTCCTTAAGACTGCAGTTCATGAACACAATCCCTGATGTAATTACAACTCTACTCAGAAGGAATGGAAAGCCTTTTTATGTTAGGAGATTTTGTTAGGGTATTGTTTTAGCTGAAACTCTCTCATCTATAAATAAATTCTAATTTTATAGTTCCACAGTTACATTGATGTCCTCAATTTATTCTAGTCTTATAATAATTGCTGTCAGAAAATATAGAGATATGTCTACCTATCTATATATACATCATTGTGGAAAAACAGAGAACTTTTGCAAATGAAGGAATCTTGTTATTTCGTTATAGTGAATTCCTTTGTGATTTTCTAGAAAATTAATTCCTAAACCAAATGGCAATTCAGTCAAGCACACAAAAAATATTTGATGAGGTCATACAGTCTCCATTCCCTACAAAATCAGTGCAATATTCCCCAAAACCTAGTTTAGAGATAAGGATATCATGTGGGAAGGTGTTAACTGCCTTGCACAAGGAAGATGACACCTGTTGGTGTTCTTTTATCCACCAATGATTTATGGCTCAATCACAGAAGGCCACCAGATCTGTAAGGAAGGATTTAGTGAAACTATGTTGACTGTCACCAATCATCTCCTTGTTTTTCACGTGCCTTAGCATAGTTTCCAGAAGGACCCAGCTCCATGATCTTACCTGGCATAAAGGTGACGCTGACTGGCTTTTCATTGCCCAGGTCTTCCTTTTTTTCCTCCTTTTTAAAAATGGCCATGGTTCCACTTTTCCAGTCACTTGGAACTTCACCAGTCTGCCACAACTTCTCAAATAAAGTGAACAATGGCTTAGCCCCCTCCTCTGCCATTCTCTTATCAGGTCCTATAGACTTGTGCTCCCTCTGGTTCCTTAGATGCCCTTGAACCTGATGCTCTCCTACAGTGGATGGTTCTTTCTCCTCTCAGTCCCTGCCCTCCCGTTCTGTATCTCAGGCTGGACCACTTGCCAGTGAAGGCTGATGAAAAAAGTGAGTACCTCAACCTTCTCCATGTCCTAAGTGACCAATTCTCCTGTTTCCTTCTGGAGAGGCCCCACATTTTTCGTCGTCTTCCCTTTATCCCTGACATATCTGTAGAAGATTTTCTGTTGCACTTCACATCCTCGGCGACATTTGATTCCATCAGGGCTTTAACTTTTTTGACTTTATCCCTGGCTGCTTGAACAATCCATTTGTATTCCTCACAGGCCACTTGTCTTTGCTGCCACCCTCTGTGGGCTTTATTTTAATTTTTGAGTTTGTCCAGTAGCTCCTTGTTTGTCTACACAAACATTCTGGCATTTTTGCCTGGATTCCTCTTTGTTGAAATGCACTGTTCTTGAGCTTGGAGGAGGTGATTCTTGAATATCAACCAGTTTCCTTGGGGTCCCCTTTCCTCCAGAGCTTTATTCCATGTATTCTGCCAGGTAGATCCCTGAAGAAGCCAAAGTCTGTTCTCCTAAGTCAAAGGTAGTGAGCTTGCTGTTCCTTCTTGCTGTTCCAAGAAACTTAAACTCCACCATTTTATGGTCACTGCAGCCCAGTCTGCCCTTAAGCTTCACATTGCTCACCAGTCCCTCCTTGGTGGTGAGAACAAAATCCAGCATAGCACTTCTCCTCCCTGGCTTCTCTGTCACTTGGAGGTGGACATTATCATCACGGCATTCCAGAAACCTCTTGAATTGTTTAAGTCTTGCTGTGTTTTCCCTCCAACAGATAGTGAGGTGGTGGAAGTCCCCCCATGAGGAACAGGGTTTGTGAACATGAGACCACTTCTATATGTCTGTACCATTTTGAAAGGAGGGATTTCAAAAATCCTTATATGCTTTTCTTTTCAAGTAATCAGAAAACAAAGAAACTAAAATCTTTTAGTCATAATAGAATATTTAGGCCAGCTACACAAATTGACTACTGCAAAGATATGAGAACTTTAGTCATTTAACTCATGTTTCTTATCTTATCTTTCACGTCATTGAAACACAGCTGAATATACTGTAATTATTATGGTATGATTCCTCTGCGAGAATATTTTTATTCAGGAAAAATGTAATGTGGTGTGAGTTGTACTTTGAATTAGGGCAGAATTATCCTGGGATGACTTTACAAATAGGCATACCCATACAGGCAAAATTTCCTTGAAACATATCAAAATTGGCACTCAACCAGTAACAAGGGCCTTTGAGCATTTCATGGCCACCCTGTTGTTTTAGCCAGCCTGTGTCAAAGTAGGTCAAGGATGCTTACAGCTCACTTCAACCCTAGCGGCCTGAAACATGCTCGAAAATGAGTTTGCCTCACCTCAATACAGCTTTTTAAAACAATGAAAATAAAAGAATTTAAGACTAGAAAATAAAGGAATTGGTGAAATACAGCTTTTCTTTTTGCCTTTTTTGACTAATGGGTGTGTGTGGGAAGGACTGATATACTGAAGCTGAGGACAGATTGAACTTAGAGAAGAAACTGTTCTTTTGGGAGGCAATAGTAAAAACAACTGTGGCTGTGTAGTAATGATGATGATGACTTGCAAAGCCTATTTCTTTTGAGAGGAGAAGCTTGACAAATTTTGAAATCTCATGTTGCTAACTATTCTAAAAAGAGTAATTTTTTAAAATTATTTTACTTCTCTCAAAGCCAGACTTTGCTTCCTTTGAAAACATGCAGTAAATATTCATGGGGAAAACCAAAGAATAAGTTTCTGCTAGGAAGTAAAAGTGTGATCAAACTCTTTTCATGTGTCAATCTGTAAAAGGGGCTCTTATTCCATTTTTTCAGTCCAATCACAGAAAGTCCAGAAAGTTCAGCTATCTTAAAGCTATGTTTTATTCCAGCTCCAAAATTCTATGGGAATCAGAATCGTTCTCATGGAGTTATAAAGTAATTTATATGTGAGGCAACCTTGAGGGTCTCCTTGTGCTCCTGCCAACCAGAGCAGGTTTGTCCCATGCCCAACCTCATCCATTACATTTGGACTCTTCCCAACATAGAAATCCCATGCTCCCTTGGGAAACTTCCTCTGAGGTTGGGCCACCATCCTTATTTAAGCACCCCGTTTTGCAAGCTGTCTCTCCACTGCAGTGTATGCCCTCTGGGACAGTCCAGTTGCCTCATCCCTCTCTTCACCCTGCAGCAGCTACTGACACTTGTTTATAATTTTTCTCATTATGGTGTTTAGCCTTGCCACAGGTGAGATACCAGACATTTGCACAGAGGCATCATTATCATCTTGCTGTGAAGAAATATGAAATTTTAAACAGACTTCCTAAAGAGAGATAAATAAATGCCAACTCTCCAGCAAAAACTCCAGCTCTCCAGCTGAAGTATCTGCATGATTGTTCTCATCTTTTACTTGAAGCAAAACTTTCTGGTAGCCTGGATGATTAGAAAACATATGAGAAAAAGAACTTGTGTTAAACTGTTATCTTATTGTTCATTGTGTTTCACCTCAATTTCATCTCAACCCTGTAGTGAATACTAGAAACTCTTACCTTGTATTGGGCCTTATCTGTGATCCCCCTTAGTGAAACTACTCTGTATAGACCAGGATTCTGTAGCTGATCCTTTATTTGAACACAAAACACACAAAACAACTTCATGTCTACTCTAGATGCTTGATAATGTCTCTTGATGTGGTGGGTTTCCTTGCAGACAAAAGAGCTTTGGCTTTAGTTCATCTTCTTCATCTCTGTATGGAAACAACTGCCTACTTGATTTACAGTTATAGAAATGAGACCCGAACAATTTAAAAGCAATGCACACAAAATATTTACACTGGTGATCTTGCTAATGAATGGGAAGCTTCTTTTGAGGACATCAACTGCTTGGTGTTTTCTTCCCCCAAAACAGTCCTAATTGGGCCTTTACGTATAGCTTTATGTACAGTTTCTGTAAGTATTTAAACAGATAAAGCATAAGACCTTCATAAAAACTATCTATAGCTATCATCATACCCATCCCTCAGGTCAGTTCCCATAGACATGCCTTCTCTGTGCATCTGCAGCTCCAGCTCATATTGAAGCTGTGCTGTCACAGCCCTTTGCCTTACCATGGGGGCATCAAGCCAAGACACAGCCCTTCCCCAAGTGAACACAAATCACGCCAACTATCTCAGTCTTTCCTCACCTGTTTCTGCAGTCATGTTGCACTGTTTAATATGTTCCTGTCTGCTCTTTTGCTGTGCTGGACATGTGCTTTGAGAAAAAGCAGTGACTGAATAAATACTCAGGGAAGCTGAAGGGGAGTAAAACGTACCAGCTACAGCAAAGAGGGAAAGATTATTTCTTCAGAGTCTTTTGGCTACCATGATTCCAGGTGGTTCTTATAATAATGTCTGTCATTTATTTTTATTTACCTGTTTCTTTGACAATTTATTTTCTCATGTCCCACATGCCCCTTCTTATCACCCTCCTTACACTCCCAGCCTGGTGGCTCACTGGTGCTGTAGCAAGACTGTGTTACCCTAGGAGCAATAGGGAAAAAGGATACAGGGTCTTTGGGGACAAGCACAACACCAGTCCACTTGGGTAGTAGACTGCCTTGGAGATCCTGTCCTCAGTGTTCTGCTGAAGTAAGGATTTTATGAAAAGGAAAAACTCAGGCAAGTGACCTGTACCTGCGTGGCTGAGAAGAAACTTTGGAGGAGGTTAAGCCATCAGACTCCAAAGATTGGTCACAAAATGTTGTCAATTGCAATGGATAAGTCTAAACATGCTGGAAAAAAATAAGTTAATGTGTTTTAATGTTCTATTTGATGAATACAGATTAACTGGCTACTGGAAACCTTTGCAATCCTTGGACTAAAAAAGGAAAAAGTTAAGACATCACTTCCTTAAGATGTTTCTGAGAACTGTTTTGTTCATTTCCTGAACAAAGGATAACATCAATAAACTTACAACTCTGCAGGATAATATTTGATCTGCTTTATAAATATGTTATTGGTTCTTAGGCTGCCTAAGCTTCACCAGCTATCATAGCTTCTTGTGTTGAATCATACTTATGTGAGCTATGGCATTGTGACTGAAGTAGAGACTACGATCAAGCTGCAAGTCTTTCAGCTTGGTTTAATTCCCTAATCTGGGCAATGCTTGAATGATATCCGTCTACCATGCAGATATGCTCCTTAGGCTAAAACAAGTATTTCAGATAACTGGAAAGGCTGCAAAAAGTGTTGGTGTTATGCAAAACGAGGTCATACCAGCAAGCTGGAAATGACTGCTTCTCTTGTTCCAGGGACACTCATACCATACAAGGCCATATCCATCTTGCAGCAGAGCAGAGTTAAATCTCTTATGTTTGCTGAGGACCACACCTCTCTTTTGTTTTGCAAGCAGATTCTCTCATACTGAAAACCCACAAAGGAAAGCTCTGCATCAGTCTGGGCAGAGTCAAACTGTTTCGTTCACCTAATGGAAAATTAAATACCACAGCATCACTCAGGAACACACTTTGAGAAGCTGTTTATTTCGAGATGGACCTTCCGGTCATACAGCTTATTTCTATAGCCCGTCTCTGTGTTTGCATATTTATTCAAGAATGATTAGGGGCATCTAATATTAACACGCCTGCTTGCACTACAACCGTGCAAATTATCTTTTGTTTTTCCCATTTTTTGAAAGGCAACGGAAGGCCTGCTGGCAAAGGAACAAATCTTTCTGTATTCTCAGTACATGACCCAGTAACCTCCTTGCTAATGCTGGCAACAGTGCTATGCATCAGCAGGTCAGACCCAGACGTGCTGGGTAGCCTGTAGTAGCTGGATTACGGCCAGCTGGATGGCTGGGGAAGCTGCACAAAAATGTGGCAAGCCAGAGATGCAGTGATCAAAGTGGCTACAGGAACAAGGTCATTCTTACACTTACATCCCTTGCAAACAGTTTTATCAACCCAGGCATTGGGAGCCTGCACAAGCATAGCAGGCTCTGCTGCTCTGGGAAGCCTTGCCTCCTGTATCTGATCCAGTGGGTGGATCAGCTGTCCATCCAGACAATGAGTGGGGGGCTCCAGGTAGCTGCCAAACAGCAAAGTCAGACTCATTGCTGCTTCCAGAGCTCCAGATCTGCCTGGAAAGCTCAGCCTTTTTTTGCAGAGGGAACTTCCTTAAACGAAAAGAACAAATCTGAAATGCAGCCAGTTATGCTAGCATCCTATTGGGAGTGTTTAGGGGTATTTTCTGACTCACAGTGACAGGTGAAAGAAGAAGTCTGTCACACTCTTTTAGTAGTCATGGGCTGGTTATATGCAGATTTGAGAATATGGGGAACCAACCTTTCGCATTCATGTTTTTCCAAGACAGAAATACTAAATGCAGAGACATATAAAATAATTTTATTGTAATAAATAATTCCAGCTCAAATTTGTTAATGTCTTGTGGTCTTCAAGCCTCAAAATGTACAGGTTTTTGGCAAAACTTCAGTTTGGAGAAGATTTTAGTAACAGCACCTTTGATGTTGTCCTACTGATTGCAGTGGAATTGCACACGGTATCATTATATCAGGAGAGGTTTAAGCTGGATATTAGAAAGAAGTTCTTCCCCCAGAGGGTGGTTGGGCACTAGAACAGTCTTCTCAGGGACATGGTCACAACACCAAGCCTTACAGAGTTCAAGAAGGATTTGGATGATACTCTCAGGCACATGATGTGAACTCTTTGGGATGATTCTGTGCAGGGCTAAGAGCTGCTCTCAGTGGTCCTTGTGGACTCCTTCCAACTCAATATATTCTGTGATTCTGTGACTATTACCTTTTTTCTATGACACAGAAGACCATCATTACCCTGAATAGTCCACATCCAGAAGTATTTCTCAAGAGCAAAAACATTTTATTGGGGGAAGCTGTCAATTTTGAACTTCATTTCTCCTCAGAATTATTATCTTCCTTGAAAATTCCTTAGTAGTCACAGGCATGCTCCACTTCAGCAAGCACTGCTTTCAAGAACAGATAGTACTGATTGCCCCTCTAAACACTTGTAAACATAAAAAACACCCAAAGCTCATTGAAGGAACAACCTCAAAATGTAGCAGCACAGCAAGGATTACCTTTTATGCTGTCATAAAAAGTCAAACAACAAGTCTAGGAAATGTGTCTGGGCTAAGGTTAAGACACTGATGTAATGTATGTGGGACTGGAAATGTGTTATTTGTGTGAGCAAAGTTCATTGAAGTTAGTGCTAAATCAGCATGACTGATGGTTAGAATTAATCAACTTGCACAAAGCAGGGAGTTGAGAGGTTGCATGGAATAGGCACAATGGTACATGAAAAGGGTGCCAAAATGTTTTACTTTCTGTAATCCCCTGATTCTTAAACTTTTGAGTCAAGATTAAGCAAAATGCAGTACTGAAAATAAGGATTTTCCTTGCATACACCATTTATTCTACTGTGTGCATTTGAGAAGCTATGCATTATTTCCTTGCTCGCACTAAAAGTAAACAACTTAAAGCCTTCAGGCTTTACTGTCCTGAAGCATGAAACTGGAATGAATAAATAACATGTAAAATTGCTGTGCACCACTTTTATGGCCATCACCGAGTCTACTGCATTCAAACATTTGGCACAATTTCCTTCTGTCCTGTCCAACATCTCTGCACTTATTTCTGCCCTTACCATGCTCTGTTCATGTAATTGTGACCTCTATTTTGTCTTTTTTGCGTAGTGCAAAAGTCACTCTGTATTCCTGTGTTTGAACAAATTAAACAAAGTGGAACTGCCAGTTATCTCTGCAATCTCAGTTCTGTGCAGATGAACCAAATCACCTGAGAACAGCAGTGACCTAGAGCATCACAAGCCCAGTGCCCTTTCCACTTCAGTAACAGAGAGCCTTTTTAATGACATGATCTAATTTCTGCTGAAGGATTTAACCCAGAACAAATTGTTCTCTTGCAGAAAAGGAAGGAATACTTATACCAGACTGTACATAGTGTAGCTGTTACTGTATCTGTGAAGTGATGCCTTCTGAAAGTACAACACTCTATTCACAATGTTCACATATTCCAATACTGGAATGAGCTGTACAAATACCTATACTTTTACTGTAGTGTATCTGGCCCTTATGCATCTTAGAGTCCTCTACCATTTTGACAGTGTCTAATTACACAGCACAACTTCGATGCATAAAGGAGCTCCAGGATGCAGTAGAGAGTTAGAGCTCATAGCAGACAGTGAAGGAGAAGCAGTGTTGAAATACTAGCACTGGTGACTGTGTTTAATCACAGGTTGTGAAGTAAATGCACAGCACTGTTGAGCAGAAGTAACTCTACAGATGAGTATTCTGGGGCTACATCCTCATACAAGCCTTCACCTTTTAGTACATTTGAGAAACATCTCCTATTCTTCCTGGGGAAAGATTTTTTTAAGAAGCAAAATGCAAATTTCATAGCTGTGGAGGACAGATGGCAGCAAACTCTCTTTTGTTTCCAAGCTACATCTGGCTCTGGTTTACATCTGCCTGGGCTGTCTTGATTTTGACTGCCTCACTAGGCTGTCTCGTACCCAGGAGCTGTGCCCAAGCATCCAGCACAAGCCCACCTGTTGTGCCATATTCACCCTTAGTCATGTGCCCCAAAGCATTCCCTAAGTGTTTCTGATTAAAATGCCCTGGGAAATGTTTGGTCAAAGCAGGTGAGAGGTTATTCCACCCCTGCCCTCTGCTTCAGCACTATACCAGTCATCTGGAAGGGAAGAAAATGTTTCCTGCACAGCAAGAGGTTTGACCAACATCTCAAGATGTATGCCTGCCTGCTTGACTATTGTATTTGCAGTGGGTGTATAAATATACACAGCCTCACAGCTTGGCAGACAGATTCTCTATCTATCTGAGAAATGCTTCTCATAAATGTTTCCATTTCCTGGGCTTCTCGTCTGAATTCCTCAGTATAGTATTTAATGAATGTCTGTCTTTATTTTCATCTTAAAAAGGAAAATGAGAAACATCAAAGCTCCCAGCTTTCTCATTTTAGATAAAATATGCTGACATTTCACCCAAGAGGGAGGATTTTTAGTAGATCATAACACTCTTGTCTCTAAATATGTCTTTTTAAAAATCCCATTGATGTTTTCCAGTTTCAAATTCACACTATTAATAGGTTAATTTAAAAAAAACCCAAACAAACAAACAAAAAAAAAACTTCTGCCAGAAGGAAACCATGATGTGATATTGTAGCTTAAGTATTTCACATAAACAAAGATCAGAATGAAAGATGTAAAAAAATCTTAATTTTTGTGTGCAGCAGTTTTACTGAAGGAACTGGCTTCTCCATGTGTGACCATAGAATGTAAAAACACATTGAAAAAATCCTGTATTTTATGTGTTCTGTAGCAAATGAGGAATGACTGTTAGCTGAATGTCTTCACTGTTGTCCAAGCAACACTTCATCAAAGGATTTATTAGAACTGTTGGAGCCATATTTAAAACAGGTTTAAAACAGAGAAGGCTGCCCTCATGTTTAGAGTGTAGTCTTTAGAAACTTGCGGGGCCGGGGTGGGAGGGAGCAGTTCCAACCGAGTATCACTCTGGATTTCAGATTCAAGACTATAGCTGAATATGATACACACAGCAACATAATTCCTCATCCAAGTGGTCCACATTTCAAGGAAAAAACAGCAGTTTGCTAAGGAGCAGTCAGCCTTCACAAGGCTAGCCTTACATCTGGCCCAGCAGGTACCTGCTGAGCTGTGCTACTGAGACTTCTTAAATACCAAAGCATAGGTTGTTAATTGCTTAGCACCTCAAGAGCTGCAAATATATCGTTGGCTCTCTCACTTTGCATCTTGGTAAATGGGATAACTTGGGAGTCCACTGCTAAAGGGGCATTTCAATCATCAGTTAGTCTGAATGAGATGATAAAAATCCCAGCCAGAAATAGCTTGCCTGAACAGATAGCAAAGATGCTACAGAAAAATTTCACTATCAGCCCATGAAATGTGGCAGAAAGCACTAGCAGATGGTAGTGCCAACAAAATGTGTAGAAAACTGCAGAAACTGTGGCTGGAGATAGTCGTTCCTAATGTTTTTGGAACTATCATCTTGGAGGCCATGAGAAAAGCTGAATTCATCCAGGTAAAGTGTGTCACCAGCATCAGCATGTCCAGCTTTGGAACATGGATTCATGGGACAAGAGCAAGAGACCTTTTCTGTCATGCAGATGTTGTAATTCATATACAAATCACTTTAAATCCACCCAAAACTCCTCTCATGCACAGTTAAAGCCAGTGAAAGCTGAAGTAATTTATAAAATATAATTTGCTTGCATGTTTTGTGTTGCTTTCTGTCTGCTGCCTTATTAAAATCTAATTGCCTGATGTCAAAGGATAGTTTGTGCATATATACTGTGTCTATAAGCACACTCAAGAACTAGCAAGAAACTCTTGTCTGTCATGTCAAAAATCTTTCTATTTTGGGCAAGGTTTGAAGCCTGCTTTGGGGGATAAATGCTTTCCATTTAATACATAGTTAGTCCAAGTCATGTTCCTTGCCAGAGACAACATGGCACTGAAAACACATATATGCACTTTGGGACTGCCTCTGAAATCCAGTTTCTTTGAACTGGTAATTTCCTTATTAACCCCTCCTTGCAGAAAATGAACTGGTTCCTTGAACTAGGATTCACTTTGCAGATTCAAAACTCAGGCTCCCCTTTACTGATCAATGGAAGGGACAGGTTTGGTTGGTCCCTTTGTTGGCCATTTCTTCCACCAGCTGTTTGCCTTTTGCCAAGGAGCAAAGTCCTTCTTAGCTTTATGCTCCTGGGGTTCCATACAAGAGGTGCTCATCCTGTCTGCCAGCTGATCTGCCACATTCCTCTGCCAGGATTTGAGTCAAACAAGGAACACAGGCAGATGTGCTATGTAAAGAATGTTTTCCAACCAGTGCACCTTCACTGGTGAACTTCTCCGGACAAGCTGCAGCTGAACTAAACAAGTAGGTTGAGGTTGTAGCCATGTTTTTGGTGTAGAAAGCACTGCAAATCTCCCAAAAATAGTTCTATTGGGTGAAGGCTATTGCAACTTTCTGCAACAGTGTTGCTGTGTCAGGGGATACCCGTGGTTTCTGAAGACTTGTATTGATTAGTTTTTCATTTGTGTCTGCTTTAGAGGTGATGGATGTGCTTATGTCTATGTGTATGCGTGTCTGTCTGTCTGTCTGCCTGCCTGTAAATATATGGAGGCACATCTGTTGTATAAATTTTTTTTAAGTATGTTGTTGTGGAAAATGGAGGAAAGAAACCTTCCAAACAGTAGTATTTAGTATAAAGTAGAGAGCAGTTCTTTAATGAAAGCTTTCAGGTGCGCAAAGTACATAGGTGCACCCAGCAGCATAGAGTTATCACAGTTTTATAGCCTTACCTAAGTACCAGATCTAGTGGGTCCATCCAACCTGAAAACCTTTTGCCCTTGTTACCCCCCATAGAACTGACCCCTTGGAGCCACTCCAAGGATTCTGGGTCCTCTCTCTTGTTTTAGCTATAACGTTATCTTATTATTCCAGTTCAGGTGCACATGTCCCAGACAAGATGTCCTTGCTAAAACCTCTTTCCTTGACAAGACTCTTAAACAGAATTTCAAGAATTTGACACAAACCATAAGAAAGGGGTTTAGAAACTGTTAACTGCTACCTTAAGAGTTAGGAAACTATGCAGCTACATCAAAATCTACAAATATATAAAAAATCTTAAGGCATCAATCTAATAGCAGAGTGATTTTATCCTCTGTGAAACACACTACATTTAGAGCAGCCTACTCTTTTGGTTTTGAAGCTTTAACAAGTTTATGACTTTAGTCCTTCCAGCACATGCTGTATCATTCATGAGAGAGCCACACTTTTGTTCAAAGGTTTCATTTCTTGCAAACCTCACTAATTTCAGTGGTTAAACTCTTGTTTTCACTAGGAACTAAATATAAGTTCATACTAAGGCATTAATGGTAAATAAAGTGTATATTGTAAAATTGGCAGTCCTAAATCTGGAAGACCTGGCATCTGGATAAACAGCTGATACGTTGGCTGCTATCAATTTTCTGAAGCAGAAATTAGAAATTCAGTGGGAACATTCTAATATTCAGAAGTAAAGACAGCTCTTCTCAATCTCCTGATGTCTTTTGTGCAATCTTTTCCTAAGATATCGGGGTTTTTTTACCTTACAGTCAAAAGCTCTTCGGGAAAAATGGCTGCTACAGGGAATTCCTGCAGGCTCTGCAGAAGAGGAAGAAGCCAGGAGGAGACAGTCAGAAGAGGATGAGCTGAAGGTGAAAGAGCTGGAAGAAAACATACACAGGTAGAGACAGTTTCCTTTAGCTTTGCCTAAGAACAGTCACTTCTGTTAAGGTTGGGTGCTTTCTTTTCTAAAGTCTCCATCTCTGGCAGCAGCTGATGGCACCTGCCCAGGGAAGAGTGCAAGAGGCAGTCATAAGTAAAGCGAAACGTGCCCAGAATTTGTCTCCTAGATGTCCATGATTTGTAGAGCCATTGTGTTATCTCTGTGTTTAATGGACTTTTATGGATTACTTTCATGAGGGAGTTAAAAAGAGGGCTGAGTTCACCCTTCAGATGCATGTATATGACTTGATTAACACTTGAGAGATTCTCCATTGCTTTACACCTCCTAAGGCCAAAAGGAGTTCAAGGAGGAGCAGCATTCTTTTGCACTCACTTTTCACTGGTGCAAATGACTTTTTGAAATACCAAAGCAGATGCCACCAGCAGGTCAAATACTTACTGCTTTCAGAAGCAGGGTTTGGGTGTTAAAATTATTTCCTTTTAACAGTTTACCATTGCAGTCTGAGTTGAAGTTTGTCCTCTTTTTCTTTTTGCTTTTAGCTACAAACAATGGCCCCTAAAGCTCAGAAAAAAAAAATGTTTTTATTCCATAAAGGACGAATTCCAGAGCTGTTTCTACCATTTAGCATATGTCAGTTCAAAGTTTTTTCATCTGGCAAAAGTTGGTAAGACTTGGCAACAGAGATTTTACAAATTTGTTTGCTGAGACATATAAGTGATAGAGAAAAAGCAAATAGGACCAGTAGTCCGAGTCCTGAACTTAGCACCTCATGAACTCAATTTGCCTTATGACAGGTTTCTTGCAAATTTTTTTTTTAGAAGTCAGTGAAAATGTTTCTTTGAGAATATACACAAGCAGATCCACCCAAAGCTTAGATGATGCTAAACAACTTCTCTGTGAAAGTAGGAGATCAGCATGAATGTTAGCGTTGCTTCATGCTACTGGTCTCTGACTTTTGATTCAAATTAATTGAAATTGATCTGAAAATATATATTGTTCTTTTACATCTGTGGTGATGTAATGGTTTTTTTTAGATTTCGTATCCTACCAGATGTTTTACTTCATAAATTGAAGTCCTAGATGTAAAGAATAAGTGGGCTGTACCTCAGAAATATGGGCTGTAATAAATATTTCAGCTAATGCTGAATGCAGAAAGTCTCTAAGTACTCTGATCTCATCCAGCAAACACATCAGATAGTGCCTAATTTCAACAATAAGAGTGCCACCACTGAACACAATGAAACCTGTTTTGCTTAATTAGTTCAAAGTGTAGAATGAAAGACTGTGTAAATCCTTTGTCCTGTGGGTTGCTTTTTTCCTTCTTAAATGCAACCATGAAATCAAATATTGGAATATTTGAGAACAGAGCTCTCTTCTGCTATGACCACCTATTAGTCAAATGACAGGTCAGCTGCTTGCTTCAGAGTTGAAGGGCATTTGTGTGTCAGCCTTGCTAACATGCTTTACTTCCTTGTTGTCTTTCTAAGGAAACTCAAAAGACAGTAAGAAAGTATTTCAATTTAAATGACAAAATATTACATCTGAACTGTAGAGATAAGAGAGTAGAGTTAAGGTTACTAATTGCAATTTACATCCATGACAACATGACACATCCAGAGCCCATCAATATAGGCTGAGAAGGTAAAGAACTATAGAAGGAGGAAGACCTGAGAAGATGTCTGGCACATTATCCATATGAGTGTAGTAGAATGGACTCATCCTGGAAGTAATCTTTTGCTGCCTGTGCACTACATTTTCCCTGTGCATTCCCAGGAGACAATCAGAGGGGTGAATTACAGGACCATTCATTTGTTCATGTTTGCAGGGGCTGGATGGCCCTTTGGAAGCCCATTGTGCACTATACAACAGAACCCTGTAAAAAAGCCTAAACTCTCAAGAAGGGTGAGGGAGGACAAACTAAGCTGGTTCACCAGTAGGGTAAAAAACTACGGCAAAAGCGGCTGTAGGGTTGATGCCAGGGATCTGAATGACCATTGTGCCATGGTTCTTACACACTCGTTAGAGTCACACCACATCATAGATGCAAGCATGGAGCAGCTGCAGCATCAGTGTGTCTGTGAAGTTTAGTGGCACACATAACAGAAAACATAAGAAGTGTTTTGCATTTTCGCTATGAGTAGGGTGAAGTTTATTAGTGAGGGTCAATGTCTGCCAACTGTTGGCAGCCAGTATTCATAACCCTTCTTTAACAAGGAGGAACGTGAAATAATCCCCTTCGTCTTGCAACAGAGCCTCCCATCACCATCACAGAGAGCACCAATTCTTCTACACACACACTTGAGCACTGAAAATGGTTCCGTACACATACCTCTGCTTTTACTACATGAAAAGTTGTAGAAAAAGAGGAATAGCCATCCTTACTTGCAGGCCAACTGTAAATACTATGTCTCACAAGTTGAGTGAACTGTGATGCTTCTAACAGAAAACTGAAGGAGATGGTGTTTGAGACCAGACTAACATTCCTAAATGAGAATATGAGCTCATGTAGGTCTGTTCTGTCCAGAAAAGCCAAATACCTCTACCGTGGAGAAGCAATGGGCAGCATTGGTGGTTCAGTGGTAGAATTCTCGCCTGCAGACACGGGAGGCCTGGGTTCGATTCCCAGCCAATGTAACACTCACCTCGGGCAGGATGGGCTCGTCAGCCATCCTAGGAGAAGAATCCTAACTCCAAAGCCAGGCAGATGGAGCTCGCTCAGCCCTGTCAAGCCATCCATCTAAGAGAAGGACACTCTAACCAAACCTACATCCTGAGGACCTCGCTGTCACCGTCCAAGCTTGCTAGGCCTTGGCAGATGAACCTCAGGAGTAAAGGGTGGGGCCAGTTCTGCACACACTGTGCCTCACCTAAAAAAAAAAAAAAAAATCCACTGCGCAGGCTTGAGGGATTCACCCACTTTGCGTGGGTAAAAACCCTCCCAAATCTTCATTCGCGAAGTCTAGCCATGATGATGATTGGAGAAGCAATAGAGCTAGCAATGGATTTGTAGGTGGTCTTGAAGGTCTTTCACATAACTCAAATGCTTCCTTAGAGCATTGTTTTCTGTAATTCAATTTTAAGCAATTTTCCCACTAAAATTATATTTTGCAATATGTAAACATGCTTGTTTATTCTTAAGCTAGTGTAGCCCATTCTCCTTTGTGTAGAAAGTGTTTAATTTTGACTGAGGCAGTAAAAATGCATGAGTGTACAGACTTAATCTTATTTATTAGGCTTTCATGTTATCATGATACAAGAAATCTTATAATTCAGCTTGTAGCTTGCAAGGATATGTGCATATGACTCAACTTACACATGAGTAAGTGTAGTGATTTAATGAGCTCTCTTGTCTGCAAAAGCATTTTGAAGAAGAATGCTTAAAATCCTCAGGGTTTCTTGGCATTTCATGCCAAGCAAGAGAAAAAATATCAACATCACAAAATCAGGAATAAACTAGAACAAAGAATGCAATACAACTAATTTAATGCTTATAGTTAACATCCAGTGCACATAGAAGTACATGATGTACGTACAAGTTAAAAATTACAAAATGCAAGATTAAGACAAGATGCAAGCATATGAATGGTGAGAATGTACAAGCAGAATGATGATTTGTCAGTTGAGATTATTCTAATACGTTTTGAGATTCTGAAAAGTAGAAACACTAGAAACAGCCTTTGTTCCCAAGGATGCAGAGTGAAAATAAAGGAATCAAAAGAGCTAAATTAAGTTTTGTCCTGGATTTCCAGCACTCATGCTCGCCTATCTTCAGTCTTTAGAATAAGACAAAATGCCTCATGTAAAAATCTTTGTCCCTTGCATTTAAAAAAAAAGTGGTTGGTCCTATGAACTTAACAAGAAGACTGAACCCCTTATTCAGTATTCATTGAGTCTTAAGTGGGCTGGATATATGCCAGTAGTGGGATGACATTATTAAATGTTTGAAACCTGGCTGGAAGATTGGTGACAGCATTGCATAAATGACAGAGTGAAGCCAGACATGGATTTAGGGTACCTCCTGGCACAAACTGTTCTTAGAAAGAACAGAGATGGTTTTTATGTTCTTTTAAAGGTCTTAAGTTGATGTTGGAGGAAAGCAGACATTTCAGAGTTTCTTTCCTATTGTTACATGACATGAAAGTGATCTGTTTTCTGCACCTACATTAGATTTGGGGTAAATGAATGTAGATGAGTGAAAAAATTAATGAAAACGTTCATTTCACTTGAAGTTACTCTCCAAATCACAAACCTGGAACAGAGTGTTTGGGATAGCATTGATATAAACTCCTAGTCAACTTTCCCAGTCACAGTTATGATGTGTTGTTGGTGAAACAATTGCTGAAAGGTCTTGCATACCTCCCATGGTCATTTTTTACTGCATAAGAGTCTAGGATATTTTGCAGCAGTGAATGAAAAGTTGGAATTTGACATCTGGGTGTTAACAGGCAGTTTTCATATAGTGGAGCAGTCCACCCAAACCCCACACTATTTGAAATGTTCCCATAACTATTTTATTTTATTAGATTAAATTATAGTACTTGCTGGTGGCCTGTGTTTACTACATGTGCTGGTTTAAAAATAAACAGGTTGAAGAAATGAACTTAAATTAAGGCAGATTACAAGTCAACATTAAAATTTACTAAAAATATTACTATAAATACCATGATACAGAGAAAACTGGTTCCTCACCCACAAAGACAGATGTATAACCCAGGACTCTGGGTCTAGAACAGAATGGTGTTCATTAGCCCCTGTGCTGAGCACTACGTGGTCCCCCTGAGTACAAGTAAAAGTAAAGGAAAACCTGTTGGTCAGGATGGTAGTCACAGTTCTGTTAAAGTAATGACATCAGTCTTGTCAAGAGTGGCAGTCATAGTCCTGTTGAAGTTCTGGTCCTTGTCTAGATCCAACAAGCAGTACCAGAAGTCCCAAAACCCAATGCTCAGGTTCGGGTGTACTGCCTCCAGAGTGGGGAGTTTCACACTGGGTGACTTAACACTCTCAGTCATGGGATATTTTGGGGTCTTTGATGGTCTAGGTTGCTGCAGTTGGCTATTATGCCAGTCTATTATGGCCCATTAACAGAGATGACCCCTCGGGCTGGGTGTGAAAGTGCTAATGCCTTGATAGAGGGGACATATCACAGCTGAGTCACTGGTGTGAAGACAAAGAAACACTCCCCTGCCTTGCAGGGTTCTTTAACACCCAGTTGTAGCCTGAGATATTAGGTGTGTCATCAGAAATGACACAGAGGCTGCAGAATATGCACATAGTGATAAACTGGTCCCAGCCCCTGTCACTAGGACTATACAAAAGGTGTAGAGTTTTCATTGCTCTGAAGCTTTTGTGTATCACGGAAACAAGAAGTGCTCTGTAACAACTTATCTGCCTACTTGATGATGAACACTGTCTTGAAATATCAGGACTGGACTTGTTGTGGTTACTGGAATGAAGAAACCCACTGAAATAAATCCTCAGCAATGTGTCATATCCCTTCAGTAATCAACAGTGTATTCATTCACCTTGGATGAGGAGGTGCCCAACAACTCCAAGGGGTGACAAATTATTGCTTTAACAGAGTAGCCTTTTGGGGCATGTGGGTGAGACAGACAGTTTAGACCAGTGGGTTCTGAATCCCCAAAATACACACACAAGAGACACTTGTGGCACTTTGACACTGTGGCAGCTCTTAGGGATGAAGCAATTCTGGACAGCAGCCAAGGTATGCGTGTATCCCCTGTTCTTTGCTCAGGGCTACTCAGCTGTCAGTACATTCAGAGTCCTTATATTCGCAAAAAACCTTTGGGGTTGTGAAGTGCTTCACCCTTGTGCATACTGCTTATGAGCCACAGCTCTGTCACCACAAATCATTTCCACGGTGAGCCATGGAGAGCTCCAGTGATAATGACAGGAGGGGAAGGTCTGTGCTTTGGACCATAGGTTACGAGCTCTTTCCTGGGACATCTTTGCTGGTAGCTACTGTGTTGCTGATGTGAGCAGGTAGTAAATGCTCACAAAAACTCTCTCCCTCCCATCACTTCCCATCCCAGAGTGCTACTGTTCTTCTACATTAACAAAACCTTGGACAGTATTTTAAAAAAGTGAAGAAGTGAAAGATGCTTGTGAGAGGAACTGCAGAAGAAGCACAACTTCCATCCAAGAAAAGCAATTGATGGGCCAAAATAGATGTTGAATGTAAGCTTACACAAGAGAGATGACCAGTGTTGGAGAGAGATGATACCAACCCTCTCAAGCAAAAGGCATCTTGGTTGTACAAGTCTCTACATTGTTCTACAGTGCTCAACATATGTCTGCTTACCAGGTATTAGACAGCAGTCCTAATTTAAATTGAAGTCAATTCAAAAGGGAGCAGAACTTCTCCAAAGGTGGTAGAACTGCCTTCTTCCATTACTGCAACTGAATCTTTCCAGGTAAATGCTCAGATTTGGGAGTTGCCAGAGGGTCTGAGCCTGGCCCCGAGAAGAAATCCTCACCAAGCAGAACTGATATGCAGAACGTAAAATCTTATTCATACATGTTATTAATAAATTACAAGCACTTTACAGATCTGTTATGTTAGATAAGGTCTAAACTAACGTTTCTTTTAATTGAAGAGTCCAGCAAGTCAGGCTCATGGTTCAGCTGAGGTTGTTGCAGCTGCTGTAGCTTTAATATTTTCTCTCCTCCCAGTGTCCATTCTTTTATTTCTTTATGATGTCAGTGTTTGTTTCCTGTATTTTCTTTCCAGGATAAAAACTTAGCATGTCTCAGACTGGAAACTATGAATACAATTCAGTCTGTCTTGGATTGTTGCTAATAGTCTTTGCGTGACAGAGGGAGAGTGAGCACATAGGATAGATGTGACTGCACTCCTTCAAAAGAAGGATCATCTGATCTTGTCACCAGTTGCTCAGACCTCCCCTAGAGAAAACAGTGCAAAGCCAGGGCTCCTTAGCAAGGTCCAATCCATTTTTCTTCTATTTTAGCCTCTAGACAGATATGAATCATGCCCAAAGCTTACGCTGGTGCAGAGAACAGTGTGCCTTGTTTTCCAACTTCCACATTGGTAGCAGCTAGAGAAAATGATCAGGAGCATTCATTATTCAGCATCTTTGGGTTTTACCTAGAATGCCAAATGCAGCTGTAGATAAGCCTTCAGTCTACCTCCATGTGCTGCCCATATGATCAATTGTGTCAGGTGAGATCACTGAGTGAAATAGCAACAATATCTCCTCATAGCAACTCAGTGTCTCCAAATTCTGCTCACCTTGTGAGGGAATACTGACCAGGAGCAACTGTTCATCCCAAAACCTTCTGTCTGGCTCCCTGGTAAGGCTGATCAATATCAGTTTTCATATGCTGAAGCTCCACAGAATTCAATTTCAGCAACCCCTAAGGACTATGGTTACCAAAACAGCACAATCTTTACCTCCTACTGAGCTCTTGGTGGGATGCATTTCATATGTGATACATTTCCTAGGAAAATAGAGACCAAAACACAGCTAGGCATAAACCTGCAAAAACAGGATATTCCAGATTTTCAGAGGAACTTGCTCTGCAGTGTGATTAGAGAATTTCTCAGTACTTGTAAGATAATCTCAGAAAAGCAATGAGATGAAAGTTGCTGAGTGGCAATGGGTTTCATGTTTGTTTTTTTTTTTTTTCATATGGTGGAATATATTCAGATATAACACTTAAAAAAGAAAAAAAAGGCAATAAAACAACACTAAAAATAACAACACAGCTTACTACTTTGTCTCTGACTCTCAACTCATACTTAAAATAACAGAATGACATGCCAGTGCCTTAACAGTTGCCTAAATGCTGGTATTCTGCATTTAGTAGTAGCAATCTCTGGATCTTTCACAACTCCTAGGCATTGCTAACTTGCAGTTATTTAATTATGGCTATGCATCTTGCTAAATGGGGAGAAGAATTGACTGTTCAATTTGAGCACAGACTTCCTCTACTTCACCTCTGTCTGCTCTCCTTAAGTATGTGTACCATATGCAAACCTTGACAGAGACACCCATTTTCTTAATTTGAGAGCTATATGTAAAAGAAAATCCAGTGCCTGCCTCTGCATGTCAAGGGATTTCCACCCTTAATGCACCTGACACTTCATTCACGCTATAGATTAAGAGACATATTCATAAAGAACAGCAGAAAGTTTTCAAGGACACCTTTCTTAGGTAAACTAACTCCTGTAGAGTACCATCAGTTTCTAAGTGGGTTAATAGTGGATCACATGCTGCAGCCCCCTGTGAAAGTGGCAATTACTACCTCTGGGTCAGGTTTGGCAAGAAAAATGACATTTCAATAGTTGCAACCTTTTAATAAAATAGACTTTTTGTGTAAAGATGGGTTTCTGTTGCTGTAGTAGATGAGACTCAGTAGAAAACTCTCAAGTTCAAAACTCTAGAGCCTCCTTGGCTTTAACATTTCAGAGGTAAAAAGTGCATATCACTCAATCTGATGCTGTTAGTAAGATGAGAAAATCTCTTCATTACATATGTATTACCTTATATGCTGAATCACCACATTCCCCTTATGTACAAAGCCATCTAAGATCTTCATACTTCTTTTAAGACTAGTAGAACTGACATGGCAGTAAATTGTAGCATAGAAAGAAGAGTAGGAATTATTGACTTCATTACATCCAAATTAAATCTTAGTCATGTGCCAAATGAGGTAGTTGCCTGGAGTAAGACAAAACTGACTAGTTCGCATTCCTTTTCTTGTTACGCTTGTCTTTGCTGTATTTGGCTGGTTGGTTTACTTTCCTGTACGCCTGCCCTAACACAGGGTAGTACTGGTGAAACAGCTCCCTACACGCAGTTAGTTCGTATAGAACTTGGTGGATGGAAAAAATAAAATTGCGGAAGTTCTATAAGAGGAAACAATCTTGTGTAGAGGTGACTTACACGTGCACAATCTTGAAAAAGATGGCAAACCAGGAGTGTATTTACAAAAAGAAGGCAAAGAGGTAGGTAACAGCATGCATTTATTTTATTGCTTTACAGTGATCGTTTAGTCTCTCCACCTTAAATCAGACCATTTCCCTCTTCCCTATCAAAGCACTCTTTATGTGCTGAACAAGAGAGGCCAGAACATGCAGTGTAAAACACATGCACTGACATACTGCAGGGAACACACCTCTGCAGTGCTCGTCTTCAGCAGCTCCCCTCTCCCAAAAACTCGGGTTCATCCTGTGTAGATTCAGGAGTTTAAATAACCTACATTAGGCCATCATCTCATTTATCCCCCCATGCAGTCAATGAGGAAACAGCATCACCTTTGTGGAATGTGTAAACCTGTCTCTCTCTTCAGTTCAGGTGCTTCAGTTAAGTGCAGCAAGGGCAACATGTGGAATTTAAGCCTTCATGTTGCTTGTGGCACAGGCACCCACCACTGGGCCACTGGGCATTACCGGGATACAAATATTCATTAATATCCATTAATTATGTATCTGGTGCATCATCTGTTTGTCACCCTAGGCTCTGCCCTATCATTCTTGCTAGCGGTCAGCACTTACACATTCTTCTGTAGAGTTGGGCTAACACTGAGTTGGCAGAGTTGCAGTTAGAGCAGGGGAAGGTACAGTGTCTGGAGCCACCCAGTGGGCACTGCCAGTCTGAGCCTGGATTTTAAAGAAACTTCTAGTCTGAAAAGCACAGTTACCTTCCCTGTAGGGTATTTTAACTGATGCAGTATGTGAATTCTAATGCAAAATTTAATGCAAATCCCAGCTGGTAGTCCACAGAAGGCAAAGACAGACTGGATTTGCAATCAGGAATCCTGATTGCTATGAATGTGACACAGGTTATGGGTTTCACTGGGAATTTGCAGCTGAAAAAAAAGTCCCAATGAGGCATAGTCAGGAAAAAAACCATAGTCCACTTGACCACCTATCATGGTCTCACCATAATAAAGCAAACAGTTAGTAAAATGGAAGGTCACTGTGTTGGGAAAAAAGTTTGTAGACTTCAAGAATATAAGGCATGAATGTTATGGTCAAATTAACAACGACGGACATTCAGAGAACTCGAATCAGCCTATTACAAAGGTAAAACATGCTCATTGCCTTGTACAAATAAGGGCTTAGTACACTGAAGTGATGTATGACTCTATAGGGTCAGATACTGTGGAAGCAGAGCCCAGCACCGGAACTCAAAGTAGAAAACTGACTTGGTATGACAGATGTGCACAGAGGCAGCAAAACATATTGTGGAGAGATAGGAATAAGTGGAGGCAGTGAGAGAATTTATACAACACATGCACATGGATTAAAATCATTTCAAAGTCAGATTTGCATGGCATCTGCTGTGACCTGTTGTTGTCACAGGGGAAAAAGAACTTAACAAAGATGTCAAGAGCACTACCAAGCAATTGGGATGAGCAGGGGGAGAAGAAGGAAAAATCAAAAATATTTTGCAAAACCAACAATGTAAAAAAGGGAGTTGAAGATCAGATAAAGCAGAACCTTACCATGTATTCCAATATAATCAATTTCCAGAGTTCAATTAGGACTCCTGAACAAAGCATGTAGTGTGTTGCAAAGTTTGGTCAGCAAGGTCAAGCAACTGGAGACTTGTATTATGACTTAAACTATCATTAATGGCTTAGAAGAAATATTTGGAGGGAAAGGTAAATTTCAATTTGCAAGGCATTGAAGTCAGTGAAGACTATCTGATATGCAAGGATTCATAGCTGTGAGAAACTGGAAGAGAGGTATATACTGAAATTAGTTCACCTGGATGCTACCCATGTGAAAGATCAGTGGACAAGAGTTAGATACACTGTAGGTGTCAGTGCCACTAGTCTTCTGGGGCTTGAACAGGCTTCTGTTCTCCCTTCATTGTAGCTGTCCGTCTACATCAGGGCAAATTCACCTCAACAGGGTACTAGGGTTCTAAGAAAGCAAGTAAGCTCATAAACAAAGTGCCTACCAAGAAAAAGGTACTCTGAAACAGACAAAACTGACTCTGAATAACTGAACCACTGGTGAAACAGAAATTTCAAAAAGTTTAGAAAGCATTTTGTGGATTGTAACTGGTCTGGAAGACCTGGCAGAGCAATAGCATGTTCATGCTGTCCCATTTCCAGGAAAATGCATTTAGTCCTTCATGTGAAAGATGATTAAATTACGTCAGCCCTATACTAGAACATTTTTACTAATGCAACTACTCAAGCAAAGCATCCCCTTGTGGATTCATTCCTCTACCAGCAAAAGCATGGACATCTACATGGAATGTGTTCTACAGGCAGAGGTTATTGTAGCCACCTATACCTACACCTGTGCTAGAAAATCTACTAAAATAAAAAGGTTTTAATAATGGCTTACCTTCCAGGCAACAACAGCACTTCAGTGGGATAGTTTGCAGTCAGTTCCTACTGGAGAGAGGCACAGGGACTAGGTCTTGGCATCCTGCATTCCTCTAGCTGATGTAAGTGGTGCAGTGTGTTCCTGGGAATTGCCTCCAGGGAAGAAATCAGCCAGGAGATGATGAAGTAAAGAATTTCATCTAAAGTCAAAGGTTTGTCTATTGAATTCTGAGGTTTTTGACTTGACACACCTGGAATATGCCCAGAAAGACAGAAGGCTTCTAAATTTAGAAATGCATTTCAGGCATCAGCTGCTACAGATCAACAGTGTGTCACCAGCAGAGACGGGCACGTAAGTCTCATCTTGCTTGTAGCATCCAAGTTGGGAAACCACAGTTCTCAGTTCACCCTTCAAATGTCATTCCAGAGGGGTCACACAGGGCTAACCATTGACTTGGTCCTGCAAGGACAAACCAAGCTTACTGTTCAGAAGTTACCTGCAGGAATAAGGTATCAGTCCTGATATGGGGGAAGTTGGTTCATACGTTACACTGGCAGTCCAGTTTTATTGGGATAGGATTCTCAGCTAAGAAAGTAAATAAATAAATGAATAAAGCCAACATAACAACATTCTGACTTTAGGAAATGTTAGAGCTGGAGAAAATAATGAAGCTCATGCAGAATTTGCACATGTACCCAGTTTATATCCCAAAACATGCAAGGGAAATGTATCCTACCTTTAAGCCCTTACCCTACTGGGATCAGTGTGGTGTCTGGCATGAGACAGCTGCAGGGTGCTACCATGCCAAGAATATGCTGATCCTCAGCTCTGTTTTCTTCATGTGCAATAACTGTACTTTCACTTATGCACAATCTAAAATATTTTACTGTCTGCCAAAGGCTGCAAGTAACTATCACATCAGATGTATCTTATGTGTCACACATGTGATCAATAAAAGTCTGGTTTAAAGGTTGTGAGTAAGTTTTAGTAGTCTTTCACGTAGGCAGCAGTGGTCAACACTCCTTTTATCATCTTTTAGGAAGTAATTTCAGGAGCAACAACCTACATACAAAACCCCATGTAATTCTCTGCTCTTTGCTACTTAAAATCAGTTTTACAAATGCAAATCATCGATCACATTGAACTTATGTCACAGAAAAATCATCTTGTTTTCCTAGCCCCTTTGAGGCTATCAGGGAAAATCTTTCATGGATGTGTAGCATCAAGTGTCAGATAAAGAGTCTAGCTTGGTCTGGACAGCAATCTCTGAAAACCAGTAACTGACGTCTTCTTCACACAAACAAGTTTTGAAAACTTCTTCGCATCTTAATCGCTGTTTTTTCTTAATGTTGGTAGTACATTGTTTCTACCCAGAGGCCTTCCATTACCAAGAATTGGTATAGCTAAAATGATGCCACCTAAGGCAATGCAAAACCTGAGGTGTAACAGAGAGACACAGCTATGTTACACTGGTCTGTTAAATGCTTTCGTTTAAAACTTTCAGTGCATGGATGGAAAATATTTTCAAACCTTTTCTGCTAGACCAATATCCCTCATGTAAGGCTTGCCCAGAATTATACACATGAAAGAGGACTTACTCTTTCTCATGACTGTCATTTTCCAAGTAGAAGAAACAGTCTCGAAGTACAACGTGAAAGAAAATTAAAACAAAAATTAAAAAAAAAAAAAAATGTTGCAGTGGAATGCAGTAGCTGACAGATGCTTTGATATCTGCAAGTAATAAGCAACATACATGAGAGCCACTTCCCGAATGTCCTGGCTTATGGTGCCTGAGGCTACCAGGCATCCCAGGACCAAATAGATTTCTTGCCTGAAGTATGTGTTGGAACCTTTCTATTACTTTTTGGAAGGCTGCCATTCTACAGCATTTTGTAGATAGCCATTTCACTCTTCAAGCATTTGGAAGAGGAAAGGAAAATGGAATATCCTCACTTTCTCCCTCTCAATTGCAAATGGAGAACAAGAGGGTGCACTGTGGTTCTCAGGAAGTGAAAACACCTGCTTAAGCAGGGTGTGTGACAAAGGAAGACATTTAATGAACAGAATGGCTCTACCAGATCGCTCACTGGAGGCCTGTCCTTCAGCAGGCCCTCCACCAATCACCACCACACCTCCCTTAGGAATCAGGTTGACTTTATGTGGCACAAGAGTGCTGTTGGTTTAAATCTCAAACTTGCTGTCTTAAGTGAAATTGTTCTTGATTTGCTTCAATTGCAAACAAGACAGCACAACTTTTCTTTTGGAAAATTTCCAGATCAACAATATCCATGTACAGGAATAACTGTGAAACATGATGCCTCAAGCAAACTATTGTGTCCAATATTCCTTCCTTGTTTCCAGTACTTACTTTGTTTTATCTAGTGTTTTTATGATGAAGCTGTAAAATTTCCTATCCTGAAAATGCCTTTTTTCTCATTAAGAGTAGTGGTAGTTAATAATTTCACAGCTTCATAAAGTGGCTTGTCTTACCACTTACTGCATCAGCACAGACTACAAAGATCACACCTGCATCTTGAATAAGATGAGTATTACATTGACATTTTTCCATCTTAGGAGCCCACCATCTGAGCCACCTTATCTCCCAAAAGAGAAAACATCTGAAAAACCTGATGCAATGACCCAGCATTTCTGAAAGTGATTCCTTCCTTATTAGTCTTGGCTTTACATGTTGCTGAGCTGAAAAGTATTCAGTGCAATAAAGAAAAGAAATAGTGATAGCTTGTGTTCGATTTGGAAAGAGGTAGATTGTGACTGAACTGCTTGGTGTTTTTTTAGATACATAAGTATTCTAAAGTGCTATGCATGAACAAAGCTGAAAAATGGGTTGCAAGTGAGCTTTCAAGCTTCTTTTTCTAAATATAAATTACTTTCTTTCAAATAACGATCATTAAAAAAGCAACTTGTACTAAGGATATCCAAAATTTTTCATTTACAAATTAAATATGTAAAATTTTTACCAGTTGGCAGAAAAATTATGTGGTGAGATTCTCAAAAGTTGTAGTAGCCATAAAACACTTATTTTTTCCCCTAGATATTTGGGACAAATTAAACTTCATACAAATCTATGTTGGATTAATCTGATGTTTTTGGTAAGGCAAGCATTTCCTGAAAATCACTAGACACTAAAATAGGACATGGAAAATCTTGGTTTTACCAAAATATCCTGGGTTATGATTTACTGGTGAAAAGCTCATGCTGTTATATGTAATGAGAACAATTTGTAGAGCTGCATATTTCCAAAGGAATGGTTATTTTCATCTGAATACGTGTATTTTGAACATGGTCCAATCTTATGTAATTCTTTGAAGGATTTTCTTCCTTCATTAGGAAAGTGTCTCCAAAACAATTAATAGTGTTTTGTGCCTACTGTGGGAGGAATGCTAGCTGGGAAATAGCCCACAGGGTACAAAGTGTGTCACTGTCTCCGTTTGCCCTGGGGATGCTAAATCATGTGTTTATGACACTGTTCTGAGAGGGTTTGCATAATGAGGGCCTTGAAAAATCCATTTTCACCGGCTTTTCCTGAAGAACAAGAGTTCAAGGTTTTTTTCTGGATGAAAATTTACCTTTAATAAAGAACTGGGAAACTTTGCCAGGCAGAGATGATAGCTTCCGAAGGAGAATCAAGGTGAAGTGACAAAGTATCACCTTCAAGATCAACAATAGTGGTCCAGCAGGTCTCACTGCTACTTCGTGTGTTTTGCTTTGGTTTTGTTTATTTTTATTTATTTGTTGTGGGGTTTGGGGCTTTTGTTGGTTTTTGTTGGCTTTTTTGTTTTTTTGGGTTTTGGTTGGTTGGTTGGTTTTGTTTTGTTTTGGGGTTTTTGTTGTTTTGTTGGTTTTTGGTTTTGGTTTTGGTTTTTTTCAAATAAAGTATTTACTCTGTAGTGGTTAACTCCACTTCTGATTTCATGCAGTGGATACTGATTGTGAGAAATATTAGCCTAAGGACCATGCAGAAGTTACTCATTATGAGATAAAATACTGATTGTCCCTCTTCTCTCCCTGTCATCTAGGACAATGAGAGAAAGGGGAAGCAACAGAGAGGTATTCCCTTTTGGCTGTAGTTAGGTGGATTTAGCTTTTTGTTGGTAAGATGAATTGTAAGGCTCTACAGCTGTCATGGCTATTAAAGTTACCTAGTCGTTAACAGCTCCCACAGCTTTCTCTCTCTTAAATGCTGTTCGTATTTATCTTTTTGCTTTCTGCCAAGCTTTTAGTTTCTGTTTCGTTTCATTGTTTCATTTTTAGGAGTTTGATAACTTCTTCAGCACTGTAACTCAAAGGGCTTCTGGGAAACAACTTCGCAGATTTCTCTCCTCTCTCATCCCCATAAGGTGATCTGCCTTACAGACGGCCTTCAAGGCAGACCGCCAGGTCTGTAGGCAACGTTTGACTTCCTGCTCTCCTCTTCCATCACCAAATCCCCTTTTCATTCTGAACAGCAACATTACATTGCTCCATGATGAAACCTTCCTTTCCCCATGCATCTTGCAGTAGTTTGTTCACTCTTTTCCCCCACTACCTACTTCTCTACGGAGCAGGAATGTTCTTGCCACTCCAGCTGAGAGGATGCTAGGGAGTCAGAGAAGCTTTTCCTAGTCTCTTTGTCTCCTTTCATATCAGAGACCTCAAGGAGGGGATTTGCAAACCCATGGACATGAGTTTTGTTCAGTGGCATTGCAAACCCTTGTATCTGTCAGCTATGCTATCCATGTTCACTGAGCAGGGACATTAGTGGTCTTCAGGTACTCACCAGCCTGTGTAAGCATGGCTGCAGAGAGCTGAAGTACACAGATCAATCCTACTTATCCAGAAAAGATACATCACAGGTGGTATGGGGTGATTCTTTATTTCCAGAAGGAATCAGGAAATGTAAAAATTACACCTTCTGTTTCAGCACAGGTTTCTACTCTGGCTGTCACTATTTCTACTTCTTACTCCCCTATTTTTACTCATTATCCTCATAAGAAGACTATTTTTTTGTTTAAGTTGAAAGGTAGAATTGCAGAAGAGAAAGTCTTTGTTCTTTGTGTCCCACATTGATTAGCATTCCTGAAGCTTAGATGTTTGCTTATCTAAAAAGAAGCTGTGATTTGACTGAGGGAAAAATAGTTTTTGAATATTAATTTTCTCCTAACCGAAAGCATCTAAGATACCCTAATTATACTGGAAAAAAATCTGAAATTCAATCACCATTCTCAAATGCCTTAAACTAGTAACATTCCCTGACTAGTCCAGCAGAATAAACACTTACGGAAAGAGCAAGTAATTAAAAAAACTCTACTTATCTAAAATAACTAACTAACCAACTTAATTGATTGATTGATTGATTATTAATTATCTTAACCTTACCCTGCTCAGGGAAGCAAATCTTTGGAGCATGAATAAGTCTTCTAACTAACTATGCAGAAAGAGGATTTTCTGCAGAGTGATTAGTCCATGGTGAGACCCCACTAGATAGATCCTCTAGGATGACCATGAATTACAAAGTCTGTGATTTACAAATGGAAAATCTAACCAAAGAAAACAGATTTGAAGTAGGCAGATTTCAATAAACTCAAGAGATTTCATAGTTGAAAGCTTTGATGGATAGGGGAGTTATACAGAGTGGTTGACCATGAAAACATAAACTGGTCCAGAGGAAAGACAGGAGGTGTCAGAACAGACTTACTGTACAAAATCTCTGGCTTTTCCTTGGCTTTAAGAAAAGTTCACAGAAAATGGAACTTATTTGAGATTGCTAAGCATAAATTGAATAGAGTTGCAAAAGCAAGTGAAGACAAAAGCCTCAAAGGCAGAAGCATAGTGTGTTCTGTATTGTAACAGGAAAGTATTCTGTGGCAGTGTTATTGTGGCAGTGAGAGAAAGCAAAGGAAAATGCTGAGATCCTGTTCCACAGAAAGGAAAGGCAATAGATGACACTGAGATAAGAGCCTTTTGATCTGCTTCAGTCTTTGCTGAAAAGATGTGTTGCGATTGGGTGAGAAATGCAGCTGCACAAGGTACATATCCAGAGCAGAACCAGAAAAGAGGAGCTGAAGAGTACTGTGACAAATCAATCTGGTTTTATATCATCAGAGCATGGTGAGATCCACCCCCAAGCAGGAGAACTGGCTGAAACCATCTCAGTCTTTTCTGTCTGAGATCTTGAAAATAACTGTTCACAGGAAGAGCAGTTGTCACAAGTAACATTATCAAGGGGACACGGAAAAGAGTAGTTGGAGGTTGCCAACCTGACTTCATTCCTTAGAAAAGTACATGTGGTTGTCTAGAATACATAATGGATTATAAAAAACCTGAAATTATCAAATAAAGCCTTCCAAGGTACATGGCTTCCTTGATAGGCATCTAGCAGACCTTGTAGCTCCACATCCGTTGAGGATGCCATTTATCTTGATGGTAAGGAGAATTTGATATATTTATTTTCAAGTAGTAGAAATATGATTTGGACAAAACTTGCTCAAGGCAGATATAACACTGGCAAGAAACAAGTCAGGAAACAAGACAAGTCAAAATTGAAGGGAAAATTTTTTATGGAGTCTGTGCTGCTTCTGAGACCATTTAATCTTCTCATTAACATCTTGGGTGATGAGAAGGTTTATGAGTAGAGGCTTAAACTAGAAGACAACATCAAACATGGGGGCACAGTGAAGAACAGTAGGGTAAATGCAAATCAGAGATTGTCTTGAAAATGCAGTAGAAGGCAAGTACAAAATTTTATCTTTGGGCAGGCATAATCAACTGTGCAGACAGGGTGGGTCATGGCTGTCAGCCCAGTTCTCTAAAAATATGTCAGAATTAGAGTGAATAAGAAGCTGGACATGAGTCAAGCATTTTGTGCTCTAAAGGCACATTGGTATGTAGGTAATGAGACATAAAACTCCTCTGCTGATCGTTGTTAATAAGGCTTCACTTGGATTAATGTGCAGTTGGAGTACAGCACTGGAAGTACAATTCAGACTACCAGGAAGTCAGGAGAAGAAAATGGAAGTAGTTGGACCCATGGCCTACAAGGAAAGACTGCTTAGTCTAATGCACAGGTAGATCTTCAAATGCTTCATCGGCCAACACAATGTAAACTAGTAACATGTTCCTTGTGTTCACAGTAGAAGGGAGAGCAACTACCGTGATTAATTGTTGGCAATTGAAATTCATTAGGGCAGTCCTTCAGCCATCAGGACAGTGAAGCAGTGGAGAGACCATGGAGCATCCCTTATTTCAGATCTGTGAGATGAAGTGAGAGACAGTCATCAAGAGCAGTGCTGACTCAGTCAACCCAGCCTGCCATCAAGGACCTGCCCAGAGCCCTTCTCCTGGGCTGCTAGGGTTCAGCACTTGCATCCAGTCCTTCATAGACTTTTATTTCTCATCTCAAAGATCCGTATCTTGCAAAAGAAAACCCTTTTGAGAAAAGGAAGTTGAACAGGGACATGATGATGTCTTCAACCAGCTTGAAAATTGCTATAGAGATGAGGGAAATAAATTCTAAACACAGGAGAAATTGGATTAAAGTACCAGAAGACCAGACCTTTAAGAAAAGTACTTCTCCCATAGGTCTTTTTCAAGAGTGAGCACTGTGAAGCAATAGAGAAGACTGTCAATTGCCCCAGGGAAATCTCTACTCCTGGACAATTTCAGGACAGGACCTGACCAGGATTTATTGAGATAATTGATAGAAGAGGGAGAGTCGTACTATATTCTATGTTTCTGTAATTCTCTTGGAGAAGGCAAGTGCAAACATATCTGGAAATGAAACAGAGAAGTGAGATCAAGAACCGCTTTTTGCCACAGCAAATGACAGACTGTGAAACCCAAACCAGGAAATTATGGGTGTGGGGGAACCCCGATGTATTTGCATTATGAACAGTCATCTTGTTGCTCATGTAGATTCTCACTGTGGTGTATTTTGAAAAATTCAAGGTATGGTCAGGGGTTTATGGAGTAAATTAGTGTTTAAGAAAGGGTGTTGGCTCTTACAGTGTAGAACTGAGACATCTTCTTGCACTGTAGGTAACAAAGAAATTTTCCTACATACAAGCCAACACCAAATTTTAGTTATCTTTCCATTAAATACCTGGTAACAGCTGCTGCCAGGCATAGAACTCGATGGACTACCAGTGTAAAGTTGCCAGCCAGTTCCCCATACAACTGCTTGAAGTCATGATGGAGTTTTCTTTTCACTTCCACTCTTCTCACTAGCTGGCCAAATATTTCTGAGGTGGAGTCACTAGTTTCTGAGTTCTTATTTGAAGGCATAAATATATCTGCTGGTTTGTATTCAGAGTTTCACATTTGTTCTCCAAATAATTTTACATTGTTTCACTAGTCTAAAACAGGCTGTAGATTTTCTTCCTCTGTCATTGCAGACAGAATAGACATCTGTGAAGAGGAACAGAAGGCATAAATTTTAGACTCTGTGCACCCTAGAGAGTGGGTTTATGAGAAGCTGAAGCTATAAAAGAAGCTGTAGCATAAAGTGATGACTTCAGCGGATCAAAACCTAAAATTGCTATTTTAGAGAAAATTCAGAGATCTTGAAATGTCAACATTGCCTCAAATATAAACACAAAATAATTTTATCAAAAATGTTATGGCATATAGGAATTAGTATTATTTGTTTGACCTCCTGGAAATGTTTGTTTTGATAAGGCTAAAACATTCTCAACATTGCCTTTGAAATTGCTATCAGGTTTTATCTGTTAAATGGTATTGTAAAAATCAAATGTTTCTGCTTCACAGAAACAAAATACTGAGATAACCTCCTGTCAGATTATCATGAAAAGGATACACTCCTATAAACATTTTACAATTAACTAAGTCAATGTTTTCCAAAGAAATAATACTTCTCAGGGAAATCAACTGCATGCCATCGTTTTCTAGCATCCTTCAACCCCACAAACCTCATTATGGTATGTACTACCTACAAGCAAAGATATAAGCATAATCTGTGGTCAGGGAAATACAAAGCCATCTCCAGAGTGAAACAAAACAACTGCTCAGTACTGCATAGGAACACTGCATAATTGTTTAGCAGCTATTTATCACATTGTACCTGCAAGGAGAATTGAACATATATATTTTGTGTCACAACAGTTGCTTAACACAAAGGGATCTTATGAGTATTGTCCTTCCCTTTGGTAGTTTGTTATATCTCTTCACTTCGTATTCCCCAGATTTCTGCCAAGAATTGCCAAAAGCATTTTACAGTCCTTGCTATTGATACAGCATGTTAAACATCCAAGGCAACAGGGAATTTATTAAGCTACTTTCCTAACCTAACCATCACTAATCTTGTCGCAGGCAAGTTTTGGTTCCCTTCCTTCCTCCTGTTTTGTGGCTCTCAGAGCATCCCAGGGGCACTGATCTCAGCCTGCCCAGCACTGCACACGTGCAGCACCAGGCAGTCCTGCCCCAGTGCTCTGTCATTGGCACAGACAGGACCGGCATTTCATGGAAATGGACCCAGGAGGGGTCAGTCCTGGAGTCAGGAAGGGAGTCCAGCCCTCTGGCTACTTTTGCTGGTCACCACGGCCATGGTCCAGGGTGCTTCTTATCTGATCTGTTCCTTATCGTTTTCACAATAGTGTAGCTGTGATTGATCCCATGTCACAGTGTGGAGATGTGGAAATGCCTTCTGTGCTCCTCTTCCTTTTCCCCTTATTCATCCTCCCCCCCACTAGGCTGCCTTCCAGTTCCCAAACATGGATTTGGCATTCCTGACTTTGCGCTGTGGTAGCATTGTGATCTCTAGCAGCATGGCTGACACAGGACCATTCAGCAGCCACTCAGGCATTACAAGGCTTCCTCCCTTCAGAGAAGTCATCTTCCTTGGATTGGTCTTCAGAAATTACTTCTGCTCCCTGTTCTGTCCTGTCTCAAAAGCAGCTTTTACACCTAGAATAGTTCTCCTGAAAAATTCCATGTTAAGCATGAGGAGAAGCAGTGCAAGAATGTTCCAAACATGGAAAGAAGATATGCTGCTTTATAAAGCTGTATCCCACAGTGCAAGGCTAGAGGTTGGACTCAGTGATGCTTGTGGGTCCCTTCTAACTCAGCATATTCTGTGATTCTGTCTGCATGCCAACAGGCAAACCAAGAATGGCACTGGGTATTTACTGTGGTGGGATGATGCTTGTCTTCTCTAGAGAGAAGAGTCCTAAAAGCTGTCATGTCACCTTTCCTAAGAGTACAACTGCCCGACACCCTCTTACATGTCTTTTTTTATTTCTTCATAGTGATTTTCTATCTAAATATGTTACACTCCATCACTGCCCATTTAATGTTAACAATAGCAAAATCCTAGAATGTTTCTTCCATAAAATACAGGTTGTTTTTTTTCACTGTGACCCTTTCTGAGGACGTGTAGAAAGGGCCAGCAGCAACCTGACCCCATACGTGCTTCCCAATGGAAATGAAATCATAATGACAAAGTACATGGATTTTGCATGAATTTGGTTTTGGTTGTTGTTTGTTGGGGGTTTTTGTTTTGTTGGGTTTGTTTGTTTGTTTGTTTGTTTGTTTTTAATACTGAAGACTAGATTCTGACTGGAGTATCTGAAACAGAAATAGTTAACTAAAATCCTGAGGCTTTGTGCTGGTTTAGAGTTAAACTGGCAGGAGAAATCAATACAACTCAGAAAGATTTAATAAAAGATCACAAAATACACTGATACAGAAGGAAAATTCATTTGTGCCACAAAAACAGATGTACAGCCCAGCATAGCAGGGCATGAGCAGCATGGAGCCCACCAACACCTGTGGTGGACACCATGTGGCCCCCCTGAGTTCAAAGTATGAAGAAAGGAAGAAACCTGCTGATGAAAATGATGGTTGCAGTCTGATGGCAGTCTCAGTCCAGTCGAGGCTCTGGTGCTCCTCTGGATCTGAAGAGAGATCCCAGTCCCCAAACCCCAAGCTTATATCCACTTGGGCTCAGATGGGAACACCCAGTCCCTCCCCCAGGGCAGAGAGCTTTGTAATGGGTTATTTACTCTGTGAGGTGAACAATGGCATATTTTTGGCATCCCTAATGGCCCATTAGCAGACATGACCCCTCAGGTGGGTGTGAAGGTAGGAAAACTTCCTTATCCCACAGAAGTTCCTAAACACCCAGTTTGTAGCCTGAGGGGTCGGGCGTGCCTTCGACAGCTGCTGCACATGGGCCATTGTGAGCAGTTCATGAGAAAAAATTATATAGAGGGTTTAGAATACACACCCACACAGTGACAAACTGATCCGGGCTACTTTAACCAGGACAGACTTATGCAACCCAATTTTCATGAAATAATGTCAGGATTCACCCCACGGAGAGTGGGCAGCTGTTTGCAACCATTAGGAAGCATCCCTGGGAAGGCTCAGCTTTACCACAGACAAGTACTTTTATGTCACTCACTTCCTCTGTTAAAACTGTTACAAGGCTGCGTAATGCATCTATTTCTGGATGTGAGACACACAGGTCAGCTGCTGGTCACTGGGGCATGGGAACAGGCTGCAGTGATGTGCAGAGGATCCAGACTCACCAGAAAACACTGCTGCACCATCCCTGAGGGAGAATGGAGTGCCCTGCTGACATATCCTGCTGCCAGTTTGCTAGCAAAGACCACACCAGCATAGTGTGAGCACATGGCCACAAGTCAGGGGAGAGGTTCAGCACAGATTTCTGCCAGGCTTTAACATATTTTAAACACTTTCCTTAATCAAAAATGTTTTTAATGAATCAAGACAACATACATAATCCACAAATAAAATCGACTGTATTAAAGTGCTGCCTAAAAATGATGCAGAATCACACCAGTCTATTTTCTCTTTTAAGAATAATGTGATTATATTCAAGATAAAAGTCTGGTGGAAATCAGGGACAAGAACATAACAAACATTACACCAAAATGTGCTCTGCAGATATTAGAGCTCCTTTTAGCAGACCTCTAAAAATTTGTTGTATTTAATGTATCCCTTTAAAGTTCTCATTATTTAACATTTCCTTCCATCCTTTGGGGAATCACCATGACCCAACAGTGCACTAGCCCTGCTGTAGGCTAGGGTTTCCCATCACTGCTGTAACTTTCTTCTTAATGTCTGTGAACCTCAGGAGTAAAGGGGGTGGGGCCCGTTCCACACACACTGTGCCTCACCTAAAAAAAAATCCATTGCGCAGGCTTATCCCAAAATCTTCATCCACGAAGTCTAGCCAACAACAATGTCTGTGTCCTAACATGAGCTTTCTGCCTGATGTGCTCTACTCTCTAGCTCATTCCAGGGCTCTTGTCTCACCACAGCCTGGGGGCTGTCTCCTAGGCCACTGTGACCACAGGAGAGTTAGGACACCCAAGACACAGACTGTCAGCTCATAGGCCAAGTCCGTATCTGTAACAGCTTCTTCCTCATTATAACATTTACTGCTGGAAGGTTCATTGTAGTATTTTGGACTGTGTGATAAGTTATGCTGAGAACTATTAATAGCCTCTTCCTTGCAATAGGATACCAATGTATGATCTGTCAAGCTGTTTTTAAACCGAGTTGATGTAGGCAAGAACTAGAACTACAACGTGTACAAAAACCATCCTATTCATTTTATTTTCCAAGGCAAAGACATCATGTGAGAAGTTATCCCAGGTGAGGTCCTGATGCCACAGTCAGCAGAAATGTTGCTTACTTTAGGTTTGTAACTAGTAGTAGTCATAAAGATAACCTTCTAGCTGGATAGTCAAGAAAGCTCTACTGACCTTGTCTTATATATTCACCTGTACAGCAGATCGAGGGCTTGGAATCTTCTCTTTAATTTAGTGAAACAGAATGGAAGCTGGAATCTCACTAAGATAAGGAAAGATGCCATTTGTTAATCAAGTTATTTATATTGTCATATTTTCAGAGTATCCACAAAGGGATGCTTCAGGGGAAGAGGTTCAGTGAATGCAACCAGTGGAAAATGAAACTGTGGGCTTTCCCTTTTTTGCCATATATTAAAGGAAAAACCTTCTTCTTTGCCATGCAAAAGCTGATGTATGCATGGACTGCAGGAGAAAACTTTAGAGAGATTCATATTAAAGGTTATTTGTTTACTAGTGCAAGAATATGGTCCCAAAGACCATGTTCTATGCCTCCTTTGTTTCTGATGTAATAGCAAAGTGGCTTGCATTTATCTTACAATGAATACTATCAAGAAAAATATTAAGAAGGTAGCTACATCAAGAATCAAAATAAATTTCCTGAGAATTGCAGTAGCAATGCCAGAGAGGCCTGTATTCCTAAAATCTGCCACCAAGTTTTTATGCCCATGTGTGTCTATCCACCAGGTGTCCCAGACGATTATATTCAGAAATTGTGGGTATTCAGACTCCTAAAGAAGGAGAGAACTTTTTCATGCTTAAGGAACTGACATATCACGTGAAAGATNTCATTTACAAGCAAATAATATGACTGTTATATCATAGTTTCCAGTCTTTAATCTAGAAACAAAATGTATCCATCCTCCACAGAAAATGCAAAGACCGGTAGTGTCATATATTTTATTCATTAACATGAAATACTGGACAGTTGCTTTCATGTAATAAATCCTAACATAATTATATGGATGCAACTGTGAATCCTTAAATGAGGAAAATCTCCAAAGAAATTTGCAGTCTCCAACCTTCACAGTTACCTTGGATTTTTGAAATATCAGTCTGATGTAACTTTCAAGAGTGACATAGCCTTTTTGTATGAGTTGGCATATCTGAAAGGCTCACATCTGTATAATACACTTTCTAGACTGAGGACACTGCAAAGAGCAGGAATGAGAACTTTAATTCAAACCAAGTCATTGTTTTCCATACATATGAAAAAGGATAAACCAAAATCATCTGCTGAATTCAATGGACAGAAAAAGAGACATTTTTCTAATTCAGAAATGTTATATTTTAACACCTTTGTATTTCAAAATACTTTGTTGCAAAATTATGGTAACTTTGGAAGTAAAACTGCTGGGAAGTGTTACTCAAACAGCACAGAATCTATAAAAAGTTAAAATAAGTGTTTTAAAGTGAGCTGTAGTAAAAAGCTGTATTTTGTCTCTTTCCTGAAAGCTATTTTTATGCAACACCTACTAGTTTCCTCCTCCTCTACCAACTGGCATTACCCTGCATCTATCTCCTAGTCTTCTAGCTTAGACCTAGACCCAGAAACCAACCCTGATCCAAAAGTGGTGTTTCAGTGTGGTCTGGTCTTTCTCTCATGGGCTGAAATAGTGTGTGATGCCACATTCAATAATATTAAACTCACACGTGTTGTTGTATTGTTACAGTATTGGGAATTTTTTACCACAAATTTCAATCTGAGGCCTAGAAAATTATTTCTGTCCTTTAATTAGCTGTGAAAAAATTAGCCTTTCAAAAAGACTCTTGTAAATATTGTCATCAAAGTCTGGTTACAAAAACAAAAAAGTAGAAACAAAAACAAAAACACAATGCACAAACAAACAAACAAAACCCCAAAGCCAATAAAATAAAATAAAAACAAAACAAAAAAGCCGTACCAAACCAAAACAAAACCACACAAGAAAGATAGTCCAGTGCATAAAGCACTGAGTGGGAAACAGATAAACATCCAACTTCCACCTACAAAGTGATGTAGTTGAACTCAATTAATTGTCAAGATGAAAATTTAGCAGATTTTTTACACAGAGCCAAGAATTTGTTGTTAAGGTAATCAAAATCTTACCAATCCAACAACTAAATTGTTTTTTGTATTAGTCAAAAGATTATAAAAGCGATAAAAGGAACAGTATTACATAAAAACTCTGCAGAAGAATAGTTACAACTATTAGCCCTTCTTAGAACCTCCCCCTTCCTCTGTTCCTAGAGTTACTCTTCCAGAACCTCTTTGGATTGGGACCACTGGAGAGAGAGAAAATATATGGCAAGTCATCACCATCTCAAACTCCTCATCGGGGTGGATAGTATGCTGATTGTGAGGGTTTCTTCACTTTGCCAGTGAGAATGTGATGTGGATGGTGATGATTTCCTACGCCTCAATGTGAAGTCCACTTAGAGAAATTTTTATTAAGTTTTTAGCACCCTTTATACTATGGTCTTTCTTCATGGGTCTGTAATTCCATGTCAAATTTGCTATACATGTATTATATATGTTAGACAGACTCATGGAATAACAGAATATTCTGGGTTAGAAGGGACCTTGAAAGGTCATCCAGTCCAAACAATAATGCAATGATCAGTGATGTCTTCAGCTTAGGTCAGGTTGCTCAGAGCCCAGTTCAGCCTGGCCTTGAACGCTTAGAATGATGGGGCATCCTCAAATTCTCTTGGAAACCTATTCTAGGTTTTCTCCACCCATACTGTAAAAAAAATTCTTCCATATGTCTAGACTAAATCTACCCTCTTTTAGTTTGCCTTCATCCTATGAATACAAGCCCTACTTAAAAAAAAAAAAAAAAGAAAGAAAAAGGTCAAGCCCCGTATTTCTTTTAAATCTCCTTTAGGAACTGAAAGGCTGTTACAAGGCCTCCAGAGCCTTCTCTTTTCTGAGCTGAACAACCCTTACCTCTCAACTTTACTTCATGGGTGTTCCATTTCACTGATCATTTTTGTGGCCTTCCTCTGGACTTGGTCCAGCAGGTCCACATCCTTCTTATGCTGGGAGCCCCAGAGCTGGATGCAGTACTCCAGGTGGAGAAAGGCAGTCACTTCTCTTGACCTGCTGGTCACACTTCTTTTGATACTTGTTCTTTGTTCTCTTTGATGCTCTAGGTCTTTATCTGACCATCACAAATTTGTTCATAGACGTGGGGTTTCCAGGGCCAGCCTGTGTCCTTTATCATAATCCTACTCCATCCTTGTCTTAGCAACTTGTATCATTGTTTCCAGGCTTCAGCTGTGTCAATAAGCTCGTCTTCTTCTGCACAGAATCACATACATATTTCATATGTATTTCCTTCTATAGAAAAAAATGCTTGGCTCTGTTGTTTCAAAACTGTGGCTACACCATATGGTTACAAAGACAAGTGCAAAAGACAAAGGGGGCATTACAAAGGGGCATTGCAGAACTATTTCAAAGCTTGGGACCTGATACTAGCAGTGGTGATAGGAATCAGTGGAAACTTGCACACCACACTGCCTTTCCCTACAAGTGTAACAGCATTTCTGACTGCGCACAGAAACTCAACCCACCAAGCTCCCTTACATCAGTCATGTGCTTTTTGTTGTCACTCCCTCCCCACCTGCAGAGGCTTTCCTCCTTTCACCTTGCAGTGAAGAATGTGTGTGTGCAGGTATCTGGCTGGCAGCTGGTATGTGAAGTACTCTATTGGAGACAAGCAGGGCAAAGACTGCCATGGGAAAAGAGGAGCTGTTTAAATGCTCATACACGCTAGATGGCCTCATACACTGCAGAGAAGCTCTTCCTGCAGCAACCCGCCTTGTAAAATCTGTTCATGCATGCAGTGGCAGAGATTCTTTTTATATTATTTTCCTTTCTTTTTTTTTCTTTTTTTTTCGTTTTCTTTTTTCAAAAACTGGACCAAGACTCCTCTCTTTTTTGCTGTTTCTATCCCCTGGGCCATGGCAGTGGGTCTATGGAGCAATCCTTTCAGATTATCAAAGCAAGCCACACAGCATACAGCAGGAGTGGGAAGCGGAAAGAAAAGCTAGTGTGTGACCTTCATAATAAGATTCTTTGTAGAAGCTAGTGCCTGAGCACAAGTGCAAGTTTAACATTTGGTGTCATTCTGCAGTGTTTTCTAGGTTCATGGATGTATATTTAGCTTGTATCTGAAGGAGTTTTGTATTATACTTATTAGGGAAAAGAACTCTCCTAAACAATCATTTCCTACACTGTGATATGTGACTCCATGCAATCTTATTGTGGGAAGAGGATGACTGAGGGTTAAGAAGAAATGAGAAAAGAGAAATAACTCTGAGTTGTGCAAGAATCACTGAACATTTAGCAATCTATATGAAAAAGTTTCATTTGTTTGCAGTATTTTCATGGTTTCCCTGGTCACAGTCTTTGAGAGCATTACTGTCCAGCAAGTATTTACTGCAATACTGATTTAAGGGGTAGAAGTTTCCAACAGAAAGAAATGAAGGGTTCAAACACACAGAGAAGTTACCAGAGTGCCTCACCTTACCATGTTTCAGATGAGCCATGGTAATCAGCTCCAGCCAACCAGTAGCCCTCTGCAAATGTGGAGTAAAGCCCAACTTCAGCCACTATCACCGAAGTATTGAATGACCACAGGCAGGATACACTGAGTCATCTGCTAGTCTTTGGCTGATAGGTTAGCTGGACAGGCTACAACAGCTAGACTCGAGTTTCTGGGAGAAAATCATTCATCCACGATTACCTACATGGTGTGCATGGGCATGGTAAACTGAACATAGCTCTCCCCAGTTCTTGTTGGTTTGCTGTTGGATAAAACCGCTCCCTTTCTTTGTCCAGCATCTTTTTTTCTATTGAATATTGAACATCTTCACATTTGCAATCGTACTGACCTGTTCAAAAGCAGTAGCAGGCCTCTGCTTTCTTTCCCAGCAGACTGTAACGCCAAGAAAGCAGTGGCAAGGCAATTTGTCTGGTACTTTTGAAAGTGGTTTCTACTTTCTATCTGAATGGCACCCACTTGAGACAGCCATAGGCAGAAATAATGCTGTGAAAACATGATGGTGAGAGCTGTGCTTCAGTGCCAGGCAGGAGCCATCTTTTGCAACACCAGAGCACCCACTCAGCTCTGTGTGGGACAGCAACCACCTCCTGGGCTAAGCCTTCATATCCATGGTTTTTGCACAACCAGCCTTTCCAAGGAAAACATATGTTCCTGTCATTTTTAGATTCAAGCTATCCAAAAGTAACTTGAATCTAGCAGCTCACGTTTCACCATCTAAATTGTGGTTCATGTATTCTGCAAATCAAGCCATGCAGAATTTTTGGAGCTCAGCATAAAGTCATACCCTTGTTTCACAGCAATCGAGTTTTTCAAGGACTTTTAGCCTCAAGACTTTGGTACTTCCCAAAGAGGATGTCAGTGAAGAAGGCAGAAACAAGTAAATGTGCCAGGGCTTTCCATAAGAGGATTTCTCAGTCTTGATGTTGCAAGTCCCAAGCACATAGCAGGAGGCACATATTGGGGCAATAAGCAGAGGCAAGAGCAGCCCTATAGCCGGTAGACCACAATGTTCAGTGTGTGTTTGGATCATGGGGGAGAAGCCTGAAAGGCTTAAAGGCACAGGCTGTTTTGAGCACAAAGCTCTATCTTTAGGTTGCTTCTTCTTACCAGTGTTAACGTAGTGTAAGGTGGCAAATATCAGCAGTCCTGTACCAGCACCACAAAATGCCTCTTTGTGACTGATCACAACAGCTGGCATGAATGTGAGAGGGAAAGAAAAAAAAAAAAAGAAAAGTAAAAAATAAAGGAGAGTGGAACAAAATGATACTGTGGGTGTTTCACAGGGCTAAAGAAGGTTAAAAAATTGGTTAGAGTAGGGCATGACCAGAAAACCCACAGCTCCTTCAGGGACTGTCATGCTGACAGGAGCTTGCACATTATCTTCAGGGTATAAACCAAGGGAGCTGCCAACAGCAGACCTGAGAACTGCAGTCAGATCCAGGGAGATCAGCCACAACTGAGCCCAATTACAAATGAGGGAGAAAACATTTAGACAGTTGCTGGTGTCCATCTGGCACTTAGTGACTAACCAGCCAGCCCTTTGGCCAGTCATCTTGACAGCCTGCACTTTCAACTGCCTTCACGCAATTGTGATTGTAATGCAGCCGATGCCATTCCAGCTCCCAGAATTTTATTCTTGCTCTCAGTTTCTATTACTTATTTCAAATAAGGCCTTTTTAGTTTAATTTCATTTTCAGTCTGCCCATTCCAAAACACTGGGGACAACTTTCTAATCTTGAGCTGTCACATTAATGTGGTTACCTTTCTAGCCTTGAGTCAGAGACACACTTCAATATGTGCTTAAATCCAAGTATTCATCTATTCAAACCAGTGGAACAGAGTACACATGTAGAGTTTAGTGCCTGTTTATCAATCTTGTTTAGATTCCAGGCTTTGAATACTCCTCTATCATCTCCTTCCCCAACACTTCAACTATAAACATCCATAAGTTAAACCCCTTCAAACAATAAAGTTGTTAAAGTGTTCATAACTATGCACCAATTGGTATGGAAATCACAGGAAAAAAACGTTCAGAAATACCAGTATCCCATTTTCAAGGGCACCTCTATTGCTTTTCAGCCTTTTTTTGTAAATCCCTGAAGGTGCTTACTGAAATCTTCTGCAACTTAAAACTGGTCAGCAATTTCTTATCTTTCCACGTCCTGAGAGTGTGTTCATTTATCTACATGAATAAAATAGACAGATGGGTCCCAACCTTCTCAATAATCTGTGAAGCCTTTGCCCTTGGTCTTATAAGTGAATAAAAGTGATCTCTCCATGTTGTAAATCTGAGCAGACTTTTACAATAGTCTCACATTTATTACTGCCTATTCTTACAAGAACTTACTTTATTTGAATGCCTTGTTCAAATGCCAACATAAAAAACATAATAGGCAGAAAGGAAACAAGAGGGTCAATTGTACAGGATAAACCAAGAATGTTCATGGGTTTGCCAAAACTTGACTGAGGTTTTCTCCTGTCCAGGATCCTTTTAGGATATTGTGATACTCAAAACCAGACAAAATTAACCATTTAGACTTTAGGAAATCTCTGCTAAACTCTAGCCTCTTTTTACAAGTTACATAGCAGGAATTTTCAGAGATGTGTCATGGACCATCTCTGTTTGCTACCCCATCCTTCAAAACTATCATTCCAGGGATAGGAGTGGTTTGCATAGGGAAGAAGACCCCTGGGAGGATTGTTTTGCATGGTCATGGGATCCACTGAAACCACAGAAGGTGAACCAGCTCCTCATGACCAGCCAACCTCTCCCTGGGATCACATCCAGGAATCCATCACGCTAAGTTTGGCTTTCTTCATCTTGCTACAGAAAGAATAATGAACCTATTGCAAAGTCATTTGTTAGAAAGGAGGGTCTTACCACACTGTTAGGTGCCTTGAGGTTCTTCTCTTAGATATTTACCCTTCCAAAGGCAGACCTGTGCCACCTCTCTGTAGTGACCAGTGGTCAGCTTGAGGTCAATGATCAAAACATAGATTCTGGCACTGTTTTAGGGATTCTCTTAAAAAGGAAAATAATCCTTTTTATAACCTGTCCTGTTCCACACACACTCTATGGTCTGGTTTTTGCTCCCTGAACCAAATCAGCCCAGATGACTGCTTTATTCTGACTAGGAAGCTTTGTTTGGGAAGTATGAGAGTCAAGTATTTCATCTCTCTGAGATGCACACATACAGGATGCCATCAGCAGATTTGTACCACAAACATGCAGCCCAAAGTCAAGACAAACTTTTTAGCATTGCACAATTAAAATCATACTTTATTCTAAGTTTTCATGAGGTAGTAGAGGGGACTTATGATCCATCACAGAGAATAGAAAGGAAGGCACTGTCACATTATTAACCACACTCTCCAGTACAGCTCAGCAATAATACCATGCTTCCAAGAATCTCTCTGCAGAATTATAGATGCTGTCCAAGCATAAGTTTAATCTCTCAATTTCTCCACAGCACACAAAGTTGTCTTACACTGTAGATGAAATCCAAAGATGTGTTCTTGATTACCTGAACAGTTGGGAAAGTCTAGTAACTGGTTTGCTGTGATTTCCAATTAAGACTGGAGTGTGGTGAGTGCAGCACCCACCTTTTTTTAGTCCTTTCCACTACAGGTACAAACTCGTGTGATGCATCTGATTAAATAAAAACTTAATCATGAAACTTAAATAATTGAAAAATGAGATATGAACTTTTTATCTGGAAGGCCTGGATAGTTATAGCTCCTCTGGTCCTCTAGTGGTGTAATAGGGGTCCACTGTAGTTCACATCGTCTACTCTTGGAAAGAAAAAGCCATGCCCTGGATGGCAGAAGTAAAACTAGAGCGGTCAATTTCTATAATATCAGTATTTCCACAGCTCTCTACATCCCTCAGTGGATCCCAGGATGCTGTGGGCTTGCTGCTTCCACCTATTCACACACATTCTGCTTCTCCAGGGGTGGTAAGCAATGTCTTAAGCTAAAATTCATTCACTATTTTATGATATGATTTCATTCTTGTCCAGCTGAACACAGCAAACAGGAAAGGAAACTTTGCTTTGCTTACTGAGGTGCAGCTACCACCACAGCTCCACCTTCTCTACACTTGTATGCCAGAAATTTGTACTGGGAGTTTGTGAGAGGAATAGCAGAGAGCTCTCCATGTGCCCAAGAGGACTGGAGGCCTACCCAAAAACCTCTGCCAGCAGCAGCACCACCCATCAGCCCAGCGAACACTCAAAGAAAATTACAAGAACAATAGCAGGAAATGTCTAAGGGTGGAAACAACAAACTGAACACAACCTACGTTTCTGGGGGCTTCCTGATTGGCTTGATTTGCCTCAGCAGGAGCACTTCAGATAACCTTGGAGCTACCTCACCAGGACAAAGCCTCTCCACAGAGAAACCCCCTTCATTCCAGTGGCTTTCTGAGACACGGAGATGCTTTCTTCCCAGCACAAATAAACAAACAAACACAACATAAAAGCACTAAGATCGATCAGATAGATGAGTAAGATCAGGAGGTGCAGTCATCTTGTCAGGGTGGCAGCAGCTTGGTGCATCCTTCATTGCTCTAGTGGAAAATTTGTCCATTCCCACGGGGCCTTCACATCAGCCTTCACTCTGGAAAAATGAACTGTGAGTTCCTGTAAGTGAATGGCAGCAGAAGACAGATTTGCAAAGCTCAGATCCAAGAAACTGGTTGTACCAAGAAACAAACAAAACAAGTAAGTGTTCTTACTGGGTGTTCCCCTTCCTGCCCTGCTGCTCTTTTTCTGTCCCTGCTGTCCAAGTCACCCTTGGCAAGCAGCGCAGAGGAACAGATTTGTGTCTTCGTGAGGTTCTCTTAATATGGGGAATTTTTTTTAAAGGCACTTAATAAAGCTCAGTGCCTGAGGAATGCTGACAGTCAGCTGCACATACCATCTAACTCTTTTGTCAAGGATTTCTGAGGGCACTTACAGGTTCAGGCAGTCATGACTAAAGTGCAGCTCAAAAGGCAAGGGAAGAGGAAAGGATTGTTAAAAAAAGTCTGAGGGAGTCAGATGGGATCCCTCTAAGTTGCACCTTTTCAAGGCATTTGTGCTTTCATAGCCAGAAGACAGCAGACGGTATCATCACACCATTTATAATACTTTGCTTGGGTTTTCATGTTTTCTTCCTGAATTTTCTGGGGCTCATTTTAATTTTTATTATCATTCTGAGACTGTATTCTATCATATAGGGTACCTGAGGTCAGAATGCTGGATTCTGGGTAACACTTTTTGCGCCAACAACTAGGCTTGTAACTACCATTTCCGTGAGCCAGAACCTTTTAAGCCAACAAAGCAGGAAGCAAATAGATAATGCCTTGTTTGCATCAGAAATCTCTTACAAAGTCCATACAGTCATTACAAGCAAATCTGAGTCAAGTCTAACCAAATTCATGGAAACCTCATCTGTACAGTGACTAGAAATAATAATACCAGCTAACAGATTTACCAGGGGGAAACATGGTCTGATGTATGATTGGACTGTATAGGATTGGCAAACTGTATTGCATCAAGATGAGGAAATGGAGGCAAAATGATTTGCTGGAAGTTACAGTGGGGATAAAATAGATAGCTCTAGCCCATGTTTGCTGCTTTTGTCAACAATGTTTTTCTAGTTAATAACTGCCAGTTCCTTTTCAGTGATGATAAGACTGCCATATGAAGGAGTCACTTGCATGTGCTCCTATACTGCTGAAATTAATACATGGTGGGATTCAAAATAGCCCAAATGGGAACACTGCTATGAGTGAAATCGTGGTTTGTGGGCAACAGGGAACACTGACTTTGGATAGAGCCAGTGCTCCATCTCAGCAGAGAAAGAAGCCTGAGTGGGAGTCTGATATGGAAATAACCTGTGTAGGAATTCAAGGAACACAAGAAATACCAATGTCGGGGGAGGGAGGGCAGTAGAAGGGGGAGAGGAGGCAGGCAGGGAAAGGCAGCCTGTACCAGGAAAAAGGTGTCTTTCATTCCAGGCGTGCTCTTGAGCTTTGCCAGGCACAACTCCTGTAACTTTTCCCTTTGCCCCTACCCTTCACTACAGTGGCCCATGGGTAACTGAGATGAACAGGAGCGTTGCTCACTGAAAGAATTGTTGTGTATGAACTGCCTCAGCTCCCTGGGAAGAGCTGATGGGAGCACACCTACCACCTCCCCAAACCTCACAGGGAGCCAGAGTAGATAGCTGAGGAAAAAGCTGCAGAGATATAAGGTCAGGCAGAAGATAGCATGTCCTCTCCAGCCATAGCAAATTTCCTTACTCTTAAACCGAGCCTACCATGAGTTTTGCTTTTCAATGCAGCACTGCCTGCACTCCAAGCTTGTAGAATTCTATGACATTTCTGCTGTAGCACCTCCAGAAGCATCCATAATTTTCAAATAAAGATAGAAAATGAATGTTCAGGTGGCTTCTTTCTGACTTTTCTACTGTGGACAGCCACATAACCTGGAGGTTTACAGGGCCCACATTCCAGCATCTTGCTGCTAGGGAGGGTATCCTCGTGACCATTTTACTGCAATCTGAGAGGTGTAATTTTGGTGACATAGAACCACAGAGTCATAGAACTCTTTTGGTTGGAAAAGACATCTAAGATCATTAATCCAACACTGCCAGGCCCATCGCTAAACAATATCCCTAAGCACCATATCAACACGTGTTTTGAACTTTTCCAGGGACAGTTCTTCCACCACCTCCATGAACAGCCTGTTCCAATGCTTGGATAAACTATCAGTGAAGAATTTTTTCCTAATATCCAATCTAAACCTCCTCTGGAAGTCATTTCCTCTTGTCCTATCACTTGTCACCTGGGAGAAGAGTCTGACCTTCACTACAGCTTCCATTCGGGTAGTTGTAGAGACCAGTAAGTTCTCCTCTGAACCTCTTTTTCTCCAGGTTAACAACCGCAGCTCCTTCAACCATTCTTCATGAAACTTGTGTTCTAGACCCTTCCCCAGCTATGTTGCCCTTCTCTGAACACACTCCAGCACCTCAATGTCTTTCTTGCAGTGAGGGGCCCAGAATTGGACACAGGATTTGAAGTGCAGCCTCACCAGTGCCAAGTACAGGGAAACAATCTCTTCCTTGCTTCTGCTGGCCTCACCATGCTTGATATGAGCCAGGATGCCATTAGCAGTCTTGGCTACATGGCACACTGCTGGCTACTTCTCAGATGGCTGTTGACCAGCAACCCCATTTCCTTTTCTGCTGTGTGTCTGCCTTGCTCATGTTTGCCTTTGAATACACTGAGCATCCCATGACCCTTAGCAACTCATTTTTCATCTGATATTGCATTCAACATCTATACATGGAAGGCTGAAATCTTTTCAGAGCAAATACTTTTATGTTTGTTTTTTTTGTTTGTTTCACTTCACAAGAAAAAGATGGTGAAGATCTTCCAGGCTTCCTGCCTTCCCTGCAAATGATGCTAGGTAATTGAATGTGCATCTCCAATATACTAGTATATACAGAAATTGCAGGAAAACATCCTCCTTCCCTGCCAGCTTGCAGTATGGGTGCTGCATAAGGTCACACACTCATTTTCATGGTACATCTGTGCTAACCATGGGTCACACTGCAGCAGCCAGCACTGCTGCATGATGGAAGAATGGACACTCACCAGTCATCCTCTGATTGCTCTCCCTCTATTTCTTGGATCTCTCCCAAGATATGAATAATGCAGTTCACTGTACAGCTGAACTGCTGGCATCTGTTTCTAAACCTAAATGAATTTCACGTTCATAGCTCTATTGTGCCAACAAACTGTTTTTCACAGGACTAGCTGCACCTGTGTTGCTTTTCTAGTCTCTGGCTCTGTGCTGCTGTGTGTGGAGACTTTGTGCTGGAGGCAACTCTCTTTCACTTGAACCACGTCTAGCAACATGTGTCCACTGACCCCAGGTCCCACCACACTAATGGCCTTTCTGGAACCTATTTCCTGTGCTTGAAGTGCCCGACCAGTCCCCTAAAGTACACCTCAATTATAGCGACAAAGCACAGCATGGGAGAAGGAGAGGATTTTACAACAGAAAGCCACATTAGCATCTTTGTCCCTTGTACTCTTATGCGTCCTCAAGTATCCCAGGACAACTCTCCTGGTGCTTCTTCTGTCAATTTTACTTAAAGACATGGGAGAGCAAGGAGGTTTCTGTAGAATTCAATGTCATTACACCTTTACTGTTCAATTGCAAAGTACAGCACATGTGACCTCTCTCAGGTGGTTATTTTATCTTCCTTGTCTTTCTCCTGCTATCCCAGTGAGTACCAAACAACGAACCACTTATGATGCACCTGTCTGTCCATACACAAAGATCTGCATTTTGTCCAGCCCAAGCATTTTTTATTAGTTGTGGGCATTAGTGGCATTTATTTAAAACATAAATGCTCCAGAAGCTGAGTTATTCAGAAACCAAATGCTACCAGAGCAGGTTAAGCTGCATTTGCTCAACTGATCAGGGAAATAAAGAGACTTGGTCAGACCTGCGAGGTCCTGTCAGGAGCCTGGTCAGGAGTACAAATAGGAGCTTTCAAATCCATAAGCACAGAGGGGGAAAATACCTAGACTCCAATCTTTCACCTCTTTGGCCACTGGCCAACAGACTGCATTCAGAACAGGGCTTTTTATAAAATTATTTTCCCCTCCGTTTCCCAGAGGAAGGTCAAGCCATGTGCTCCTCTGTTGTAAGGGCAAGCATCCAAGCAAGGGTGATTCACTGACTTCCAGTCAGTGATTGGCCCTCTCCTGAGGCAGCGGAAAGTTTTTAAGGTTGCAGTCTTGTCCAGGCTAGAGACATCTCCCATTTGAAGAGACTGAAAGAACCTGGCCTAGAAAGATTCACACCTGTAAAAGTCCAAAACCAAGTGTGTGGGTAAAAAATGCCATGAGGCAAAGAAGTTGCATGTTAAGGCGATATGTAGAAATCATACTGGAGTGAGATACCATCCTTCTCAAGGAGAGAAAAAGCAGGTCATGAAAACCTGGTTCCAGTTAGAGGAAAGGTCACATCAGAGTGCAAAAGTCCCCATGCAAGGGAGATTTAACACTGCATCAAGCAAACCACAGGAAAAAGTTAATATGCAAAAAGTGTTGCTTTGGCAAGGAACGGGATGCAATTGCATAACTACTTCAATTTCAGGTCAAAGAATTTGCATTACTCTGACACTAAACCATCTACATCCAGAGCAGACAACGTTTTACTGGTTAACTCAGACAATGATTGTTGTGTTTTACACCTTATCATGCTTAGCTTGAGAAAACTTGTGGCCAACGCTTGAATTGCTAGCCTTGGTTTGTATAAAATAGCATGGATTAACTTTGTCCTACACCAGGCAGATGCAAAGTATCAATATAATGATCCCTCTATATATACATGTATACACTTCAGACAGCAAAGTGAATCTTAGAGTTTTTCTCCTTTTCTCAAGTTTGTCAGCTGGTACTGGGATGCAGCTTTTGCATGGTGAAGGGAATTGTTTCCCTCCTCCTGTATTCAAGAAAATTCATATAGATTACCAGAGCAACTCATTGAGCATTATGCCTGAATCTTGCATCCAAGCATTGATTAGTGATAATGGATTCCCGGTTTTTCAAGTCACTGAGATTTTGACTTATCAAAGATGTTAATAGTTTTCAGTTCTTAATTATTAGCTGCACTTGGTAAGCAACAATCTGTTAGAAATCATAAGATATGCACAACCAGCTTTCCTCTTTGAGAGTGAGTTGCTCAAAAAAGGATAAACACTGCAGAAAGACTAAACTGCTACAAGGCACTGAGTTACTCAACTCTGGAATCCCACTTTAGATCCTGCAGCAGACCCAAAATCAAGCAGGTTTTTTGCCATCAGCACTGACTGTGTGTCGATGTAAAGTGACATCCACAGATAGTCCAACTGGCTTCAGCCCATCTGCTGCTGTTTGCTAAGAAAACTAAGCCGGTGTGGAAATTAAACCAAGGGTTAGTCAGTGATTTTTCCCCTTCCTACAGCAGATGAAGGGTACTGTTCATGGCTGTGGCATGTAGACTTCAGCTCCAGTTTCCTAGGCATGTTGGCTTACAGCCAGGTCACCAGTGCTTGGCAGTTGATGTGGAGGTAGGAGGTTTGTCAAGGGCTGAGGTGCTGAACTAGGATCCAGTTGTGCTGGTTTAAAAGACCTAAATGCAGGACATATATCTTTGAGGGGAACCCTTTCCCCTTGCAAGTTCATTTTCCAAGGGTGTTCTGAACCTGGGTGTGTTAATAGTACCGTGCTGCCCCAAAATACCTTTACAGAGACAAAGAAATGGGAATGAGAGGCCCATGGTGTGGAGAATTATTGGGAATGCATTATTGCAGGAGAAGGCACACGCAGAAAGGTGGAATTTACATGTAAGGTTTTGGTTTCTGGTTTTGCTGTGTGGTCAAAAGCTTTCTGAGGGCAAAATCCTAGGCACAGGCACAGAATTTGTATAGAGGTCAGTTTCATCCCTTCAGGCAAGCAGTTATTCCTAAACTTGGTGTTTGTTACAGTATTCTGCTTCTGAATCTACCATTTTAATACTGGTAGTAACATCTCAGGATATACAACTCTGAGACCTCTCACTAATTACTGATATGCAGTCCCATGTCTTATTTGTGCCTTTTTTATCGTGTTGATTTATGACATCACTCAAGCAATAGCAAAACAATCAGCTTATGACTGAACTGTCCCCCACTCTACATAAGCATTGGTCATCTTTTCCCTGCCAGTGTTTACTTGCATTAGATCTTTCCTGTTTTTCTCTTAAGTTCTGAATACTTGTACACTTTCCATATTAGTGCTGATGAATGTTCTTTTTTCCACTGACATGCCAGTTTGTATGCTGCAGACATAATTTTTATTACATTTCTATGTTCATTGCATAAATTGCATGAGTATTTCTTAAGTACAACCCAGAATGAAGAGTTAGCACAGGCAAAAGAAACTGGTCCATAAACCTGCAGCTGTTAATATCCCACTCTGAAAAACATAACACTGCTAAGCCAAATGTAGGTATCTCTAGAAGTCATGTGTCGGCCAGAGTTAATTAGCTGGATAGAGGAGGCTGTTTTCTTCAGGCAGAGTTCTGCTGACTTGGGATTTGTGTGTTCCTGCTGCAAACCAGTGTGACTCTGCACCAGCTGTGTGAGTGCCCTGCAGTACCATGCTCAGGGTCTCTCCTGCAGTTGAGGAAAGGCACCTTCTGCCAGAACAGCATCTGCTTCCCAGGAAGAAGAAAAATTACAGACCAAGTCTGTGGGTTTCAACACCTCAACATGGGAAACAAAGGAAGTCCTTCACCTGGAGAAAGTGCATTTGTCACCTTCAGGCTGGAGCACAATCCAAAAACAAAGTTTACTGGGTTGTGAGTGCTAAATGTAAATGCACATGTACACATACCACAGCTCTAAACCTCTCCTTTTTCCTTTTCACCTCTTAGCGCCCCTTTACCCTTCTTAACTCCCCTTTTGTTCACCTATGCTATGCTACCTGACCGCTCCTTTGGTCCTGATATGATCATCTCCACAGAAGGGTTCATGTGCTCTTTATGCCTCTGATCTTTTGGAAGCTGCACTGGCTTCCTTGATTACATTTGTGTATCTGCCCTGTTAGATCAAAATCCCACCAAACACACAGACCAGACTTCCTTTATCAGTCTGATACATCCTCTTCTCCTGCAGTACTGAATGGTTCTGGTCTGAATTTTGCAGGGCATGATGTGTAGCTACAGACTCTAAAAGAGAAAGCCAATAAGTAGCCTTTAAAATTTAGGGTTTTTTCCCCATCATTTGGGAGTTTCAAGATGCAACTGAAAGAAACCATGAGCATCCTGGTCTGATCTCATGTCTGACCCTGCCTTGAGCAGGAGGTTGGGCTAAAGACCTGTCATTTCCAGCCTTAATTATCCTAAAAGTCTGTAATATTACTAACCAAGGAATTAGGGTCCCCCAAATGGCAGCAAAATGCTGTCCAAAAGACCGTATCCCTTCAGCTGTTTGTGGTTCCTTCATAGCAAATCAGCACTGTTAACATAAGAGGAAGGGTCACCTGTCTTACACAAGCAGTTCTCCTCAGCACCCATGAAAACCTGGTGTGCTCTCAGGTGCTTATGGCATCCATTAAAGAAAACTGAGGGACAGACAGACTAGCAACAAGTCAGGTTTGGCTTTCCCATTTGTTTTTGTGGTATTTGGGAAAATAGAGCTCTGTGTACTCCCATTGAAAGAAAAAAAGCCCATGCCACAGCAAGGGCAGACTCCCTGACAATTTTCTTCTTATATAAACAGTTTAGCTTATCTCAGTAATGACATAACTACTTGGGCCAATAAAGCAACAGTAATAACAGTCTATTTGGTGCCACTTCTGCCTCATCTGATTTTATGTTTTCTTTTTTAATTTGCTTACCTACAACACTTCAGATATTGTAGTTATTCATATAACTGGCTTTATTGTTGTGTCTATCCTGCAAAAGCCAGCCTGAAATCTGCTAAGAAGTCAGGAACAAGGGAATTATAAGGTTTCCTTCCCAGGTGTCAGATGACAATAAAGGCATATCCTTTTTAAACTAGGCTGGAAGAAAATGACATTATTTAATATTTAACAGGTTTGCACAGGAAGAATATAAGTACTTTGTATATGGAGGTACATGTACATGTGCACTCTGAATGAATTTATTACTGTTAAAGCCATTAAATAGCATTTTGTTCTAAACAGATCTGATACTACTGCATTTATTTTTCAAACCAAATTTGGATGACTCTTTTGTATATTGTGACCAAGAAAAGCAGGCAATTCTCCTTATCACTTGGCAATTCTGATTATATGAAACTCACTAAAAAAATTAACCATTCAAGACAACTTTCAATGTGCATTATGATTTCAATTTTTGCACTGTTGGACCATGTATAAAGAGGCAGCCCAAAGAAATGGTGAAGACTCTAGATTCAAATTTTCTAGTGACATCTGTGGTGCCCAGGTGGTTCACTCAAGAATGTACACAATAGCTCATGTGAACACTGTGCTCTTGAGTATTTTCTTGTTACCTCAGTATCTCAGCAGAGGTGTCTTAACCTGTAGGTCTAGAATGCAAGTAAGAGTGGTGTAAAATTGAAGAAAAATGTAAAAAGTAACCTCCTGTGGATATCTATGCTTGGTATATAACCTCTGGGCTATAAACAGGTACATTCTACTGAATGATCCGTGGTTTTCCTGCCATGATTAGGAATTCAGACCCATTCTACACAGAGTCTGGAAAACTCTCAGTCTACCTGCGCTGATTTCAATGAGGAAAAGGCACCTATGGGATGCATTCTTACTTGGTGTCACATAGGAAATCTCTGTTCCTACCAGGTCCACCCATATTTCTAAATCCTAGTAGCTCTGTCTTCATCCTTTTTCCCTTTAACAAGTTGTTGTTAAAAGAAATGAAAGAAGGGATTCGGAGGGCGGGATGATCACACCACACCACAACACTCAGAACCACTAGATGTCTTGTCAAGATAGGGTAACCCTTCTAATGGTGAGGATTGGCAGGCAAAAAGGAAGCAGAAACAGAGGAACTGAACAGGAGGGAAGGATAAAAGAGATGCAAACAAGTTAAAACAAAAGAGCAAGTAGTCAGAAAGTAAGAAAACAGAAATTAAATCAATTGCTGTGAGTGCATATATAAGTGCACATGTGCATGTGTTAGAAATAACCTTCATCTGCAAGACCAAACAATTCATGACAAACCTTCTACAATTTTGAAATGTTGCACTTATGATCACCACAGATTCCAAGGAGTTTGCTTGCTTGTAACCTTACATCAAATGAGTTGCCTGATATCACATATACTCACAGTGTTTTCATTGCCAAAAATTATTAACTAAAATTCAGTTCATTTGAAAGAATGTATTTTATTGTTGCTGACTTTTACACACTCCCATTTTTCAGTCTCCTCCCATATCAGATAGCAAGAAAAATGCACCAGGTTACAGAGTATGCATTCTGAAAATGCTGCTTAGTGACTCACTAAGAAAGAAAAGAAATATACCAGTAAACCCTGACTCATACAGTTCCACAGTTTATTTTCACCAGGTAGCACAGCAGCATATTTCAAATGTCTTTATCAGCAAGTTATAAATGCATGTGGATCTACCAATCGTTCCCAGAGATAGGGAAAGAAAAGAAGCCACATACCTGTTCATTAATTTAGAGCATGGCAATGACTGCCTTGAGTGACAAATGAATTTTTCACTTCACTAAATATTTTTTTTAATTTCATGGGAAGAAAAGTCAAGATAAAACATTATATATTTTGAAAATTGTCTCCCTGAACTATATGATATGAAGGGGAAAATTCATCCTGTATCAAATTGTTTCATTGCAGCAGGACAAAACATATTGTTTCTACATTCTTCCATTTTTTTATGTTGTTACATTAATTTAGGGAAAAGATTAAGTGGATTGAAGCAGTTCTTTCCAACAGTTCATTTTAAAATAATTGCAATTAAGCAATTTCAACTTGGAGATGAAGTGATTACCTTTAAGAGAGAAAACGGGCAGTTTGACTTATCATTACAAATCTGAGACTATTAAGTATTCACATACTTCAGGAGAGCAAAATGTGCCTTTTTCCATCCGCAATAACTTGAGCCTGTGACACTTTTACTTCCTCTAATGAAAAGCATTATCAACAAGTGCCACAGTCTTCAATCATCACACAACTAAAATTGAGGGAAAACTTCCCAGGTGGATGCCAGAGGTTAGACCCTTGCATCTGTATTTACATATTTAGATACATGAATTTCACAAGCACCTCAACCTGCCAAGGCTCTGAAAGAAGCAATTCCTCCTTCTTTCCTCCCTATATCACCTGCTCTTTGCTCTCCGTCTCATGTTCAAACAAGCATTAGTGAAGTCCTCCGCTGAGCAGGCCTGGGAAAGAGTGAGAAGATGTCCCTTTAGCTTGGATCAATATCCTGATCCTTCAAATGAGAAGTGGTGACAGAAAGGCAGGAGCAAGCAGCCATGGATAAGGAAAGTACTAGGAGATGTTGATCTGTCACATTCAAGGAAATATGTTTCAACTAGCTGTGAGCAGTTACAGATCTTTCTGTAGACAAATAAAGGTTTAGATAACTATCACTATGCAAATGTGTTCATCTTGACTTATATCATGGAGACTATCTTTTTTTGGAGGGCTAAAATTGAGAAAATGAAGATGATAACATACATAAAAGAAGGAAAGAGCAGGAAGATGGAATATCTGCACCTGCATAAATGATCTCAGTAAAAGGAGGTTTGAGTTAAAGTAATGGAGAATCTAAGCCTGATAAAAGTGTATCCCAAATCATAATCAAGACATCTTAAGGGATTAGGTTTCAGCCATTATGTTTCAACAAGAGAAGTGAGAATGCTGAGTGTCTGCTGCCTAGCAAAATAAGTTTATTTTCTGAACTTTCTAAGTATTTTAATACCTGAAGTCAGTGGGGACCCCAAGTAGAAAGCACAGATAGATATCCCAAAGAGTTATTGTTGGGAACAGGTGAAGTATTCGTTCAAGAGAAACTCCTAACACAACTAGCTGACTGCCAGCTTCCAACAACTATTTCTTGTTTTATTGTCTGGAGTATGGGAGCATGAGGACACACCTATTCCTCTAATTATTACTTCATATTCCTTATATCCTGTACTGTGAATTCTAAAATGAAAATAAATATCAGAGAGATGTTACGGGAATTGGGGTGAAGAGATACTGAAGTATATTTTTAGCTAATCTGAATGTGCTTTGACAGAATTGGATAATAAGGTAATTACTGTTTTCCTTTTAGATAGATCTGTTTTACAATAATTCACGTGCCCTTCATGTGCTAGGAAATCAATTTTTTAGTCAAAATTTTTCCTAATGACATTTGAGATGCCAGTTAGTACCTAGGAAACTATGTCTCATTGAAATAATTTTTACATGTTTTATTTTTGTGTGTGTGTGTGCATGTCTGTATGTCTTCCACAGGTTGGAACAAGAAATACAGAAATTAGAAAGTGAGGAATCTCAAATATCCGCCAAAGAACAAATAATTTTGGAGAAACTAAAGGAGACTGAGAAATCCTTCAACAACTTGCAAAAGGTATTGGGGGAAAAAAAAAAAAAGACATTCAGCACAGATTGAATCCAAGGTGTACTCTTAGCGCCATTTGGAAGCAGCAGTTATAATTCATGCACTTGTTGGAAGATTGAGGGCAGTCACAGAGCAGGTAGCTCAAACTAGGGTGAACAAGACCGGCAAAAATATAGAGGCATCAGGTCTACTTTGTTTGGGTTTTTTGGGCTTCCCTTCCATTCCAGTTTTTTTTGAAGAGAGATTTGAGAGGCTTTCTCACTAGCTTATCTGCAGGGAAATGTGAGCATGTTGGGCACCACTTAAAAATATCAACAGGATCATGAAGGGTATTTCAAACTTCCCTGCTCTTGGTGGCACCCAGGGATAGTAGCATTCTCCAAAAATGCCGCTTTTGAACATTGCGTCTTGCAACAAAAAGCAGTATTCTCCACCGTGTCACTCTCCCCATGCTATAAGGGCACCTAAATCCAAGGAGTCATAACCAGTTATTAATTTAAACACTACAAAGAACCATAAATGCAAGTATAGCATAAAAATCAAGACTTCATGTAAATTTGACTGAAAATATAAAAAGTTTAACCAAACATCCTATTTTTTCCATTCACAGAGTTTCTCCCACCAGGATGGTGGTAAGTTCTTTTTTATTATTGAATAGCTTTGGTTTTAACAAGAGTTGTTACTGTAGCTTTGTTGCAAAGGTTTAAAGAGTGGGGGTTCTTTGCTTCATTGTATGTTTCTGATTTATTGCTAGAGCCATAAATTTTTCTTTGGTATTTCTATAGTGCAAGCACAAACATCACTATTGTGGTAAAACAGTATTGCTTTGGCAGAGTTCCACCTCTTCTTATACACACAAAGGGAAAGAACAGCAAGAATAACTTAAAACAGACATCATACAATTTCTGTGTTATTGACCCCTTTCACCACATGATAGCCCTGCTCTGCAGACTCCTTTTCACCTCTCTGTGGTCAATCTTCTCCATTGTACGTGCTCATGTTCTGTTTATAAACAGTTAAATACACTGAGGACTATTCCTAATACAGAGAAACAACTACTTAAAATAGATTACTTCACTGATGAACAGCATTCTTAGCATGATGGTTTTTTCAGAAGGAAAACCTTGCATGGGTGGATGAGGATGTACTGATTCCCCGCTTACTAACCCAGTGCCGCACTATGTGTGATCAGTCTAAATACTGAGCTGTAAATTTAGATGTCTGGGTGAGCAAATAATATGGACGGTTCTCAGGAAACTAGAGAAACCCTCACAGTGCCACTCCAGAACCCTTAGGATCCAGGAAAGATTTCTTGCTGAGGCATCTGCAGATAAATCTGTGTGCCAGATACTCATTCTCAGTATATGTCTTTGAACTGACAAAATACTGAGGTTCAGCTGTTCCTCCAGCTGCTGTCAAAGCCATGTAGAGCTGTATTGTGAGTTGCTGGCTAGACTTCGCGAACGAAGATTTTGGGATAAGCCTGCGCAGTGGATTTTTTAGGTGAGGCACAGTGTGCACGGAACTGGCCCCACCCCCTTTACTCCTGAGGCTCATCTTGCCACGGCCGAGCACGCTCGGACGGCGACAGCGAGTTCCTCCAGGATTCGAACCAGCGTCCTCAGAGGAGGAACCGGCTCCACAGGCGGGGGCCTACAACACTCGGCCAACGCCCACCACCCATTTCAGATTAACATTAAAGAAAAAAACAGCACACAGAAAAGCAAAAAACCAGAAAATCAATAATGTCAGGTTGCTGAGCAATCCTGGGAGCCCAAGTGGGTCAGAGCACCAGGGAAAGACCTCGCCTTTTCCTCTCTGCCACCAAATGACACAAACGTGGCACTGTATTGTGAGTATAGAGGAGGAATATGTAGGGTGATCCCAATATTAAAACATTAAATTAAAAAAATGTAATGGAAATTACTATGTCATGTAGGAGCTGATTTGAAGATGTCTTTTGGAGGTTATAAATACTACTTAGTAAAAAGGTTTTCTTTTTAAGTCAAAAATCTAGTTCAGAAATTTTCACTTCTGCCACCAATATAATCCAAGTTTTTTATTAGATCTCATTGTCAAAAAAAAAAAAACAAAACCACCATCCCAGTCAGTATGCTCTATGGTAAGAATTTAGTCTTCCTTCACTCTGGAACATTTGAAATTCACTACCACAAAGAACATACAGATCGAGAATGGCAAATGTTTTGTACCTATGTAGAGTTACACCATGGTTGTTAGTAGGTTTCCAAGAAAAGAATGGCACTGTTAAAAATTAGCACCCAAAGTGAGCAGGATGACTCCTGCAAGATGAAGTCTGCCTCTTCATGTGTGTCATAATAGAAGGGGAATCAAAGGAAGCCCCAGCTAACAAATATGAAGTGGTAATTTCCCTGAAGGTGCGTAGCAATGTAACATTTCATTGGGTTCAAAAACAGCCCCCATCCTCTCCAAAAACATTTTACCTGCTTTCAGTGGGTCCCTTCCTCACAGACTGAGACAGAAGTAAGGGCAGCTCATGTTTTCTGAAGTATAACAGAAAACTGAAACAGTGTGCCAAAGAGAAGAGAGTGATTCCAGAATAAACACACAAGCAAAGAGAGCAGAGGCTAAAGCTAGATGAACTGGTCCCTCTTCTCTTATAGACCGCTTGTTTTATGTATCTCGTCCCTTCCTCTCAGCAACTGGTGCTTGTGTGCTGAGGCAGGCCAGGCTATCCTCTCAGGAGTGCCATCCTCTGCCCCTCTGCGTATGACTGAGGCTGTAAGCTGTCCTTTTAGCCCTCCCACTGTGGGCACAGTGTAAATGTACATCTTCACATGGCGCAAGCTGAGCCAGGCCTCTGTATTGTGTTCCCTGACAGTGGTCTGCGAGGGTAGCTGCTCAGAGCAGGCAGAAAACACATGCATAGCTAGCTGTGAGCACTTTGATACCATAGAGTTTCCCTTCCTTCAAAACTGTTTAGGACTTGCTTGTTGCAGCAAATCAGACATCTGATGGGAACCATACGTAACACATGCTGCATGGGAAAATGGTAGGATTACACAGAAAGACTGTGTAAACCACAGGCAAAAACCAACACCAAACTGTTGGAGTGATTTCTTCAGTTGTTGCCACATCCTGAAAGACTCCCAAGTCCATACATCTAATCTTAGTTTGTTCTGTGTCCTCACCTCCTTTTATTGTAAATGCAATGACAATACAGAAAGTGATTTATCTTACCATTATGTCCCTGTGCACATTTTTATGCCATATATATGGTGGTGACAGAGATTTTGAGTGTGCAGAAATCACAACTACAGGGTGTTCAGAGCTCAGAGGGGTCCAAGTGAAGGTCTGAGGGAAGGGGAGAAGTGGCAGTGAGCACCAATGGCCAATCAAGTGACTGTCTGTGTTCTTTCTACCCTTCCAGGAAAATACTTGTGTTTGGCAATGAACATTTCTGATCTTGAAATCATCCATCTACAATTAACACAAAATCTATATTTTTCAGGGTATAAACACACTTTTCCTTCCTAAATCACCATGACAGCAGAAATTATGAGGCTGGGAAATGCTGGGAGCTGTGGCCAAGTCACTTTCAGTTGTGACTGCCAGCTCTGCGGCAGCTTGCCTCAGCTCTCCATTAAACAAACTCTGAGATGATGCTAGGAATTACATCATTTCTTGCTGCTCAGGTCTGCAGTCAAAACCAGGTATACTGTAGTGCTATGCTGCATGCACAATGGAAACAGAGAGCTCTCGCTCCATGAGCATATGTTTATGGCTCAATGTATACATAAAAGAAAAGTCACATTAAGATCTAATGTAACTAACTCTCTTGACTGCTGAATTTGCCTCAGGGGTGAATTCATCCTTTGATTTATTTGGCCATTTGTATGCAAAGTACATGCTGTTCCTTCAGCCAACATACAGAAGCCACAATTGCAGTAACTATACAGTTTACAGAAACTTCTGTTTGAATTTTGTATATATTAGCATTCATTTGGCAATGATGCAGCTCAGGAAACATGACCTAGATTGTTTAATATCTGGAACACTGTTTAGAGAGTTCTGTAGTTTTTTCTCCTGTGTTCTTGACCAGCTGTGCAGCCTAACAGCAAAACAGACCAGCATGCCTTCAGAGAAGTCAAGCACAGATCGTTGAAAAGTGCTTTCCACATGTCCTGTAAAAATTCACCATCAACTGATTTTCAGTTGTAGGCTGTAACAACTACAGCATCTCTGGCTACCTGAGTAAAAATCACTTCTCACCACCCTTGGATTGTAACATGTGAGTCAATGTCCTACCTGACTCACAGACCACTCAATCAATCTGCCTTGACCAGGAGAATGCTGTGGAAAACAGTCTCAAAAGTTTTACTGAAATCTAAATAAAAACCATCCATTGCAATGTTACTATGTTGTAGAAGGTAATCAGTTTAGTCTGCCATAATTTGTCCATAATCCATAATGGCTTTTCCCAATCATCTACTTCATTTGGTTTTGTAGGAGAATTCATTTAGTCACTTTTCCAGGGGACAAAGTAAGATCATTGTGGTTCCAGTTTCCTGGGTCTTCTTTTGGCCCATTCCCGTGGATAGGTATAACATTTTCCATCTTCTAGTTATCAGAGACATTCCTGGGCTCTGTGGTTTTCAAATATGATAGATAGTATTCTTACAAAAATATCAGACACTTTTCTTGACACCCTAGCCTGTGGATTTATGTGGCTTGAACCCTTGCAGACCAGACCCTCCACCACTACTGTCAAGTCAACACATGTTGTCAATACTGCTTCATCTTGTGACTGACTTGGGGTTCAGCTCTGTCAGTAAGGACAGAGGCAAACAGGGTATTGAGAATGTCTGTCTTGTCACCTTTGCTAGTGACTACTTTCCCTGCCTTCCTTAGCAATGGGCTTATGTCTTTCATTGTGTTTACTGCTCACAAATCTGAAGAACTCTTTTCTCTTGACATCTTTGGTGAACTCCAGTTCCAGCTGATCTTTAGCCTTCCTGAGTGCATTTTTGCATCACCCTAGCAAGGTGCTGGTAATCCTCAGTGGCTAAGGCAGTATGCTTTTTTGTTTTTCCTTTTGATTACACATAAAGATTCATTGCTAAGCCAGGACAGTCTTTTGTTCAGACTTCTAAATTTCCCTTTGTAGAGGACGGACTGTTCTTGTGCTTTCAGAAGGCACTTTTGAATAATTTCCAGCACTAACAAGCTCCTTTGACCTCCATTGGAGGACATTTCCAATGGAATATCTCACAGGCAGGGTCTTAGCATATTGAAGTGGGCTTGTCTATAATTCAGGGTCTTCTTCCTACTACTGGTCTCCAGTGCTGTCAGCAGGACTTTGAACTCCACAATGTTTTGCTCACTGTATCCAAGGCGTTACTATTGTCTGTGCTACCACTGTAAGTGAAAGTAGTCTTCTCAGTTGGCAAGCAGTAAAATTAGCAATGTGCAGCTCCTACTCAGCATGTCCAGCATCTACAGCAGCAAGAAGTCCTTAATACATTTCAGAAACCTGACAGATGATGTCTGGGTAATTATGTTTTTTTCCCAACAAATGTCTGAACAATTGAGGCCACTCATGAAGAGCAGGTTCTATTGGCCAAAGACTTCACTGAGCAGACAAAGTAAGGTTTTGTTGGCTTCATCATCCTGACTGGGAGGTCAGTACACAATATTCCCCTTGGTGATGATCCTTCTAATCGTGATCCTAAGGCATGAATAGAACTGGCACAGTCTACACAGCTCTCCTCTATACATGCAAATTTTTCTTTCACATACAGTGCACATACACCTCTCCTTTTTCCTTTCCCATCTTTCTGGAAATGTTTGTACCCATCCATTGTAGTCTTTCCATCATGTTAGTTTTCCCACAAAGTTTTAGTGATTCCTGTGGTGTCTCTCACACTGGGCACAGGGCTCTAGTTCCTCCTGCTTGTTGCCCAGATTACATACATTGGTATAAATGCATTTGAGGTGGCTGAACTTAGGCTTCTTGCCTTTGGAAAGAGCTGGGGAGCATTCCTTACTGCTCTGGGAGATGCACTCATTCACTGTGCTGCTTATGGATATGCAAGCGTCAGCTGGGGATCCTAACCACCAAGTTTATTTGTTTAAAGCATGGTTCACTATGTTAGAGCTGGGCTATTCAGTTTTTAGCAAAAATCTTGGGTTCTTAAAAACCATGGTGGGAGGGTCTTGATCTCTGTTCCCTCTGATGTAGTCCCATGAAGGCCCAGAGGGTTTTTGAGGTGGAATAGCCCTGCCCAGGCAGCCGTTATTTGCAGAAGACCCACTGCTGATTTTAGTGGTAATCAGACTTTTAAAAGATAATCCAAGCCCTTGCAAAATTAATTTTTTCTGATTTTTGGCCATAAGCCTCTGTCTGGGAACTGTTCTGAGCAGTTCTGAAGATTTAGTTTTGTGCAAGAACCCTTGAAGGATTTATTTGCCCCATACCTTTTCCCAAGCATTTGTCTGTCTGATAATATGGAAGACTTCCATAGTCCTAAAATTCGTTTTGGTGTAAGTAGTACAAAAAGCCACAGGACTTGTTTTATGGCATCCTTAGATATTAATAATTTATCAAATGCTGAAATGAAGATACTTAATGCAGTCTGTTTAAATGTTATGTTCTCTTATTTCTTGTGTACAAAATGCTAGTTTGCATCTTATCCATTCCTTGTAAAATTAACTTTTTGTATCTTTTTAAAAGGTATTAAATGAAAGAGACCTTGTTGCAAGTGAGATAAACGGAAATTAGTATGTTTGTTTTGTTTGAGGGCATGGGTGGGAGTCTACAACACAAGACAAAAACTGGCAGAATCAACCAGCCGCAGCTTCTTCTAGTCAGATATCCCACTTCTGACACATGAACACCACAACTAGCTTCAAAAGAAGCTACACAAGGGTTTCACCACTGTCCTGGAGTTTCTCTCTCACAACAATGAGAGATTGTCTGGAACCCTGAAGCTAATTTTTAAAATATTTTATTCTATGTAATATACAGAGAAGTTTCTACACTGAGCCAATATTAACAGCAAGTCACACTTACCCAGGTATTGTCTCCTAAAGCAGTAGGAAAAAAAATATCCCAGCTTACTAAGGTCCACAGACACAGGTACATCATCAGAGTGAGAGTTTCATCATCAAGCTGTACAACTGATCTTGCTTCCTGCTAGATGCCAGCAGTGATCAATTCCCTCCACAGGCACTAGGGGAAAACAAACAATTGCCAAGGATTTTGCCTCCTGCAGTGCTCTGGCCTAAGAACCATACCCTAGCCATGCCTACTGATTCTCATGAACTGCAAAATAAGTAAGGATGATAGGTTAGGCAGCAAAAGTCTGCATTGATTACACCCACATGTGGACAGATACGTCATTCAAGTCACTGGATAAATGTGTACTGAAATTACTGTTCCAAAAAGACTCTATATGGGATGAATTTGCCATTTCCAGAACACAAAGTGCCTTTTTGCTCTGGACCAGAAAAACAGTCCCCAGTTCTTTCTTCTGAAAAATTACCCAAGTTTTCAATAATGGCTTGCTCATTTGTTGGTGATACTTCCAGAACAACACCACCAAGCATTGTACCATTTTCTCATTAGAGTCAAGTAGGCCTGCAAAAGAAAGCAGCTGGTTTTGGCCATTGTTCGGTGTGTGTCTTAAACAATTATTTCTTCTAAGCTCTACTTCTAAAAATTAAAAACCTTGAGGATACAGAACGCATTGAAAATATCAAAACTCATGTGCCAACAATATTGCCAGTTGTCCACTGAAATATGAAATTACTGGAACAGGTTCCTAAGGAAGTGATCACAGCGCCAAGCCTGTAACAGTCTAAGAAGTGTTTGGATAATATTCTCAGGCACATGGTGTGACTTGGGGATGGTCCTGTGCAGGGCCAGGAGTTGGATTCAATAAAACTTGTGGGCCCTTTCAACACAGCATATTCTGTGATTCTGTAAGTAACACTTCCCTGTATTTTTTTTTTTATTTGGTTTTTTTTCCAATACATCTGCCACAAATTGAATTGATTTATATACTAACTGTGTGGGTCTTTTGAATGAATTTGCACCATGCCTCTGTGTCATCGTTCTGTGACACAGGAAGAAGGAATGGGGTCTTCTTCACCTGAGTTACTTACAGTGGTCCATGGAGGGATGAAGTATCTTCTTGGGAACTTATCTTCCTACATTCAGTAGCACTGGTGGCCACTGCAGACTGTTATGATGGTAAAACTGTTTCACAGAATACCAGGCCCAATTTTCCTGCCAAAGGAGCAGGTTTTGGACTTAGACATTGCACATCAGGTCCTTCCTGAGGATACCATCAGGTGTAGGTATTTTTTCTGGTATAGGTGTTAGCCCACAAAGAATGCAATGAAACTATCCCCCTTAAGCAGATGCAGTCAAGAAGACTACAACAGAGTATTTAATTTTCTGACTCCGTTCACCACTTCACTTTTATGGTCTGCACCTGCACCATATCACACCTGCTTATTGCAACAAGAGGCTTCAAGAAAGGCAGATTCTGCCTCCTACTCTGGCACATGGACCAGACCATACCAAGGGTTTGACAAATTACAAATTGTATTAGCAAAGTACCTTTGGAGGGAAAAGAATGATCGGTTTCACAGCAGATAGGATCTTGTATTTGTGTAGAAATTTAACCATTTCCACACACAGCTGAAAATATCTTCAGCTGATAGGAATGTGATTTTCCTTCTTTTTTCCTATCTTAGTTTGGTCCCTGAACTTCAAGTCAGTTATTTGCACATTTCTCCTCTGTGCTCTGCTCTTAGCTCAGCCACTGAATTCTAGCAGAACAATAAATGCTATCTAGTTATATTTAACCCAGCCACAAAATATCTCCCAGGAAATACTCTTCAACTGGTTGAAATATCTTCTAAAGAACACATTTAGGTTATGATAACCAACCATAAGTTCAAATGTAAAGCAAGTCAGTCCATTAAAATAGCTTCCTACTAATTCAGGGTTTGTTAATGAAGGATGACTTTGCAGCACTGGCAGTAGCATAGTATTGACTGAAGACCAAAAGAGGTACCCTATCAGTATCTATATGTGATTTCATTATTAGCTGAATTTCAGGCTTAAGAACAAAAAGCCAAATAATACTGGAAACAAACAGTACTTTCATCTTATTCAGTCAACAGTAGCATTTTTAGGCTTTTATATCTCTATTCGAAATGTCACATATTCTGCGTATCACATTAGGTTTGTTCCTTACCTTCCCCACCAAACCCCACCCCCCATTTTAAAGGTCATAGACTTGATAAATCCAGAACCTCCTGACAAATAATTTTATGTGTTCATCTGACATAAGGTTTGAGTCATCTGGATCCATTCCGTCCTGCCTCAGCTAGTCTATTGAACACCAATCACAGGACAGTGACTTTGCACTTTGTTTGCTTTGATCCAATTATCTAGTACAAAGCTCCAGTGATTATTGTCAGGGCTGACAACACTCTGCTGTCTAAGCAATGAAGCCACTGGGGCTCGTAGCACGAATCTAACTGTTTCCTGTTCTCTGACACCAGATGCAGTAAATTACATTTACTCCCAGATCCCTGAACTCCCAACCCTCTATTCACGAACAGCAGAGCCAGTTCCTGGGTGGGACGGAGCAAGCAGAGTAGCTGGTAAGTCTCAAGGAACAAGTATTATAATACCAGTCCAGTAGCCATGAACTTTTTTGTTATAGCACTTTAATGAGTCTGGTGTCCCGATATCATTTAAATGCCAGGAAATGCCACTTGATTTGTATTTTGTAAATAAGTCAAGGCTTTTTGAACTGCAATGTGTACTGTCAAAACAATGTAGTTGATCTACATACCAGTAGCATAGAAAACATACCTTTTTTTACATAGAAACATTCAGTTCTTTCCATCTCTGCTTATACAAATACATGGTATCTAGGCCAAGTTGTGCCCGTGTAACTCTCATTAAGATGAATGAGATAGACAGGCACTCGTAAGACCACAAACATGCTTCAAATGTTTGTCATTTTATACTTCTTTGTATGCTATTCTTTCTTCTGGGGAAAAGGTGGGCATGTTTTGTGCTTGGAGTCATACAGAGAATTTTCTAACACTTAATTTTCAAATTCAGTATGTGTGTTAAATGTAACAATGTGATTGTTAACAGCTGTACATTTTTATTATTTTTAAAATCCTTCTTTTATAAACAATGTACTCCCTATCATAACACCAAGTTACTGGTGGCTACTTAAGGGTGTCCCAAAGGGAGGGATGAAAGGGGGCTTACTTGAAGGGGGGGGTTAAGAAGCATAGGAAAGCAATGTCTGCAGCTAAAACACTGTACCCAGCTATGAAATACGTTTTTTTTTTCTGTAAGTCCTCTTGCAAGCCATTCCAAAATCTTTCCTTCCACCAGTACTTACCCTAATCTTTCTTAAAAACAAGCTTTTCTGTGTATTTTGTGCCATTTTGTCAACACCAAGAAAGCAATATCTCTTCATTCTGTGGGTGATTCAGGAGGCTTGTTAAGTGTTAAGTCCTCGATAAGTGTATTCTGTGTGTGCAATAGGTTAAAGAAAAGACACCAGTATATGTTTTCAAAGGTGGGCTGTAAGCTTTCACCTTAAAACAAGCTCAAAGTCTAAGATTTTATTTTTGAAGACCAGCCTCTGCATAATAGACAGAAGATAGATCCTTCTGTCTGCACATGGCAATATTGTCATGAAACACTGCATCATGCTTCACTCTAATTAAAGTTTGTGCAGAAAACTTGAGAATTGCAGCTGTCATCTTCAAGTACTTCTTTCAGTTTCAACTCTATTTTCAGGTAACTTTGTATTCTGTTAATAGACCACACTTTGCAGTGAATAAGTTTCGGATAAATAAAGATATTTTAGATATCAACATTAGTTTATTTTGCAGCTACCTTGAAAATTTGGACTGCTAGATTTTCCCATAGAGAGCAAACATCATGCATACAGGCAGATAAGCAAGGTTGTGTTATTCACTTCTCCCATGGCAATGCATTTCACTGGCAAACAGCTTTCTAAGAAAATCACTTATGCATTGCTTGAGCAAGTTGCTGTATTGTGATCCCTGGGTTGCCCATAAACCACATGCTATGCCACTACCTAAAAATAATGCAGCTGAAATCACAGTAGAATAAATGAAAATAAAATGTTGACAGCGGCAAAGGCTTAAGCAAATTTCCCAGACTTGAAATTAAAAAGGATCACACCTGTTAACTTTCCAGGAAGGAGTCTTCCAAACAGTGTTAGAACTTGTTGCCCAAAGTTTTCCTAATATGTAAGACATTGTTACATGTCAGTACTCCATGCCATAGATAAAAAGATGTGTCTTGCTACTTTTCCTAAATTTAGAACCATAGAATCATAGAACAGTTTGGATTTGAAAGGATCTTAGGGTGCCATTCACCAAATCAGTTTGTTCAGGACACCATCCAACTTGGCCTTGAACACTTCCAGGGATGGGGCACCCTTAACCTCCCTGGGCAATCTGTGTCAGTGCTTCACCACTCTCACAGAAAGAATTTCTTTCTAACATTTATTCTAAATCTGCCCTCTTTCAGTGTGAAACCATTGCCCCTTAGCCTGTCCCTAAAAAATGTCCATAAAAAATGTCCCTCTCTCTCCTTTTTATAAGCCCCCCTTAAGGTACTAAAAGGTCACAATAAAAGCTCCCCGAAGCCTTCTCTAGGCTGAATGATCACAGGTCTCTCAGACTGTCCTCATAGGTGAGGTGCTTCATCCCTTAGATTATCTTCATGGTCCTCCTTTAGGCCTGCTCTAACAGGATAATGCCTTTCTTGCACTGAGGACCCCAGATCTGGATGCAGCACTCCAGGTGGGTAGAGTAAGGGCAGAGCAGAGGGGCAGAATCACCTCCCTACCTTGCTGGCCACACTTCTTTGATGCAGCCAGGACGTGGTTGGCCTTCTGGGCTACGAGTACACACTGTTGGCTCCTGCACAGCTTTTCATCCACAAGAACCCCAAAGTTCTCCTCCTTGTGGCTGCTCTCAGTGACTTCTCACAATCTGTATTAAGGTAGGGAATTGCTCTGACCCAGGTGCAGCACCTTGCACTTGGACTCATTGAACTTTATGAGGTTCCCATGGGCCCACTTACCCACTTTGTCCAGATGGCATCCTTTCCTTCTTTTGTGTCCACAGTATCACTCAGCTTCATGTTGTCTGCAGATTTGCTGAGGCTGTACTTTATCTCGCTGTCTCTGTCACTGATACTGAAGAGCACTGGTCCCAGGACAGAGCCCTGAGGGATACAACTCGTCACTGACCTCCACTTGAACATAGTGCCATTGACTACAACTCTCTGGCTGCATCCAGCCAGCCAATTCCTTATCTGCCAAATAGTCCAGCCATCAAAACCACATCTCTCCAGTTTGGAGATAAGGATGTCATGGGGGACCACATCAAAGACCTTACAGAAATCTAGATAGATGACATCTGTCGGTCTCCCCTTGACAATCATTCCCCTCTCTCCATCATAGAAGGCCCCCAAATTAATCAGGAATGATTTGACCTTAGTAAAACCATGCTGCCTAACATCACCCTCTTACCTTTTATGTGCCTTAGGATATCTTCCAGGAGGATCTGCTCCATGATCTTCCCAGTCATAGAGGTAAAGCTCCCTGGTCTATAGTTCCCTAGGTCTTCTTTTCTCCCATTTTAAAAAATGTGAATGATATTTCTTTTTTTTCAGTCATCAGGGATTTTGCCTGACTGCCATGACTTTTCAAATATGATGTAGAATGGCTTGGCAACAACATAGAATCATAGAATGGCCTAAGTTGGAAGAGACCTTAACAACCATTTAGTTCCAACGCCTTTGCCATGAGCAGGGACACCTTTCACTAGACCAGGTTGCTCAGAGCTCCATCCAACCAGGCCTTCAACATTAGCGAGTTCCCTCAGGACCCTGGAATGCATCTTCTCAGGTGCCATAAACTTGTGATTATTCAGCTTCATCAAGAGATCCCAAGCTTGCTTCTCACAGTGGGAGGGGCTTCCCTCCCTTCACACCCACACAGAGGATAAGGGACTTGAGAGAAGGGAGAAGCCTGACTGCCAGTGAAGACTGAGGCCAAGAACTCTTTGAGCACCTCAGCCTTCTCCATATCAGTCACCACCAGTTCACCCTTCTTGTTTATCAGGGGACATACACTCTCCTGGGCCTTTCCTTTCTGACCTATGTACTTACAGAACCCCTCCGTATTATTCATCACACCCTTTACCAAATCCCACTCCAGTTTTGACTTGGCTTTCCTGACTCTATTCCTGCACATTCCAACTGTATCCCTGTACTGTGTCCAGGTCACCTTTCCATGCTTCCACAGGTAGACCTTGGTTTCTTTACTCCTCATTCTGAGGATCAGGTCTTTGCTCAGCCATGTTGGTTTCCAGCCTGCCTTGTTTGATTTCCTGCACATTGGGATAGAGAGCTCTTGTGGTCTAAGAAAGTGGTCTTAAAGAGCTGCCAGCTTCAGTCAGTCTCTCTGTCCTTAAGGATAGTTTCCCAGGGTATCTCATTCACCAGCTCCTAAAATAGCTGAAAGTTTTCTCTTGCAAAGTTCAATATACTGATTTGCTCCTTGCCAGGCTCACACTCCTCAAGATCACAAACTCAGATATGGTCAGGTCCATATGATTTAACTATCAGATTTTTCCTACCTGCTTCTGAATTTACGTCCACTGTACACATTGTCTTTTAATACACAATACTGAACTAAATTTGTGCATCACAATAGGGAGTATCTGGAACATTGCACCCCTTTCTGCACTGAAAATACATGGCATTCAACTATTTCACAGAAAAATCATCAGTCTTTAGTGAAAAGGCATGCCCTAGATAACAATTTTATTTTTGAAAGAAGAAACAAAGCAGCAACAAGGGAATTCACTATACTTCTTCTCACCAAGAAGGTAGCAGGTGGTGGGCTGACGATGCCCTCTCTGTAGGGCTGTGGTACTCAGGACAAATTACAAACTTATGTGCATCAGAGATGATTTTCTGAATGTGTTGTTGCTGCCTCATGGTTCAGCTTCTCTTCAGGTCAACTGGCTGCCACTCAGAAATGTTAGTTGTGGCATCTTTACCATAGGCTGGCCAATCCCTATTTTTGCCTTTGTAATGTTGGAAGTTATTGAACGCTATCTGTCTGAGCAGCCCTAGTGGCACCTGCATCTTTTTGTGTCATTATCTCTATAAATTGAATTAATGGCTTCAGGGCAGAGGCACTTGGATGAGACATAAAGGGCTCTTGCACTCCAGTTCTGGGGGTGGGATAGTCCAGAGCAAGTGATCCACATCAGCTGCTCTCTGAGCTGCACTATGGCGCAGTCTGCCACAGCTTTTCAAAGTAATTGCTTGGGGGCTTAATTGCTACCAGCCCTGGGGGTGACAGTTTTTTCCTTATATCCAGTATTAACCTCCCATTTCTATCCATGGCAGCTGCCTCACAGTCCATTGCCACACACCTCAGTACGGCACTCAGCTCTCACCGCCACAGCCTTCTACTGGCTGCTCAGGTTTCTGTGGGATGGCCAGACATGAAAACTCCAGCACAGGAAGGAGATCAGAAAACTGATAGCCCTGCTTCATTGTGAAAATTGGCATCCTGTGCTCAGGTTCATGATAGCTCTCAAAGGCAGCAATGTTCTTTCACCCAACTCTGTCCTCCAACTCCATGCAGGTGTTTGTGTGGTGTTGCTCTTTACCTAACCAGGGCTGGATGGGGTCTACGCAAATGCACACAGCACATAGATGGCCAGACTCTCCTCCTGCCTGCCGCATTTGGCTGGGCTACCTACAAGACTGCACCCCTGGGGGACAGAAGAGACCACCTCAGGGGGAACAGCATGCATGCACTCAGCAAGACATGAATTTTCTGACTAGTGTTACAGGCCATGTCATGATGCACATCACGATAAATTTCCTATTGCTCTAAAGATACAGAAAAATAATTCTACTATGTGGGAATAAAAAGACTGAAGAAATGCATTAAAGTAACAGTAATTTTTTATATCAATTATTTTTTAAATACAAAGATACCAAGCTTCATTTGTTCTTGGGGCAAGGATATTCTGTACTCACTTGAAACTAAATCAGAGAAAAAAAGGAAACATGTCAGTTTGTAGTGTTCCCAGGTAAGACAAATCATGATTATGCCATTGAGGTTCATAGGTGGAAATTATCAGTGTTTCACAAACACTTGTCACTGCCTGTGGTAATTTGCAATTAAGTGTCTGTGGATATCTGTCTAGGAGCCAAAATGTTTTTTTCCTATGCATACAAGGAATGTTTAAACAAATGAACCTTTCTGGAAAATCTGAGATATCTTTGCACATTTTTCGTTGAAAAGCTGTCTAGTGAGATGTCACCGTGTCTCAGAATGGGTGTTGGAGCAATGTAGACTGCTTGTCTATTCCTACTGCGTGGTCTGCAATTTTCATCTCATTACTGCATCTTTAACTGCTAGAAAACCTTTGCTGTTCTAAAGCAACAGACCTTACACAAGTTTTTACCTGTTGTTCTGTGACTTTTTGAAAATCAGTTCATTGTTACTTTCTTGTTCATCTTTGGCAATGGTGTTTAATGCCTAATGCACATAAACATGGAAACACTTCTTGGCCATTTTGTACATTCTCTTAACCAGGATGCAGAGGTTACTGTCAATGTCTTGGTGTGGAAGCTGAGAGAGCTGCCCTGCCATATACCTGTAGGAGAAATTGTCCCATTCCTGTGTGGTTTTGTTTTCCTGCCTGAAGAATAGGGATAAACAATGCTTCTTCATCTCTCTAAAATGTTTTGAATGCTACAGAGAGAAAAGTTAAGCAAGGACAAGTACTAATAATGAAGTGGTCAGGGTGATACTTGCAGCACACAGAACTTGTTACCAACTAACTGGCAGTTTGATGGCAGAGAGGAAGGTGAGACGAGAGAGGCAATCCCTGAATTTTAAGGCAAGTTCAGAATGGAAAGTTTGAGGGCCATTTGCATGCTGTCACTTCCCTTTGCCTAAATTACACCTAACCTCTTTGCGCTCCTAATTGATCAGAGAAAGCTCCATTCAGCGTGAGCTGGAAGAATAGGTTGTGTTTGCTGCACGTATGCCTAGTCTCCACCTGCATAAAAAGCCATAAAAAGAGATAATGTAATAACTGCCTCTATCCACAGTGTTGTGTCCCCCCTCTAACGCAGACACTTAGCCTTTTAGAAGCAGGAGGTAGGAAATAGGGGCACCATAGTTTTCTTTGTCTGTTTGGCAATTAACCATTCACTGGCTTTTTTTGTTGTAACATGCACTTCCTCTCTTGTTTTCATTCAAGCTTTGTGCACCATGGAAATTAATGTGGAGAAAGACAAACAGACAGGAGAGACCAAGATTGTCTCTGCTTCACCTGTTGGCCCAGATGAGGCCCATCAAAGAGGATTCAAAGTCTATGATGATGGTTCCAAGGTAGTCTATGAGGTTCACTCTGGTGGCACAGTGGTAGAAAATGGAGTACATAAATTAAGCTCAAAGGATGTAGATGAACTTATGCAAAAAGCTGGACAATCAAGTGTAATAGGAGGGTATGAAACAATGACTGTGTCAGACAGAAATGTGGTAGCCGATGGAAACCTTAGCCATATGAAGGAGCAAATGCTCTTCAAGGAGGCAAAGCTGGAAATGGTCCACAAATCCAGCAAAGGATATACTGTGAACCCTCAGCCCCAAGACAAGCCCCGTGGTGGTGAAACCCTGGAAGCCAGTGCAGATCAGCCAGTGACAATGATATTTATGGGCTACCAGAACATCGATGATGAAGAGGAGACAAAGAAAGTGCTGGGCTATGATGAGACCATCAAGGCAGAGCTTGTGCTTATTGATGAAGATGACGAGAAGTCATTGCGGGAGAAGACAGTGACAGACATTTCCACCATGGACGGGAACGCTGCTGAGCTGGTCTCTGGTAGGCCCCTGTCAGACACGACAGAGCCCTCCTCTCCCGAGGGGAAGGAAGAGAGCCTGCCCTTGGAAGCTGCCCCAGGTACACAAAAGAAAAAGCGCTGTCAATGCTGTATTGTCATGTGAACACCTCCTCCTTCCCTGCTCCAGGCAGCTCCTGCTCCATCACTTACCTAGACCTCACTGTACTTCTAACTGCAATACTGTGAACTGGAAGTGAATGCCTCCATTGCCTTGCGGTTGGGTTGCTTTGCTTTCTAGTTCTTCAGGAAGAGGAACGCCTGGCTATTTTCCCATCAGACATACTATTTGAAGTTTGGGGAGGGGTTGGGGGTTTTCTGCTTCTTTTTGTTGTTGTTGTTATTGTTGGGTTGTTGTTTTGTTGGTTTTTTTTCCTTAATATTACAGAGTGAGAGATAAATGGGAAATGGAACATATGTTTTCTTATTTATTTGCTTTTTATATATATATTTTATATATAATGAAAACACTTTTTACATTTTTTTTTTCTTTGAATACCTGGGAGGCTTGATCAGATTCCTAGGATTTTGCAGGAGTCTGAGGTTTCACAGTCACCAGATATGAGAGCCTTAAAACAATGTTACTTCTCTTTTTTAAGAAAAATTACATTTAAGCATTATTTTATGTATCATACTTTTTATTTCATGGAATAAGGCTCAGATCATTTTACTGTTTTAATTTGCTAAAACTCAGACAAGTCTTTCCCAAAAATTTGGATGGTTTTGTTTTGTAGTAACTTTTCAGCTTAATTTGTGGTGTCAGAAAAACCCATCAACCATTTCTGCTTATTGGTGATACCAGAAGTGGACCTTAATCATTCTTTCTAGAAAATGTATGAATGATGATTTTGCCTTATATAAACCTTCCAGATTACAGTATTGTTTATGCACTTCATCTCCCAAAATTACAGTTGAAATTAACTTGACATGAAAAAGATGCAGCTGTCACACCAACAGAAGTGGAGTCACTGATCTAATTACTTGCCTTTCAGTAACTCTGCCAATGTTTATACATGATGTTTTCCTGCTGAACTCAAGTAGATGAGATATATTGTTTTCTATTTCCCTAGAATATAAATGAACTTCTCTCACAGCCTGATCCTGTTCCTACTGGATTCAGTGACAAAATTTTCAGTGCCAGGAATGGGGGCAGGGCCAGAGATTTATTTCATAATTCTTAGGGAAGTGTAATTTCTCACAGCACGTACCTTCAGTACTCCCATGTAATGATAGGCAATGGGTCTGATCCTGCCCAGCTTGTGGAGACCCACTGGAGCAGATGTTTTGGGAGACGATCCTCAAGCCGCAAGACTAACATTTTCAAAAACTGCTGCTGGTTTTGGATGCTTCATTTTCTAATGTGGGACACTTCAAGGAAGCTTGATTTCCAGTACATTTTTCTTCATCTGACCTCTGAAAATCAGGCCTTTTAAAAACAACTCAAGATGAAAATGGAAAGAGGTGAAGGCATTCAAAATCAGTAGATATTTCTTTGTTTCTTGGTCTTTGATTCTTCAAATGGAGAAAGCAGCCAGCTTTTTCATGGTGAGATGTTATGAACCTGATTCCTATCTCACACCAGTTTTGCTTAAGCATAGCTTCACTCACTCTAGTGGAGTTAATCTGGCATTATAACTACACAAGTGATATTTAAAATCAGGTTTTATATTTTCTGATAGTGTGAACAAGTACTGAAGTTTATTTTGAAGTGTCTCTGAAACTATCAGACTTTAAAAATCAGCAACACAACCAGGAAAAAAAAAAAAAAAAAAAGAAAAAAGAAATATAATTAAAAAAAAGAGAGAGAGAATACAACAAATAGCCTCCTTTCAGTCTGAGGTGGTTCCTATGATATTTCTGTTCTTTCTTGGACGGTGCTTTTACTGCATTAATTGTTAGTTCAGAGCATCTGAGTAAACATAGTTCTTGCTCTGTACTCTTTTCTTTCTGTGCCAATGTAAAAAGACACTTGTTCATAGTGGTGATAATATGAGGCACACTGAAAACCTACACAAAAAAAAAGTGCAAAATGTAGTTCCCATGTTGGGTCACTCAGCTGTCAGTATGGAGCTGGTCAATTAAATGACTCACCACTGCCCAGGTGACTGTCAGACATAAAAACCAAAAGCAAGTGGTAAAAAAAGGAAGAGCAGTAAAAGACAGCCTCGCCTCTTTGACACCTGCAGAAATTTTGCTGACCTCCATATCTGCTGGAGAGGAAAAAATTACAACACTTCCACATGCTCCCTTTGCCTCCTCTGGGGGCTTTTGGATGGGAGAAGGACCAAACTCACCCAGAGAACCTCTGCACATCATTCATTGACTCAGGCTTTGGTGGTTAAGTTTTATCTAAGAGGGGAAGGGCCACAGAGTCCCACATTGCAGCAACAGGTCTGGTGGCTGTTTCTTAGAAACCAGTGGCCTGTGTTTCGTAATTTTTAAAGTTTTTTTGTAAATTGCAGTTAATTTTGAGTTTTAGGAGGGTTTTTGGGTTTTTCCTTTTTTTTTTTTTTTTTTTTTTCCACAGATATGCCAAACATTACAAATCTCAAGATTTCTTAAAACAAGACCCTAAGTTTTCAAGCCCAGTGTGGCCAGGTGAGGCTGTACCCAAGCATATTTAGGACCGCAAAGCACTGCAACACAAAGGGTGAAGCCCCTTCTGGCTTGCATCTGCCTGTGAAAGACGTGAGAGCTGAGCGTGCTTTGCAGTAGTTCTCTCACTCTGGGGCCTTATCACCTCACCAGTAATATACAGAATAAAAAGCCTCCCAGCCATCTCCTTCTGGTCTGGCCAGTCATCTTGTTGCTCACCACCCTTTCCTTCCTGGGTGTGATGTCACCCTTACAACTACCCTGGCCTCATGGTGTCTTCACAGCCTGATCTTTTTGCCCCTGCAGCTCCTCTCTCCATATGGATATTTTTTCTCAAAGCCTTCTGCTTGTGAAATTTAGGGTGTCATATTACCCTAACCTATTCTGTCCCTGCATCCCTTCAGCCATGTGCTCCCACATCAGATGACCTTCTGGTTCAGCACTGATTCAGCATTTTGGGGATGACTTCCTTAGCGGCCAGCTTTGGGAGATGCTTGCTGATGCTGGGACCAGAACATGACTAAGACCATTGAACCATTTGAGGCACAACATGGTGGGGAGATGGTGGCACACAAGTGTTCAGAAGCGGCCCTTTAGTGGTTAGAAATAGAGCACAAGCCTTAAACCTTAAACCTCTCAAATACCTACTGCTCAGTACTTGTAGCTATCATTGAGTGCCTGGGAAGGCCAGTCTTTTTTGTATGTGTTCACAATAACGTCATAGTTAACAGGCCCCACTAGATTCAGAAATGATAAAGGTCTGTCTGCATAGGGTTTGTCTTTACAGGTCAAAGGCAGTTCCATATCTGAGGTCAGGAAAAACATGAAATAGAAGCAAATGGGTCTGAAATCACAGGGCCTTTCCTGGAACATGCTTACTCCAATCATCCTCCTCCACAAGGGCAACAGCCATGCCCAGGCAGCAGCTTGTCCCTTCTAGCCATTAGCCTGCAGCCAAGATACAGGAGAATTCAGATGCATTAGCCCAGGCTGATTAATATAAACCATTCTTCTGGCGCTGCTTTGGGCTTTGAAGGGCTGGTTTTCCCCTTGGATAGGAAGCTGCCTGTGGAAATTCATGCACAATCAGGTAAAAAGGAAGATGTCTGCTCTACAGCCAAGCAGAAAGAGATTTTTGTAAGGATCGCTATGGAACAGAGTTTTTTTGTATTGTTTTAAGCAAAATCCCCATCTGTTTAACTTTTGCCATCACATGTACCTTTTCAGTTTCAGCATGAGGGGATACAAAAAAGTAGAGTCATAAACTGGTTCAGTGATAGCATTTTGCCACAACAAACTGCTCGCCTTAACTTTTGTAGGAAAAACAAAGAAAAAAAATCTCTTTTCAGTGTAATTTTTCCTAGACTGGGAAAAAAGGAACCTATGAAACTTTTTTATATTTGTATTTTCTAAGTTTCTATAAACCCACTTTCCATGTTGTCCCTTGTTTGCATTCAGGGACTGTTACTTTTGCAAACCACTGCATTTTACTTCCATTCTTTATTTTTTTTAAACAAAAGAAAAACACAAATCAAAAACCACAGCATTATAATTAGTGGCTAGGCAATCTCTTTCAATTACTAGAATATCAATACAGAAAGAAAAGAATTACAGGGTTGTTTTCTTTTTTTAATTTCCCGTGGCTGATGTACTGTATGGTATATGTTTACAGAACTCCTCTGGTCTGCCTTTGTGATGTTATCTAAATGAATGACAAAGTAGGTATGATGTGCCATTTGACAGTTTGCCTTAGCACTCTTGAGTTTCCTTCTTTTTGTGGCTTTCACTTTTTTTTTTTTTTCCCAAAAAATCCAGGCTGTATTCCAAAGCTGTATAAACACAACATTATCTTTCAATCCCCAGCAAGAGAAGCGTGTATAAGCCCTTCTTCATGATGTGTGCCTCTACTGGTGCAATATGAGACTTCAGCCCTGCAAACAATAATGCAGATGCCTAATTGTGCTGTGTGTAGACCTGTTTCAGTCAACAGGACTATTCACAGGAAGAACACACGTAGGCATCTGCAAGATCAGGGTATGAATCATAACACAGGGTATAGTTTGGGTGTTCCTTATGTACATGTACAGAGTTTATGCACTGCTGATTTTGCCCTGGCTGGTGTAATCCTGGAGGCTAACTCTGAGCATTGCTATTTCTTCTGAGAAAACACAAAGCGAAATGGTGCTTAGCATTGCTACTACAGCAGTGACGAGCAAGCATTTAGTGGGACTTCCTTGACAGCTAATATGTTAGTCCCCTGCCATAGTACCTAAGCTCACTACTGATTCCACACACCTAAAATTATTAAGATACCACAAACTAATCCAAGCAGAAAGATAGTATACAGAGTTGCTAGAGAAATAAAAGGTGTTCTGGCTTTTAACTTAGTCAAACATCCAAATGGCATACTTGGAAAGTAAGCGGGGATATAATAGAAAATGTAATATTTTACATTTGTGTATTTTTTTAAGGAATAAATATTTTTGTAATGAGATACAAACCCTAAATGGGTATTGAGTTTTGGAATATCATCCGTCCCATGACATTGAGCCTTTCAACTTTTTCATATGTTTATGACGATGCCCAGCTTCTTGGGATCTTTTGTAGACCTGACCACAATTTTCTGCAGGAAGAAGGATCACAACACTTTTTAAAGAGTAAAGTTAAAAAAGTAGAATCCAATATACCTGCTATGAACACAGTTAAATAAGTAAATATGTTGTATAAAAAAAGGTGGACCTATGCTTTCTATAGCAAGACAAATTTCTTTACCTAGAAAACCAACATGGTAGGCAATAGCTTCCTACTTTCAGCAGAGGGGTATGGCTGAATAGGAGAACTTTCAGTTTGTCATACTTTACCCAACATTAAATTTCAAAGTGCAAGAGATTATGCCACTGGAAAGAGTTTAACAAAATAATTTGGACAAAGTAGAGGATTTTGCCACAGGCTGAGACATGGATTCTTTATTTTTTTTTCTAAACTCACTAAGTTTCAACCAGTTCTTGGTGTCTATTGGAAAGTTTAGGATTTGCTCAGATTGAGTTTCATGAGCCTTATGGGCAGCAAAAGTAAGCTTCAGTTCTGAGCCTAATAGTTGCAAACTATGACAATATCCAACAAAAATATAGACTGCAATTTTTGTATGTAAAAGAGTAAATTGTATTAAATGGCTGAATTTATTCAGTACAGAATATAAATGGATTGTCACCTAGTCCAAAGAGAATATAAAACCAACTTGTAATATAAACTTAAAATAATAACTTAGCTTGTAAATAGTGACAAAGGTGCATGAAGTTCTTAAAAATGTTCCACTTGTATTTAAAATTTAACAATTATAAAACTGAACATTTTTCCTTATGGGTTCAAAGAACCTTGCAAAATCTATAGCATTTTTTCCTGTGGTGGTTCCACTTAGACTGTTCATTGAATTAAAAAGAGGACATTTGTCTTAAGGGCAAACTTGTGAAAAATTCTGGGCCCCTTCCTTCAGTTTGCAAAAGCTTCTCTTATTTTGTGGAGGTTTGCTGCTATTGTATTGCAAAGCTTTCCTGCAACTGTTTCCCAGATTCTTCTCAAAGGTGGACTTAGGGGGTTCTCTTAAGAATTTATCTACTTCTGAAACTGGAAAGAAAGAAAAACTTACTTAATTTTTTAGAATTAACTAAGTAATTCAAGTTCACCAGACTGGGTATATTTGTACATTTTTAACTTGCATTGGTATATTAGTGACTTGTACCAAAATTTAGACCTTACATACCTATTCAGCAGGTCTGTAAGATCTAAAGACTTGCCCATGAACCTAAACTCAGGCACCCAAGTAGCCCTTTTTAATTTAACGGGATGACCCAGACAAGTGAAATTTAAGCACATGCACAAAGGTGTATAGGGTCTGATCTTTAAGCAATGTGCTCCAGGCAAAGCTTATGCTGCTTTAACTGTGTCTTCTTATTAGTTTAATTAGATAGATTTTTAAATGATGTTGTGAAACTGGTGCACTTTTCTGCAGAAAGGGTTTTAGAGCATGGTCTCCTTGCTGACGGTGTTTGAAAGGAGACAAACATCCTTCAGGAATCCTCAAAACCCCACTGCCTGGAGATGGTAGGGGCAAACTTCATACCTGCACACAAACATTAAAGAGGCAGTGTAAGTTTTATTTCTAAATTTTTCCCTCTGCACACTTCTGCTCCAGACTCTGCTTGTCCCTTGTCTCTGTACACGCTTTCATTCTGGACACTATTAATCAGTTGATCTTTTTTAACTTATCCCTCTGCTTCCCCTTCTGTGGTCTTCTAGAAAAAATAGAGGGAAGAAAGGAGAGACTGGAGTTTAAAAACTCACTTTATGCCTGCTGGTGTGAGTCTCAAGAAATGACAGTATTCTGTCCTCAACATTTGGACATTTTCTTGCATTTTACTAAAATCTTGGACATATTTGATTTTAAAGGAGCCCTCTCCATATCTATTCATCTGGCCTCCTGTTGGTTTGCCAAACAGTGAGATCCATCAAAATCTTGCTATTTAAGTAAAACTACTGTCTCTCTTACTATTCCTTGGGGAACACACTAGGCCTCTCAAACTCATATGAGCTAGATATGTGCTGGTATATAAAATATCAGCATTCAGAAGGCAGTTTGTACAGCAGCAAGCCACTCCCCCATATGTCAGGTTGCTATAGGCATGGCAAAGGAACTAGGAGAAGATGTGAACTTCCCCACAGACTGATTGAGCACACAAAGGCATTGGTAGTAAAATTAGCTTCCAAAATGCTACTGGTGTCCCTCCAAGATAATATGTCAGTCAGAGAGCGGCAAACTCAAAAAGGAAGAAGGTTTTGTGCAACAATATAAAGTTCCAGTTGACTTAAGCACCACTAACCTTAAGCACATACTTGAAGTGTAACACATACCTAGCACTGTGCAAGTGAGGAATAGTCTTGAGGATGTGTGAAGATCACCCTGTATTTATTATTAAGGTGCTTTACTGATGATGGTCTCAAATAATGTTCGTGTTATTTTGCAAGTATGTATGTAGGAACTGCTTAGGGGCAGATAGAGGAAATAAATCCATTTGAAAGGTTTTGCTTTTCCAGTAACCATTGAAACTGACTGCAGCAAGGGTAGCCAAGCATGAGCAGGTCAGGACAAAGGCAAAGAACACATTTCTGAAGGATTTCTGCCCCTCCCAACTACGTTTATTCCATAGACGAAGAATGACTCTCTATAGGGGTTCAAGAAAATGTTGTGTAAAATGCAGCTTTTATGGTGAATGTAGATTGTGGTTGAGATTTTTTTTAAGCTTTAGTCTCCCACTTTCTTTGTGAGCTAATGTAAATAAAAGCCCATTTTGCTGGGGAAAAACTGCTGTGCTAACACTGGATTAGAATTGCTGGGGATAGCTGCTGTACTTTGTAACCTGAAGTGTACTTTTTTGATGGTTATGTTTTTTCCTTCAGATTAAAAAATGAGTACAAAAAACCAAAATAAAAAAAAAAAACAAGAACACTGCCAGCAACAGCCATGCTGTAACTGTGGCTTCTCTCTTTTTTTTTTTTCCCTGTACAGTGTTACTAGTAAATAAATCTGCCTTTTCACTGCACCTACTTCTGTGTCTGTTTACCGTGTTTCTCTCTAACTACCACTCTTCAAGGTATTGTGTGGTCTCAAGGACATACTGCACTGGAGCTGCCTCTCTCACTAAAAGAATTAAAATACTAACTCCACAGTTGGGTTGTTTTTTTCCCCTTTCCTCCACTGCTGTGCCCTGCAACTGTTATTTTCATGTGATTCTTCATATTTATTAACTCAGTACCTGTTACTTTCTCATTTCTCTTTTTCCTTTCTTTCTCATCTGATACTTTGCCAAGTATATTGTGGATCCTGTTGCTCTAAGATCACATTGTATATTTTCATATTTGCAGAGGATAAAAGATTGGGATGGTCAGCAAGGCAGTATGTTCCCAACCATCTTATTTCCTACCTGAAGGAAGTATTCCATGTAGCATACATAATTCCCCAGAAGTAATCATTAAATTAAAATTAATTTAAGGATTGCCAAAGTAAAGAGTGTGCAGTTTTCTTTCAGGGGTTATCACAGATAGTGTCCTCTCTATATCAAGACTGGAAGATGCTTGCCATAGTCTAACTTCCGGGGAGCAGGGAAGGGGGAAATAAAAGAACAAAACTCTAATGTAGGTTTTTTTTCCCCTGAGGTCTATATTTCCCTGAGCTTAGAACAATGATAGGATGGATAACACAGCCAGGCATCATAAACCTCCTTCTCAGAAATTTCAAAATTCAGCTTAAAGTCAGCCATTTAAGAAACTTGCCACAAATTATCCATTGCTACATAAATGCACATCCTCTGCTCCTTTCACCCACAAGTCATACAGATAGAATGTGTAGGTACACACATACACAGGCCTTTGCAATATAGTACTTTGTAGCATCATAGACGGGAAAATAGCCCTGCTTTGCTGCTTTATAATTCACATCTGAAAGTTTTGCAGTAGGTAAGGTTTCAAGTTGCTTTCTTTCCTACTTGTGTTTGAGTAACAGAAAACCAATCTTGTCTGTCCAAGAAGACTCTGTGAATGCCTGGAGAACTGGTATGCTGGCATATTTCAGTCTTCAAAGGACTAGAATCCAACTGAGAGAAGTGATCATAATTATTAAAATTTCTTCAGTTTTGCAAATACCTTCCTAATTCAGAATGTGTGTTAACATGGCAAAAGGGCATATCATGAACTTGAGTTAGCAGGAGTGTCTATGTGAAGAGCATGAATTGACAAGGGCATTATCATGTGCAACTAACTTAGTGCTTGGACACTTGGGCACATCAGGTACATATTCCATCTATTGGTGCGTACTCTCACCTGTGACATACTTATTTTATTCCATAGCCATGAGATTTTTAGCTGATAATTCCTCTACTGTACAAAACTGAGTCATCGAAGTAAATACCAAAAACAGACTAGACAATTTTGATCGCTGCTGTTACTAAAGTTTCAGAAACAAAATATCGCCATGCATTTCCCCTTTAAAAATTTTTAAGGAGACAAAAAATTAAAAAAAAAAAAAAAAAAGATGCTTTTTTAAATTGTTTGGGGGTTTTGTGTTTTGTTTGTTTGGGTTGTTTTGTTTTGTTTTGTTTTTAATAAAATGTTTTGAAGAATGGCACTCCCCTGAAACTCTTCTGGAGTGGTTCTATGAAGGTCATGACTTAACATAGTGAGGGTATACTCAGCATGTGAGTCCACTCTTCTCAGGTTTTTGTTCTCTTCCATTTATTTTAATAGTTGTCTGTTCCTCTACTAAGAAAAGGATGACAAGTACCTTCTCTTGAAGTTCAGCACTAAAGGTGTTTCAGTCATTTGTTAGGGAATGGATCCTTACTTTCCTGCAAACCCTCCCAACCCACCTTTGATGCCTCAAAACTCACATCAACTCTGCAACAATTCTTACTTTACACTATGATATTTTTGAGGTTACATGAAGAAGTCTTTAAGGCTAATAACTGTAGGAAGGAATAATAAAAAAAGGTTAAGAAGTTAATAGCAGTTTTTGCTGTTCCAAGACCTCCATTTGCAGTGCTCCTGTGCTGCTTAAATGTCCATTGCACTGTGCACAGTCACATATGAGTTCTCTGTAACTACTCATAAGGGGAATGGAGCACATCTGGTCTCTAGAGGAGGTTGCAAAACCACAACATTTGACATAGCTGTGCAGAACATCTTTCACATATACCTGTGATAGAAAAACTACCTGCTCTGTTTTCACAAGTGTCTAGTTGCAGAGATCACCTTCTCAGAGGAGGCAAGGAAGGAGATACTTGTATAGAAATAAAGTTTACTATATCAGACTTGGATGAGGGAATTTTCCAAAATATAACCCAAAGAGCTGCTGCTCTTTGTGGTTAAACATGACTTCTCAAAAAGTCCCTGATCTGCAGATTTACTAAGGTATATAGAGACATCATCCCCTTGATTTAGATGAGAAGTGCAGATACCTAAAATCCTCTGTGAGTCCAAGTTTTTCCATATGTTTTACATCTGTAATTTAGGATAATTACCACTATCCTTCACTGTGCAGCTGTGGTGATGCATCTGCTGGTGTCTGTCACAAAATTGCAGGAATGTGGGGTGAATACACAGCATCACAAAGTGTCTTCTTACTGCCATCATTTTTGAAGTGGTTCTGCTTGTAGCAGTGCTGCCAAACCAGAAAAAAAGTAGGCTATATTACAGTCAAACACAAGCATTCACAGCAGTCATGCATTTGCTGGGAATGATTGGTTTGCCATGCTTTAGGAAAAAAAAAAAAAGTAACTGTTACACATTTGGTTGCATGTAGGTGGGAAAACAGAGGGAGAAGAATAGGTGGAGGGGGAAAAAGGTGGCATGCAAAAATGGGTCACTTTCTCAAACATGATAAATCAGTTCAGCTTCCTTTATGAGTATTTCCATTGTATGTAATGCATCACTGGCTACAGATTTCCCCCAGCTATAGATAAGTCTGCTCCAGCACTGGCAGCAATATGGTAGCTTCTGTGGGCAGGAGGAGTTGGCTAAGCTTATCAGCCCTGCTGAGTAAGAGATTATCTATTCACTTGAGCATAACCCCATGCTAAAATAACTGTACTGCTCTTTAGCTGGTGTTGTAACCTCTAGACATCATTTCATTGTGGTTTGTGAGCATCCTATGGCTTAAAAGAAAGGATACTGCTCAGTACCATCAGGACTTAACCATTATATTTCAGTGGAGCATGGTACATATATAATTCATTTTAGAGCAAAGGAGATTACTTAACCCTAACAAATTGTCATTGCATTATAAGATATTTCTTCTTAACACACTGTGGTAAGTTATAGCAGCATCTTTATTGCTTAAAAAAAAGGGGTTGTAGACAAAGGCATATGCTTCCTTCTGTTGACCAACTTAGACATTTTTATATTGTTTTTGGTTAAGTTACTGGTGAGATGGAATAAAGTGATGAATCTGTTAAATACCGCATGCAGTTGCACACTGAGAACACGGCTGATATCTGGAATTTCTCCACTGCTGCTATTTCAGTCTGCATTTTTTTTTCATATATAAACTGGAGGTCATCAGGGGATTAGTAAATTGGAAGAGTTAACCAAGACAGATACCAGCCTGAGAAGAAGATAGCCCTTAACATGAGAGAAGTCATTTCCATTTTTGCTTACCTTGTGTTGGAAATCTAGGGCTGTTTGGTGTCCCTTTTTAATCTCCAGCTCATGGAATCGAATAATTTGAGGAGTCTTTGCTACAGTTTAAAAGAACAAGAAGAGAATCTTTCATTTTTGGGATTCCCGGCTAAGGAAGAAAACTGGAAAATACTTGATCTAGCTGCATGTGGAAGACCTGCAGAGCTGTGGTACTCTAGGTCCCCATTTTCTGTGGCATTTAAGAGACTACAGAATTTTTTTTATACACCGTTGAATACAATGATGAAATCATAATAAGACAAATGAAGAAGCTACTGAAAGATCACACACTATTTATTTTCTTCAGTGATTTTATACATGAGGATTCAGAGTTCACAGAGCTGAAAATCCTGTGATTAATTTACTGATCTATTCTCAGGGTGTGCCAAAGATTTGACAACTATAAACAAGTCCAGGGCCTATCATGGAGGCCATAGTCTGCCTGCCTCCATTTTCTTCACAAATTACAACTCCTGCAGAAGAAACTTTGGGGCTTAAAACTTAGACTTTCCAGAGTATTTAAAAGTTCTAACTGAAAGTGACAATAAAAGTGACTCTTCTCTCTCATTCAGCATCAAGTGTCCTCCTTTAATCCATGGACTAAAAGGAGTTAAATTCAATTTGATGTCAAAGGACAATTTTTCCAGCTTAACAGCTACAAATACCTCAAGTAGGGACACCAAGACCCTTAGTAAAAAATCCACATCTGCTTTCAGAACATTACCTCCAAGCCAACCCAGTGAATTCAGAGTGTCTGAGTTGGAAGTCAGGGCAGAGTTTTGTCACAGAGCACTAGAAATTAAGGACAGTATTGAAAGTAGCTTGAAAAATCCTCTCTGATGCAGTAATACTTTTAAAGATAAGTCCCTGACTGCCAAAGAGATTGCAAGACATAAATAAGCAGTCCCAGAAAGAAAAAATTATGGAGGGGAACACAGGCTCTGATGCAGATACCATAGAAAACTTCCCCAGTTTACTCTGAAGGAGTGTACTACCTGTCACTATCAGCACCTAATTTTGATTTTTATAAAGAAAGCAAGTGCCACAGAAGCAAGATCTCTTCAGAGGAAGGTCTGCTGTGGAGAGACTTTCAAATAGCAAATCTCATTACAGCAGCAAATGGAGTGTTGACACACCAGTTACACTGCCAGGGGTACCTGGGGTGTTCCAGTATTACTCATTATAAAAGCACTTCACTCCCCATCCAGTGAAGTTCCAGCCTTAACTTCCATCATATGCATTCAGTAATTTTCAGTTATGTCCAGTTATGTTAAGAAAAGTTTGGCCAGGAGACTTTACTGAAAAGCTAACAAACTTTTTCAATATTAGGCAATAGTGATACACGTTGCTGAAAGCCATGTTTCTCAAATAGGTAAGAAAAAATGTGCAGTAAGAGGTAAAAGATACTTCCAGAGAGCAGACCTGTAAAAGACGTGTTGGAGAAAAATGTAACCCTTCTACTAGTCTTTGAATCCCTAAGAATTACATCTGCCATAATAGAAAAGAATGAACCATGTACTTGAATTTAATAACAGGGGTAGCCTAATTTATTTCCATGGATCAGCTTATGTCATCCAATTTCTTTAGAGACTTCCTCACAAAGCCCCAGAAAACTGAAAACAGCAGAAGACTCCCACAGATAAGCCAGCCTAAAGAGAAAACACCATTTTTTGAGAACAGGATTGTTAAACAGTTTCAGACTGAGAGCAAAATAATGATGAAGTGGGTTCAAGGTGAAAGGGGAATTTAGATTAGTTATGGAAAAGAAATTCTTTATTCTGAGTTTGGTGAGGCTCAGAACAGGTTGCCCAGAAAAGCTGTGGATGTTTCATCCCTGGCAGTGTTCAAAGCCATGGGGCTTTGGGCAGCCTGGTCCAGTGTAGGATGTCCCTGCCCCTGCCTGGTGGTTGGAAGTAAATGATCTTTAAGATTCATTTCCACCCAAACCATTCTAGGAAATGCAGTTAAGTTCTTTAAATGAACTGGTCCAACTCAACCTGCAGTGGTGATAGTTTTGCTTTCTGTGTAACTAACCCCCTTTTTTTCCAAGACCTCTATTTTGCAGAATTATCTTCTTCACATTGTAGACCAACAATGTATGGTCCCTAAAAGGCATGGGAAGCAGGGATAGTGCTGGGTAGGAAAGGGAAGGAAGCAAAAACTTCTGTTGCATGGTGTTCTGTTTGAAGGAAAATGAGAACACTGTCAGAATTGGAGCAGAGTAAATAATAGTATTTTGATTCACTGGTGAAAATGAATAATCAAAAGCAGAGCAGGGCATTCTACCACGCTGATTCCAAACTGAAACTTTCTCATATGGAATAAATGCTGGGATATTACCAAAACATTCCCTTCAACTGACATTACAATTTCCAGTCAAGTGTGTCTAATAAAGAAGAGCTAGCTATGGGCAAGAGATCCACAGCTGTACATTGTCAGTACTAGATGAAGCTCCCTTCTGTGCAGACAGAGGAGAGCTCTCTGATTTTTATTTCCCTCCTGTCTGCTGGTTCTTTCACTTCAGCTACACACATACTTGCACAGCACTCATTTGAGGACTGATGCACCACATGGATGTCTCAGAAGCAGAGATAACTCAGACGCAGCTTGATGCTGCCTCCAGAAATGAAGGCTCTGATCTAACATCCATTACCATGCATATGAAGACCAGCATACTGTTTGACAGATGCAAAAGTTTCTCAAGAAACTTTTCTCCAGAAGGTTGTTCTCAAGAACAAACAACTGATGGGAAGTGATTGCTGTTACTGGATTCATCCTCTCCTGGAAACAAATCACTCTTCCAGTGCCATATGTGCATCATGAAAGCCTTAGACAACACTGATGTTTGTAGGAATAGGGACTTCAATCCAGATGCAATGTCTGCCCCTAAAATATATCTTCTCTTCCCCACTCCTACTGCAAAAAGTAAGGAAAACTCATAGTAAGCATTTAGGCAAGAATATAAGATATTTGTGCCATAAAGATCTTAGTGAAAAAATGTCTTGTAAATGCCCTAACCCTCCAGAGACATCTCAGAGGTGAGAGCAATCAAAAAGTAGAAGACAGCCTTAAAACCAGAAACTCCACAGATCTTATCACTGCTCAAAGCCATTGGTCTCTGCATCCCTCACTCAAGACACCTGAGCTCTCCCCCTCAACATATCTGTTGTTTATTTTTCAGGTGGAGATGCTATTCATGAGCATCAATTAATGTTTATAGGGACTATCTCCATCAGGTTCTAAAGCAGTTTTGGTGAGGTCTGTCCACTTTAGTATGAATAATTAACACCGAATGTAACAGTCACCAAGTCAGAGATGCTACCTCTGATCAATTAATTTTGTCCTCAAAAAGAAATCCTCTCTTGAATAAAATCTGTGTGTTTCGATAGACATCAGCAGGCACTTTCAGTCCGTATAAACACATGGTACTTTTTAAGTGTCCACAATACTGCAAGATATTTCAGGGTCCTTGTGTATGAAGAGATAGATTAAAAAATTGCCCCTGGCATTGGTAGGAAATGGTATTCCATCTCTATTGAAGCAAAGTAGCATCAATACTCCCCAGTGGGTGGGTAAGATGGGCAATTTTTTTATAGTTCAACACATATTCCCACTCTGGCTCTTGCAGTGGGAGTCAGATAAAGACACATGAGTGTCCCATTGAACAAAGCATGGCAGAGATTGCCAAGGTCACTGAAGTTAAAGGAAAGAGAGTCAAGGAGAAACCAGACCTACTGGTGCAAGGAAATCCTGTGAGAAGGGAAAAAAAAAGGAATATTTGCAGCTTTTTCCTAATCCGAGAAGATAGGGACGCACCAGGCAGCGTAATAAATAGCAAGTGGACAAAATATCAGTTCTTCACAGCATTCATGCTGAACATGGGGTCTGGGTTCCAGCCTGCTTGTGGGTCCATCAGGGAAGCATCATACCAATTACAAATCAGTGTCTTTATTTCCTGAAAGTAACCAACATATCATCTAGTCTACAATAAAACAAAAACAAACAAACATGGAACACATTGAAAAGCTTTTGATTATTTTTCTCTGCAGCCCACTGCAAGCCTTTCAAGTCAGAACTACCACAGCTCAAACACAGGTTGGCTGTTCCCGTAATTCAGAGCACAGAGGAGCATGGGCCACAAAGATCAGCAGCTGTGTCAACTTAAAACTTCAGGGTGAGGCAAAGTGCCGGTTTTGTTCAAGGGTAACAGACAGCCATATGATTTAGAGATGATCATAGGTGCAGGTTTCCCTAGAAAATGGGTGAGCCAGCACCTGTGGTTTCATGTGGATTTGCTACTGTCATTTGTGTAGAGCTGTGCTGTACAAAGCGTTATGTCCACATCATACACACTATTAACCAAACCTGTAGACAAAGATGAAATGCCTCCATAACATTAAGTTCAAATACAGAACATCCAAACTCAACCTCAACAAATTCTCAGACTTGAAAGGTCGGCTAAAGCCAAAATGAAAATGGGCACATTCAGGCCCTTCAGATGTGAACATCCCTCTCATTTGCTGTTTAAGCTTAAAAATAAGATCTCTGTGGAAAATGGTTGCTGCACCAGGCCTTATCAGTTCTGTTTGAAGGCTTCAGGTAATTTCAGAGATTACATTGGCTTTATTCTGGACTCAGAACTGAGCTGAGCTTGACCACAGACCTCATAGTCATGAATGGTTTTATACTTGCATAAATTCTGAATGGGGTGTGTGTGTGTGTGTGTGTTCATGTATGAACATGGGGAACAATATCCATCTCTCTTGACACAACCAATACAGGCCTGAATTTATGAAAAAGTATTTGGTATTAACTCTAAACAGTATATCCTTTTTTTAGTATTTGCCCGTGGGTTTTTCAAATTTATCAAATCTCAAGCTCACTGAGAAAGGATTCACTTTAATTTATTTTTTTTAATTTTTTTTTTTAGCAATAAATCACAAGTATCCTACAATGTGGCAAGAACAGGGCAAGGTGAAAAAGTTCTGATGTCTCATGTCCAAAAGCTGGCCTCAGATCCTACATCTGGTAAAAGTTCAGCTGTATAGCAGTGCCTGCTCTGGGAGCAACAGCTAGTCCTGGTTCCACTGCAATCAAAGGCAGTCTTGTTTCTGATTTCTTGGGACCAGAATACACAATGAATCTGTGTGTGTAAATTTTTGCAGACCTGGATCCTAAAAAAATTTACATGGAAGGATGTGCTACTTTATATAAGCCATAAATTTAAATGAATGTACTAATATTACATGAAATTAAGTTTAAAAGAAAAGTCTATTCAGTTGCCAGAAAGTCCTGTAAAGTTTCCCAATGTCAAAAAGTATTTATAATTCTATTTATACAGTCAATGTAACCAATCCCTTTCCACTAGTAAAGAGAGATGAGTGTTCAGCCTGGATATCAAATATTTATGTAAGATATTAAAAAAAACCCAAACAAACAAACATACAAAAAAAACAAAACAAAACAAAACATCCAGCAGAGGCTAGAAGGATAGCCTCCTAAATGTGTGCAGAAAACACTACTTGGCATTTGTGTACATCTTAAGACACTGCCTACATAGATTTTAGCCCATGTGACTCCTTGACTCACCTTCCAAATTTTGTGGTGACATCTGTCCATGTCTAGTTTTGAGATTAGCAAGATCAAAGCTTCTGAAAATACAAAGTGTCCAAAGAAAAGTTATGGTGACATTTGAATTAGTTCTTATTACCAGTGAAGCTGTGTGGCTCAGTACAAGTAGTTCTTCTTTATCAGTTCATCTTTTCCATTGAATCAAAACTGCCATTTGTACAGTACTGTGAATTAACATATCAGTAAGATAGAAGACAACACAGTCTGAACTGTAAGGTATACAGGTATTAAGCTAATAGAGATTAACATGAAGCAAAATGGATGACGAATAAGGGGGTGATGTATTAGACATAGTAGAGTTGCTGATAGAAGTGAAGTCAAAGGGTTATAGGGTAAATAAAACTATCAGAACTGCTCCCAGAAATTGTTTGATCAAAAACTATTATTATCATGAAAGTGACCACATTTTGGAAATAATGTATAGTTCAAGGAGACTATAATTCTTGTTTTCAGATATAGTGACAAATCCAACATGGCTGTACACATGAGCCTCGCCTTGGCAGCTGACATGGTGTTAAGTTAGACCGCCTTCAAGAATCATAAATAGTTTAATGATAACTTAATAATGCTAAGAGCAAAGTGATAGAACCTTGCACACTACCATGTGGGCCTTGTGCAACTGACTTGATAGAGTTTATTTTACTGAAGTCACCAAACAACCTAACTATTTGTGGAATATCTGTCATTATTTCTAGAACGTAGGTGAAGAACTGAATGGAAGTGCTCTTCAACAACTAAAGTGCAAAAGATGCTGTAAGCTAAATTTTAGCATTTAATGTGTATTTTAGGACAAGAGCATTCGATTAAGGCAGAGAAGTGCTATCAGTGTTATATGAAAAATGAGGAACTAAGACAGGAGAAAATTAAGTGGCTTCCTACAATGTGTTAGCTCAACCATTTCCTCATAAAGAAACATTTTCTGATGTCAATGTGTCTCTTCACTGTTACCATGCATGCACACTTCATCTGCATAGAGGACAAGTCATGAACAGAAAAGCTATCAGGCAGAGAACTCTGTCAGCTGCAAGAAGCACTATTAAAAAATTAAACACCCACAGAGGACTTCAGTGGTCAGGATGGAAACATGTACAGACCTCAGACCTGCTATATGTGCAATTATTGCTATGTATCCCATCAGCAAACATTCTGTCTAGCAATGGCCTAGCAACCATCGTGAGGAAAGTTTCTGCTGCCTCCATAGGTGTGCATCACTGGCATTGGGAGCTGTTAGGTACAGAGGCAGTTCTCATTATTTAATAGAACAGGCTGTTTTCCAAGGTGTAATAACATAGACCCAAAGAAAAATCACCAGCCATTGTTTTATGACTGTCATTGTGCTGATGCACTAGTACAGGGTAAGGGGAAATGCTATGGCATTACAGAGCAGAAACGTGGCTACTCCCAATAGAGAGGCATCTTTTATTGCTTCCTTGTATAAGCAATGCTTTGACAATGTTTCTGTAGGACTGAAAAAAAAAAAACAAACAAACAAAACAAAACAAAAAAAAACCAAAACCAAACAAACAAACAAACAAGTATTCCTCTTTTTCTTTGCTATTCCAAGTTGCTGCAACATTCTGGTAACTCAGTCCCAAATAATACAGTTTTCCAGTAAGGACTGTCCAAGTCACTGATTTTTAGCAGGAGCACCCTGAGCAAAGGCAGACAGGGCAATCAATATCCTTTAACCACATTAGCCAGAGATGTACTTATGTAGCAGCAAATACAAAGTAATATCCCACTTTACTAGATCTATCTTTTAAATTTACGGCTAAAATAAAATAACAAATTACAAACCAGGAACTATTGGAACTGATCCATTAAAAGAAGACAAAAAGAGACTATTTGGTCATGCTTTAGCCTCCCAACATTGTTTCTCAGATGCTGCATAGCTGAGGGCACCTAGACAGAAGGAAAAGGCAGAAATGGTGAAATGTTATCTTCTCCAAATGTTCACTTAGAGAATAACTATATTTCCGAGTATAACTCTAAGAAGAGTCTGGTGCCCAGCAGCAACTCTTGTAGAAACTAGAAAAAAGACCTACCTCAGATTCAGAGAACAAGGATTCGTAGCCCCAATAAACTTAGGTTGCACTGAACAAGCTTCTGCCTGTGTTTCCATCTGTTAGTTTCCATTATGTATATACAAAGCCTTAGGCCAGGCACTGTCTTTCATCTGTGTTTGCGTTACTCAGGAAACATCTCTGTTCATTAAATCTATTGAGTTTTAAAGCCTAAGCTTTTAGATAGTACCAAAAATTTCATATGACCATCCTTGATTTCCAAAAAAGGAAAAAAAAAAAAGGCAAACATCTATCTAAAGATAACTATTCACCTCTTTCTGCAAAACACAGGGAAGCAAATTCAGCCCTAATACAAATATATAAACATCCCATTGATTTCAATGGCCATTCAGCTTAGCTGTGTGAAAGCTGAACTAGGCCTTAGGTCTCAAATTGTCTTGTCTGCTCTTGCCATCTGTCTTTCTTTGCTAACCTAATTCCCTATTAAATAGGATGTCTGTAGTGAGTGTGAACCTATTCTCCTGATCCTTTCTCTGCAACAAACATTGCTAGAGGCTAAAATTCCTGAAAGTTATGACTGCATCAACTGCCTCTGCCTCTGGATCCTATGAGACGTTCTTTTAAGGTGGTCTGAAATTCAGACTGAGAATATTTGAATTCCTGAGCACTCAATCCCTTTACAGTCACACCTTAGATGTTCAAAATTACTAAGCTTGTTTAGCAAGCCACAGGTCATAACAGTACTTGAGCTCATTGTCTGTCCTCAGAGGTTTTTGAACTGGTAGTGTTAAACATGGTAGTTCAGATACCATGTAGATGATCATGGTGTTATGCAGAAAGAAAACAAAGACCCAAAAAAACCCAGACAGTAAAATGCCTCCATGTTAACAAACCAATAAGTAACAGATTTAGAAAACATATTCAAGGGAGAAAGCAGAGACTTGTCCAATGACATCCCTAATCTAGTGATTGTGATGCTAGAGGAAGTACAGGGGTTACAGACTGGTAGAGGGCTTCTCTCTGTAGGAAGTCTCTTCCTGCTGCTGTTAAAGACAATTTTTCCAGTTCAGTAGAGCATTTCTTGTGTTTCTAGAAACTGTCTTTTACTGAGCTGGAAGACTCACTGCTACTCTCAGAAAACAAATGTGGGAAATCCAAGCAACCTATCCACGCTGTTAAAATAAATTAAGCACCGCAGTTGATCTTATCTGTTTCTTCATCCATATTGTAAAGAAAATATTTGAATAGCCTGAATAAAGGAAGAAGTAGCCAAAAACTTAAATTCAGACTAAACTATCCATAAACTGAGAGCTGCTAAGGATCAAGTAATGTGATTATCATTCAAAGACAATGAAGAAAAAAAAAAAAAAAAGAAAGAGAGAGAGAACCCACACCTCTTTTCTAGTCATTGTGTCTCCACAATTTCATGTTTCAGGCAAGGCTTGACATGAAAGCACAGTGGTTCTTTCAAGAAGAGACTTCCGAATATATTTCTAATTTCCAGAAATCTCACAAGAAACTTAGCTTGCTAGATTTCAACAGGAATTGTTTAAAGGAGCAGTCTGATGTTTGGAGGCTTATCCTGAAACTTTCTGAAATTTCCTGCTTTTTGTTTGTTTTCAGAGCTGGAATCTCTCTACAGGACAGGTTGCCTCTTTGAAATGTTATTTTAAAATCTTAGAAAAGTAAGTAATAGTTCTAGCACAGAAGCAATAAGCACTTGAGTTACAGGTAATATGAAAGTTAATTGCAGCCCTGATGTAATTTTATTCTTTCTTCATGCTCTATTCCAGTGCCATTATGGGCTTATTGTCAAGATGAGAACTGTGAGAAATTCTTATTGCTACCCTGGAATAGGCCCTACACTGTGTTTTTTTCTCAAGACAGTAGCTAATTCTCTTAGGGAGACACTTCACTGAATTAACACTACTCAATGTTCATGCTAAGGGAACCAAAGAAACAGGATAGATAAAGGGAGATGCATGTGCACTACAAAAATCTACATTTTAAAAGGAAGCAAGTTTTGGTTATTACAGCTTTAGCGTGCCCTCAGCAAGGCTCAGGGCTCTGCAAAAACTCCACAGTCGTGTATACTGTTTGTGCATCAGCTTCAGCTTCAGTGCAGCCTGCACAGATCGACTGCCTCATCAGGCAGGGAGACCTCTTACACCATGGGATGGCCTTTTATGTAACTTCTGCCTCAGCAGGTAATGAGGGTCCTGTAAACTCAAATAATGAGGCTCCAAAAGGTGAATCCATGCATAGGTATCAAAAACAAAGTATCAGCCTTAGCAGTTCTTTGATCCACTGTGGAATGTAAGTGTTTCAATTTCATTGCCTCAGTAAGGTTTTTAATTTCAAATTGAGACAATGCATGTCACAGAACATAAACAGCTGAGAGAGAACAAGCAGAACTGACCTGATAAATTCCACAAGCCTGCAGAAGGCAACCAGCATTTTCTTACTGACTTCAGATTGTGCTGTAGCTGTTTGTTCTACCCTTGAAGAGCCAAGCTTAGCATATCACACATACAAGAGTTAGCGTTTTGGCATTGCTTCACCGGGGCACGTTTTAAGGAGCACGTGTTGTGACTTTGAAGAGCTGAGAGAAGAATGCCTGGTTGGCCTGTGCTCATTTAGGAAGTGCAGAAGGAAAGCACCTCTTTAATCTCCCATCATGTTTACTAATGTGGAGGTTTGGAGGTACTCCCAGACAGAATGTAGGCTTTATGTTTCTGCATGCTATCTTTACAAGAGTTCTCAAAGCATGGGACAGACTGGAAAGTTATATCCAGTTATCCTGTCTCTGTGTACCAAGACTCGAAATATACTCATGAAATGTTGCTTGTTGTGCTTCTCATAATATCTTAAGTATTGTCTGGAAGGTGATGGATATGACATCATTTGACGTTGCACATTAATTTGTGATCTGTCCTTAAGTATTAAGCCTTTTAGATGAACAACATAGCCAAATATCATGAAACCAAAAACGTAACTGATTTTTGTTTTAGTTTGGTTTTTGCTTTCAAAGCACTCGATCTCTCCCTCTATTAGGCAACCAAACAATCCTTTACTGAACTTTCTAAAGCATATGGCTTTAATGAGAAACATCACTGGAGTTTTTATCAGCAAGTCATGCCTCTTTTGAATGTTGTGGTTGAAAAATTAAACATTTCACTATCTATTTTAACTGGGGAAGTGATATGTGAATAACTGAGGAGGATATACAATATCTGGATATTATGATTGCCTGTCAGCTTGCTATTTTGAGAAAACAAATAGTACTTTGAAAGCAAACATTATAATTTTTCCTAATTATATATAATTTTCTAAGATTATCCACAGAGGCCAGAGGCTGATGCATCTTCTCTAATTGAGCAGTAACTTAGTCTGTAAGTACTCCTTTCAAAATTACGGAAACTGATTACCATGCAGCACAGCTAAGTTTAGGTGAAGAAAGGTGTCTTCATCCCTAAATCTCTGGATCTTATCTCTGGTGTCTTTTTGTCAAAAGTCACATTACATCAACCTTACACCAAGCAGTGACTTCAATTTGACTATGCAGTTACTACCCTGTTCAGTGCTCTGGATCTTTTCTTGCAGAGAGTAGATCACTTCAGATGAACTCAATATCTGGCCTGAAAGTGTACATTCCAGTGGATTACATGGCTTTCCAGCATTGTAATGGCTCACGTCATGGTAACACCAGTTTGCCTGAACCTTTCAACATTCATGTGCCATGTCTAGCATGATTTGACTCTGCCATTGCAAAATTTACAGGATTTACACTAGCATGTGAATAGTACAACTGCAGGATTGAGATGGATTCTTTCATACTTGGCACGTTACTCTTTACCACAACAGACAATAGTGACAAGGTATCAATTAATACTATTTTCTATCAAGCAAAACTGGCAGTTTTGACTTTGCAATAAAGTATTGATACAAATTTTTCTGACAGAAAAATTGCACATTTCTTCAAAGTAACTGACAGCACAATCTTAATACAAGAATATGCAAAACTGGGGATCAAATATTAGACCAGACCACAGTGTGGGCTATGCCTGCCTCATTGTAGTCTGCTCCTTAACCACTACATTCTAATGGACACATAATTCCACTCTCAGTGTAGTCAGGGGTCGTGCTGTTGCCCTGTCAAGAACTGAAATACTTCTTAAGGGTCTTATGCTGCAAAATCCCTTTTATTTGTTTAACTCATGAATGACCCATGGAAATCCTGTAACACAGCTTTTTCAGCAGCATAGGAGGGAGCTGCTCAGAATAAGCTATACCTGTTTAGTCCTAAATCCAGAGGTGGATATGTACAGTTCAATCATTTGTACTGTGCCTTCAGTGAGCCTGATGTTTTTGTCAGATCGCCAGATACAACCAGATCCAAAATGTCACATCTTAAGGAGACCATGCGGTGTGAGAGGAAAATTGATAGCAATAGTTCCTCTCATATGCACTCTGTTACCTGCAGCTAAATGTCAGCAGAATATGATTGTCCCACCTTCTCTGCAGTAATGCCATCTGACACATATATGGCTTCACCATCTTGAATCAGATGACCTTTTCACCACAGGAAAAAGCAGAAAAGCATAATTAGAAAATCGTCTAAAGGAACAACTGAGAAATTGAGATTGCTTTCCTCTCAGCTCTATGAGGTGCACTGAAAAGACACAGCCATTTACTTTAGCAGAGGTATCCACCAGTGGGGAATGTCCTCTCTGCTTCTAAACGAAGAGGAAAGTAGGTTTAACTGAACACATGCCACCTTTGACTACTGGAGATGCATCCACAGCATCTTCTGCATAGGTAGACAGCATGCCTAACTGTTGGTACATGCAATTGCAGGTCTAATTCAGGTAACAGAAAAAGTCAGAGAGATATGCCTTGTCTGGATCAGTGTAGGCAAGATCAGAGTGATGGAGACAGGAGATAAACTGTATTACTTAACAGTTAGGGGAATTGGACATACTCTTGCAGTTCTTTCTGTTGGTTGGGCTGAGAGGGTTAGAAGCTCATTTTCATGGTATTTGCACACATGCATTTACACACTTGCATTTCTTGGGTCCAAGAAATCCTTTATGTAGGTGCAATGAGATGAACACCACAAGATGTTTGTCTCCTTCACTGCGTTACAGACACAGCTTTTTAGTGCTCTTCCTGTAAGTGATGTTTTTTCTTTCTCCTCCTAGAGAATGGTTATTGGTGGCAGATAATCTTTCCACTACCTTCTGCTTTCTTTCTGTAGTTAGGCTTCAGATGTCATGATTAAAAATAATTTGCATTAATGACTTGTGCTTCCCTACTCATATCATTCCAGGAGTTCTCTTTTACTTTTAAACCCTTGTGCATGGCAAGGAATTCATCATTTGACTTCACTGCTGCCACATACAGGAACTTACTCTAGACAAAGTTAGGAGGCTATGTGTTCTTGTCATCATATAAGAACACACTTCTTACCTGGTAATTCCAAATAAAATAATGTACTCCAAGGCAAATTACTGCAAGTGAGAGAAACAGAATTCACAGGTTTCCCTCCAAGGAAGGCATGAGCCTCACAGTTCATGTCGGAGTTTTAGCATATTTCCTGCAGACATTTTTTCTATCAAAAACTTCACCGGTTCTCTTTCTCTCTTGCTTCCATCAAAAGCTGTTCACTGTGAACTAGATTGCTGAGACTGGAAGCTATTTTCTAAACAACACTGCAATCTCATTCTCTTAGAATAGCTTTAACCGTAGGGTTAGCCTGTACTTAAGGTTTCATTCCAAAATACATGTAGATTATGGTTCTGAGGGCATTTTGATTGCTTCATAGCAGAAATTGTGAACTTCATTGCACACTTGCAGCTATTTTACGGCACTGCAACTAACTATTGAAATGATCTTTGCCCATGGAGTTAAATCTGAGAGTCACCAGAAATTATATTGGTAGGTAGAAATTTCTTGTTAAAACAAATAAAGGACAAAGTTTGGTATTGTGTGACCTTCTAGTGAAAGGCTGAAGACATACATGGGCTCCCAAGATGCCATCACTTCCCACACAATTAAAACATGTAAAAGCCATATCAAGATTCTTGCTAGACTGGGCTAGTTCAAATTGCTCCTGATAGCCTGATAGAGCTGAAGAGAGATAAATCCATTTCAGTGATGGAGATCTGCACAATGGCTTTAAATACTCTGCCTGCAACCACCAATGAAGGTTTCACTGGGGCATAAGTAGGTGTGACTTCCCTCCTTCTTGCTATAGTAGGGAAATTTTTGTCGTATTTATATTTAAGTACAAAATAAATCACAGTGTGAAAGACAAAAAAAGGCAATTCTTTTGAAACGAAAACCAATCAGCAAAAGCAAATTACACCATTAGTTCTATAACCTGTGCATCTCACCTGTGAATAACACTATGACAGATGCAGAAAAACACATTATGTGAGCTAGTGTCCTTAAAACAATTGCTATCAGAGAGATACATCCCAAGAGAAGTCACAGCGAGAGCACTCTCTGCAATAGATTCAAAATTCCATGGAAACTGAGAGTAACATATTTTATTAACTCTTAGAGGTGAGCCTTCAAAACATTGTTAAAAGGGTAAGAAATTTTCCTTGCTACTGTTTCAAAATCAAGCAAAGATATAATGCCTAAACATAACATTAATTAATAAAGAAAAGTGAAAAAAAAAAAAAAAGATAAATGAGAGGTTTTCTTCACTACTTAAGTTATGTCTTTTTCTTCCTGCTAATATGTGACTCTCCCAACCTGAACACCATGAAGCCACCAAGCCATTTATCGATTTGATAGATAACCATATCAGCACTCTAGCTGAAAGGTCTCTTTTTTCTAGACTGTGTCTCTTTTTTTTCTGCCCCTCTCCTTCTTTGAGGATTTTATTTTTCTGAATGATCTTTTATTTAATCACAAGAATAATTGGTGACAAACTCTGTAGCATAACATGACATCTGTCTGCTGGCTCAGCTGGGCACTGCCAAGATAGGAGGACATAGTTTGTCTTTCATTTTTACTGACTGACAAGTCCTATGTAGGTGAAAGAAAGTAAAATGAGAAACAGCAAGAACTCCTGTGATTCGAGTTGAGTGAAAACAGTTGTTCTAATAATTGCCTGCTTGGCCTGTTCAAGACCAAGTGGGCCAGTTCAGTGATGATTTGGGATTCATGTGGTTGGAGTTGACCTGTTTCCATCCAGCCTGAGCAAGGCAAGAGGCAATCTGGTGAACAGCAGACTGCCAGTACACCTGGAAGAGAGAGGGCCAAATTGGGAGCAGCAATGTGTTCTTTTGATACTGAAAAAAACTAGAAGCACTCCCACAGAAACCTCTCCCAGTAAAAGAGAATAAGTTCCTGCATTCATGAGAACAGTTGATTAGGTCAGATAAAAATTACTGTCTTGCCAGAAGTGAAGAAAGACTGACTTAATTTTCCTTCTGAATACTCTAAAGTGTTTTATCTGCCTTTTTCTCTGAGAAGACGTATCTTTGCCCTGAAGTTGTTCCTTGATTCAGCTTATCTTATGCTACAACTCACCCCTTTAATGCACCAGTTTCTTTGGCAAGAAGATGTAGGCTGCCAGGTTTCAGGTGGATATAGACTGCTCCAGTGCTAGTGGCTATATGACACAGGCTTGGAATTGTTTCCTACCAGCTTAACAACACAGCAATGAAGTCTGTATGCTGAAAACAGAGAGCACTCTGTTGCTAAAACAAATATCAAAACTAAGACACTAAGTCTGTAGTTTCTGGGTAAGTTTTGCATTTGTGAAGAATTTCCTAGGGGAGTTTTGGGTCACTGCAGAAAGTTCTTAGACTTCAACAGCTGAATGGCACCTTAACATTTCCTTTCTCTATCTAGCTTCTATAGAAGTAAAGCAGAAACCCAAAGAATTTGAGAGATTGATATTGATGGAGCAAGGAGACCCTTGCAATGAATGTACTGCCCCCAGGTCACTGCCAACCAAATCAGAGGTGCTCCCCTGTGATCACAGCACTGACCATGAAGAACTGTGATTCAGGAACAAGGCTCCCTTTGCTTGATAAGCATGATGAGTGGGTGTGCACAGCAGTTTTCCAGCTTCCTTCTCAATACTTCTGCTTTTTATGCATATTCTGTACATTCACTGCAAATACATCACTAGGAACTGGACATCTGACTCTTACCCAAATTTCATCCTTCCCATTTTGAAAACACCTGTTCCTTTCTCACCGGACTGATGCTGGAGAGAGACCAAACTCCTTCTAATTATTTGCACTGTAATTCCTCTCCCAAGTCCACATGGACACATCTCTTAAAGAAAGAGACTGTTAGCTCAGCTTCATTCCTGTTGTTTTATTTTGTCCTTTTTATTGCAAAACTCCTGTCATCCATCAACCCCTATTCACAGTTGAAATCAACAGCAAATAAAAGGAAACAAGTAAGTCAGCACAGTGCTACACAGAAGTGGAGTTAGCATGCACAGAGATGGATGAAAAGCCACTGAGTCCCAATAGTGCTGATGGAGCTGCCCTGCAGCTGTTCTGGTTGAGTTACTTCATCCCTGCTGTACAGACGACTATAGATGCAAAATTTTATCTGTGCTAATGGCAGCAGGAACTGGTACTATCTAGGCCTTTAAAACATGTCCATGGATGTCAACATGCTTGAATTTTTTTTTGTCTTAATCTAAGGGTGATTATAAAGTTGGCAAGTCATTCCTGCAAATCAAGTCTAAGGTCCATGCTGTAGGAGATATAGCCTGACAACAAATACATTGTGGAGATGAAGTCTACTCAGGCTTATGGTATTTATTTATTTTGTGAGATTTGTGGGAAATACATAATTTTCTTTTGTGTGTTAATTTCTAGGCCTTGGACTTTTTTTTTTCTTCCAGTTAAGTACTGTATTGCTCTCTCCTTCATCTTTCATGTGTTGCTACATCAATGGGGAATATCACTTACAAGTGGACATCTTAAGACAATACCAACGCCTTCCAAAGATTATGCAGAATGCTAGTTGTGACGTAAGTGTGAAATTAGGCAACCCACATCTCCATTTAGCATCCTAGTCACCAGACTGCCCTTTCTTGGTGGCCACTGGCAGGATATACATCAGCAGTTCATCAGAGAACAGTAGTATGGTTTTTACTGAACTCATGCCTCTTCCTCAACCACACTTACAATTTGTTCAGATGTGGATTGATTCACACTACATGATGACACTGATGAGTTGCACACAAGAGTGCGAGAGAGAGGGAGAGAGAGAGAGAGGGAGGGGAAATCAGGACAAAATAAACTAGCTGCTTTTTCTGCAGCACCACCTCCAAAGCAGCAATGCTCTATGGGAAACCCAGCAGAGATGAATGGAAAGAAGGGATCAGTCCTGTGTCAAAGTCATGGGATAAAGTTCTGATTTTGTGGGCTGCTCCAAAGTGTGGAGAGTACAAGAAAAAAGGTCCCAATTTCATTATTACTCACTCACACTGGTTTTAATGCAGTTCTCAAACCTTGCTGCAGGGTACCTATTGGCTGTGTGGACTAAATGGACACTATAGCTCAGTACATAGGAAGAAGAAGGATCAGCTCCAAAAACCCTGTGCTGGAAAAAGTTAAAAACACTTACAGGATTTTGGCACATAAGTTTCACTGGTATTTTTTAAAATTCTTCCCCCAAAGCAAAAGATGCCTATCTGAGGCTGCCACTAGCCAGTATTGTTGGAAATATATAGGACTGTAGTGAGTGTCTCTACATATTCATAGGTAGAGCACAGCTCAAGCTAGCACTGTTAACATGTGCCACTGTCCACTGGAGCAACAAATAAGCAAAGGGCATCTCTGATGCACAGATTCTTTTGCTTAGGTAATCACAACACAACTGTCACATATACATAAACAGTAGTGGGTTGAAGAGACACACTCAAGATTATAGAGTGAAGTAGCAGCAGAGGGCATGAATAATTATCCTTGTATTGACCAAGGGCTGCCAAGGCAATTAAAGCTGTATTATTACATGAGATCTTTCTCAAATTTAGTAAGTATGCATAGTTCTGTGGTAGTGCATGGAACATTATTCAATATATTCTCAGTGTGAATGTGTACATTCCAACAAAGCTAAAGAAGATGATACACAAAGCCTTATACATCCTGTTCATCTATAGAGCAGATCGTGTAATCCTCTATAATTTTATTTTTCACTTTAGAAAGCATCCACTGATTTAACCTGACTCTAATCCACCATTGTTTACTGTAATTACTGCCATTGCTATGAAAATTCCAAAGGCAATCAAGCAGCTGTCCATGGCTAGCTGTGCTTAAGCGAGATTGTCCCTGAAGGTGAAATCAGTGGTTATGTTCTTACCTTCTTCAAGGCTTAAACTTGATGTAGAAATAAAAGTGCAGAGGTTCTTACAGACAGGCCTGACAGGCTGCCCACACTATGCACTGTGAGCTGTGCTTAAGCCTGACATCACCTGATAAGCAGTGGTAACTACTGCCTGGATAGTTATGCTGGTTTAAAGGTAAACTGGTGAGAGAAATGAACCTGACTCAAGAGAGATTACAAGTCAGAGTTATGATTTACTAAAAAGATTACAATAAATGCAGTGATATGGAGGAAAATTGGTTTTAATCCACAAAAAAAAAAACAGATTTATAACCAAACACCCTCAGGCACAAACAGAATGGTGTTCATTAGCCCTCATTCTGAGCATCATATGGTCCCTTTATGTACAAAGTAAAAGGAAAGGAAAACCTGTTAGTGAGGATGATGATAACAGTCTTGTTGAGAGTGGCAATCACAGTCCTGTTGAAGTTCTGGTCCTCCTCTGAATCCAACAAGTGGTTCCAGAAGTCCCAAGATTATAGATGCTTAGGGTCAGGTGGGAATGCCCAGTACCTTCCCCAGGGCAGGAAGTTTCACAATGCCTTAATAGCCCATTAGCAGATATGACCCCTCAGGCAGGGGTGAAGGTGGTGATGTCTCCCTGGAGGGGGTTATCAAAGCTGAGTCACTGATGTGACAATAGAAACACACCCCTGTCTCACAGGGCTCTTTAACACCCAGCTTGTAGCCTGAGGTGTCAGATGTTTCCCGAGCAGCTGCTGCAAATGATCCATTATTAACAGTTCATCAGAAATGACAGAGAGGGTGTAGAATACACAGTTTTCGTTACACCCACACAGTGATAAACTGGTCCTGGCCACTGTAACTAGGACAATGACAAACAGCATTCATTAATTAGATGCTCTTAGACTCCTAGATGCTTCTAGTTACCTTGCCCTTTGGATACACAGAAGTGATGAAAAGTCCTCTGGCTTCTTCCCAAGATGGGACAAGCTCATCTAGGGGATAGTGTGAGCACAGGCACACCTTCAGCACAGCAACACAGGTTAGAATAGAGCAACCAGTATCTGGAGAGCTCCCTGTGGATGGCAAGGCTTGGACCTGGCAGTCAGAGCTATCCCATCACCCCATCAGGGACCAAGGCAACTCTAGTACTGGGTACATAGATTCCCCACTTGGCATCCTGAAATAGAATATGTCCCTCCTGCGCCATGATGCACTGCATCAAGCACCAGTTGCGTTTTATCCCAGAGGTAGCTGCCTCTCTGCAGCACACAGGACTGTCTACAACTGGCAAAGATATATTTTGTCATTATTTTTGTACTCTTTCTGCATTCTTTTACAACACTGATAAGACACCAGGCTGGTGACAGAGCGTGGAGGGTAGAAATGTATCCAAACAAAGAAAGCAAAGCATCCTCTCAGCCATGTATATTCTCCCATGGGCTATAAATATCTTTCATTTTGTAGGTGCAGGAAGATTGGCTATGCTGCTGAGCGAGCCACTGGGACCATGCTCCTATGAAAGTTCTGAAGACAAGGAGTATGCAGGGGTAAGTCTCCTCTCACTGTGTTCTATATGGATTTGCAGTGTGCTAAAATACAATGCTGGATGGTTCCCCACATATGAAGTATGCAACATATTCAGCTGCCAGAGGGTTGTCATGGTGGGAATAGTTTGCACAGCAGACTCCATTCATGTACACTGCATTCACTTGACTACCACAGTGCATCTTTCAAAATCTTTGAAAGTACAGTGCAGCAGTTTGGATTAGGAGGACTTTCAATAAAAGTTAATCTCTTGCAAGGTTTTGTTAAATAATCCTGGCACTCAAACCAGTGATCCATCTTTTCTCACTGTCAGTTAATCCCCCACATGCCTTCCCTTGTATGTTTTCCTCTTCTCATGTTGCCCTGCAGTTACTGCTACCCCACCTCCTTTCATGTGTTGGACAGCTTTATGCAAGCAACGTGTCTGCATGAGGAGTGCAAGTATTTCAGGAGCATTGCCCTCACTAGGTAGCCAGGTGTGGTTGGAAACATGGAAACATGCTGTTTTGCTGGCAAAGCCATGATGGGAATACATGATCATGTGCAGCCATGTGTTTTGAACAGCAGCAAAAGAATTTTTAAGATACTGAGAGTGGAAAGGCAGTGAATGGACAAATTACTTCCTGCAGGCCAAGACACCGATCTTCAGGATGGCCAGTGTTGCTGAGCATGAAGCAGTTTTTGCCTGAAGACAAAAACAACCCTGTTAGAAACTAGAGGCCTCTCCAATTTTTTTTTATCATAGATTGAACATTATAAAATAAAAATGTAAACAAAGCAAAAAAAAAAAAAAATGCAAAGTAGTCTGTATAAATTCCTACATTTATTTCAATCTTTCACACTGCTTTAAATTAAATAGTAATCAAGGCTGTAAAACAGATTCAGATGAGATTGATGAAGAGTATTTCATACATCTGCTATAAAAGTGGAGTTTTTTTGTTTGGTTTTTTTTTTAATTACAGTTAGTTAAATTTAGCCTAATAACTAACCCTTTCCTCAGAGAGGCATTTAAAGATAAAAATGTAGTAAGTTTATTTATTCTGGTTTATGAGTAAAAACTGATGTAAGAAGCTCACATTAGCTAGTTTTAAGATCTTAAAGGTCATGATGAATAATCAGCTAAAGCCAGCAACTGAAAAATCCTTTCTTTTTTTTTTTTTTCAAATGAGGAAAATATACACACAAACCATACTTTTTCTTATAATATTTACTTGCTTCTTTTACTTGTTAAGAAAAAAAAATAATTTTCTCAAAACCCAGGTATCCCACAGGGTTTATTTAAGTGCTGATAGAATCCAAAAGGGGCCGGAATAAGATGATGCTTTAAAAATAGCAAAACAAAACAGATCTGCTAATAATAAATATGAATCTGACTCATATAGTTAACAATTTAGAACTTTCAACATAGCCCAAAATTTTGCATTCTTGGCTATCAAAACCTATGATCAAATTTAGGTTAAATCTACATAAAGCAGGAAATTGACAAGTCCTTGGGGCTAGCAGTCAATGAGAATCTACCTTTCTTCAGGGAAAAAATTTACAACACAAGCAGTAAAAATAAGCTCCAAATTGCTAATGCAAAGAAGTAAAAATTAAGCTTTTGTGTTATGGTTAAATCTGATAATTAAATCATACTGATTGCATCTAGATCATGGACTTGCACAGGCATTCGCAGATGTTTTGCCCTGGTTGGTATCCGTGCTCTGCTCAATGTAGTATTGCTCCATGGTAGCTCATATATCACAAGGACCTCTAGGGCTGCTGGGAAAGCTCTGAGATAGAATTTAACCAGACCATAACTTTCTCTGGCTTAAACTAAGGTCGTACTTAACTAAGAGGGGAAAATGTTCAATGACTGTGGAATGCAATTTGTTTTAATAACAGAGTACTTCTAGTGTTTGGGAATGTAATGTACCACAGAAAAAAAATCTGACTTAGCACTGTTTCCTCCTTGGTTTTAAAAAACAGGTCTTGTTTTTTTAATAAAGACCCCCCACTGAAGGAGAAGGTTTAATGACAGAATTTTGCAAGAGGGAGGCTGACTCAGTGCTGCCACTAACGCAGTGTGAGCAGAATCAGCAAAATACTAGCACAAGAAGGTCAAAAAAGTCCATGAGAGTATCCTTACCTTCATGGACAGCAAATGATGAAGAGCTGAAATTTTCTTTAATATGCTAACAATTTGTGAAAGGGATGATCCTGGTGTTTGAGGCAGAGTATATGGAACACCTGGATATAAACTCTTCTAAGTCTGCATTTGCAAAGAGAGACAAATTCAAAACAACTGTCCTTTCTACTGCCAAAATGTCAAACAGGCAATGCTATTTTTATGTAAGAAAACTATAGATTTTAGATCAACTCTGAAAATAATCTATGTTGACCTAGTTGCAATATTCTTTTGATAACATCAAGAGAAAGTGGATTTTCAATTAATAGAAGCAGAAAATACAATTCCTCGTATCTCTGTTATTTTCAACCTCCTACTTAGTCTAAAGGGAGACCTAGGCTGTCAGTAAAGTTCCCTTCAGCTTTAACAAATGATTAACAGTGAAGCAGCAAGCTACACTTAGGTTCTGACTGTGCACTTGACTTTCTGGTTCAAGTCAATGGTAATTTATGCACTCTTAATAAAGTGTAGGAAACTTTTATATCTAATACATAATGACACATAATCAGTGAAGACAGATATGGATCAGTAAACAAATGTTACACTTGTATCATTCTCCGTCACAAGAAGCGAAAAATGTGGTCATCGAAAAGAGTCACTCCATGTAACATGCTCAGAAGTAGTCAAGCAGGACCTATTGTTGGATACGAAAAAGTTTACGAATTATCTTGCAAGGGCTTTTGATATTTCTTATGTTTTTTATGTTTCTTCCTTCTTTTCTAAATAGCAAAATGCTGCCTCTTCATTGTTGCATTTAAAACACATCCTGTTATGCCTGCAGCTCTTTTTAGTGTGCAGATTCAGAATACCATGTACTTTATTACTGAGCCGTTCTTGCAGCTTTAGCTGAAAAAGAAGTGTATGTGTGTGGGAGTAGCATAAACCACAGCTGGTTGTCTTTATGTTTCCACCATGATTGCTGCTGACTGCTAACAAGGAAGAAGATGTATATATACACAATTTGCCTTTTCTGCAATACTGCTGTACAGGAGATTGAGAGATTATCTTGGTAAACAACTTCTAATTTCAACAAAACCTTTAGGACAATAAAAAGATCAGCAGCAGACTGAAAGAATTTTTCTTGCAGTGAAAATAACACTACTATTTTGCTGTTATTGTTTATCAGAGATAAAGGACTTTAATTTGCTTTTCATTGGTGTTATGAAATATTATATCACCAAAGAACCTACATGAGTCCAGAAATTTCTGGAAAGATTAAGTAATTTCCCCATGCAGCTGATCAAAAACAAAAACAAAGCAAACAAACAAAACTCCACAAAAACAAACAAAACCCACCAAGCAGATGAAGGATACAACCCTTTCCCTCATCCTCCTTCTTGCCCTGTTGCCATAATTGTTTTGTGGATGAAAACTTTGGAGACAACTCAAAATGACAGAGGCTTTGATATTTTGAGCACTCTGGGTCAGTTTAAAATGGAAATGCTCTTTCTGAACAGTACATGTATCTGAAGATTGTGAGGCCAAATAACAAAAGTTCCTGGTCATCTTTCGAAGTTTTAGCCTGCATGGTTTTATATCCCTTTCTTCCTGACCCTTCAGGCAATTTCAGACGTATCTTGCTGCTATGCCAGCCATGAAGGGGTGCTTCTGAAATTCAGAGACATAGTATACAGTAAAATTCTAAGGCAAGGTAGAAGGCAACTTCAAAGGGAAAAGTAGTTTATTTTCTGCAGCTGATGGTTTTCCTTGTAATCTCGGGCCAGCTCTCATCACTGCTTTCCCAGGCTGCACTCTCAATCCCTGGTCTGGGCTAAAGCTCACCTCATGTTGAAGTCAGCAGAGCTGGGCTGGGTGACAGAGAGGAGGATTCATCTGAATCACTGTGCTGCATGTCCCAGCACATCACTAAGAGTTCATTTACAATTTTTTCTCCTCTCAAGTGCATCTTTGTATCATGATCGAAGCAGGCAATATTGGTCAGGTAAAGCAGTCATTCAAAGTGATCAGACACATTACCTTCAATCTCTGGCATTGTAATTTTATTTCTGAGAATCTGCATGGAAACTGTCAAAACAAAGTAACAAGATTGTCAAGCTTTAGTACCTTTGTAAAATATGCCCCCTAACTTTATACCCCTAGACAAATAAGATTGCCTTCTCCAACAGTGTGTTAGTAAGACATTAAAATGCACAGATGTTTTGTAGTGAGGAGTTGGAATTCCATACAGAACACAGTGTATATTTAATCATCAGATCTATTATCAGCTTCTTGTATCGTCTTATTATAGCTTCATTTCGCCTGATTGCAGTTCTGATGATCAGCAAATGTAGCAAGGGTAAAACTTCAGCTTACTGCAGGGACAGCCAGTCCTTTAGGCTGGCCGTGTGTTTGGTCATTGTGACTGTTACCTTTCTAATTCAAGAAAGAGGAACGTGTTTAGGAAACTGACACTGTTATTTGAGAGGCAAAAAAACACATTCACTGTAATGAGACAAAGAATTTCTTATTTGAAATTATTATCCAAATTATCCACTACTTAGAAATATTATCCACTTGTCTTGGACTTTCTGGAAACTTTCAGGTAGTCTTGGGTTTCTCAATCATTTCTAGTGTTGCCATCCACCCTACAGCAGATGACACATTCCAGTTGGAGGCATTTAACACGATTGCAAATAGTGCTGGAAGGAACAAGTATCCAGTCTTGAGCATGGAGAAGGCTTGATAAACTGTGCTGACAAGGTAGCTTAACTGCTGAAGATTTGTACTTCAGTGTGCAAAACTCAGATGATTGAAAGGTATTGAGGATTTATAGGACCATTCCTTAAGGCTGTAGCAACATAAAGGTAGAATTGTTAGCAGTATGGCAAGAAGGTCTTGCTGTACTGTGTAGTAGAGATTTCAGTCACTGGAGGTTGATAGGATTCCCCATGTAGGAGTAAAAGCAAAGGCAGAAGGATTTCTCTTCTTCATTATTGTCACAGCACATCTTGGCAATGCTCCAGGAAAAGACAGCATGATGAAATGCACCTTTCTGCATTTAGTTAATGTTTGGAACTGTAGCAAGCACTGCATTGGCTTTGCCTAGTAATTGAATGTACAAACTATAAGGAACTATAAGAAAACTCACTTGTTTCTGAGTCTGCTACTTGGGAGTTGAAAACATTTCAATATGAGCAGATAAAATTTAAGAGGCATTATTTTTAAGTTACAGAAGTAGCCTTGTGTAGTATTAGTTGTCAAGTTTTGCCCCTCTTTTTTCTTTCCTGGTATAGAAGTTTTGTGTTAGATCCTTTTCTGCTCAGCACACTTTCTTGCCCCAGACCCTGCCAATTCCTCAGCTCTTTCAAAAATCCATCTGCCTCTTCACATATTCATTATGAGGGTCTTTTTGGCTATGACTGCAACTTATTCTAATGCAGACTTCTTTCCCAGTTACTACTTCCTATATAATCCACGCAGGTGTTTCAAAAACAGAGCTTTCACTCTTTCTCTACCACTAGATCTCTTCAGAAGATCTACAAAGGCCTCTTGAAACCCTCAGAGTCCCTTCATATTTTGCCAGTGCTGCAAGTCCCAGGTTCCCACCCAGCTTAGTTTCTGCTAATTGTTCTTGTTTGCTCCACTTTTACTTCAATCTATCTGTGTCTCGCAGTTGCTTATCTCCTTATCTGACTCTTTTTCCTGGGGCGACTCTGGTCCCAGTTTTTCCTGCAGAGGCAAATGTCCCTGCACCTTAACACTCATTATTACTTGCATTTTGATAACACCATGGGCCAGATAAGAAATCACTATGTTGAATGAGGTAAACTTACTAAAGGAAAGCCTGTTTTTAGTCGAGATCTCAGTAAACACTTCAGATCCATCTAACAGCTATGGTATAAAAAAAAAAAATTCCAACTCTTTTCTCCATCACAGTTTTGATGATTAATGACAACAACGTATTTCTGTGTTATCTTTGCCTGAACAACTGGAATTTATAGTTATGTTTATAACTCAGTCCTTGCAAATACTACAAAGTTAAATATTCAACGAAATACACTATGCTTGTGTGTTTATGTGCAGATAATTAAACATTTGTGGACTGTAAATTTTGTGAACCAGTTACACAAACAATTTGAATAACTACAGGACTTTCATTTAACTATAGAGCCTAATGTATTTAAGCTGTTACAGGACAACACTGCTCTATTCTCTGCAGACAATTTTATTCTTTGTCTTGTCATTTTTATTGTTCTAGTGGTAGTGAACAAAACCCTGCATCTGTTCCTCAGGAAGGACTTAATCCAAAGCTCATTGAAAGCATTGGAAGAGTCTCCATTGGGCTTTGGATCAAGCTCTTTAGTTCACAAACAAATGCTCTTTGTTAGAATATGCTATTCATGTATTGTATAGAGGAGTTACAGAGGTTCCCTATTTCTAAAATAATGACTGCTCTTTAAATCTCTTCTGCTTTGCCTGTTCAGTCGGAGGAACAATATGAAACTGTACATAATTGTTGAAGTACTCTAGTCCGTGATTATCTTGTCTCAGCAGTTGATATAAATGTTGAATATGTAATGCTGTGGTAACAAGTAGTGCTATATTTATATGGCTTCTCCTATGTGCACAATAATTAAAAAAATATATAGTGATGCACTTCCTGTCCCTGGGGAAGATCAGGCTCAATCAGGCAAGCTGGACACAGACAAGCCATCTCTCAGGACTGCCTTATGTTGATGTTATTGATGAAGCAGACTTCAAAAAGAGATTTGCAGAATAAAAGAGGGACACTACTGAATGGGATTTTTTTCCCCCTATGCTTAGGCAAAGGAGCAGACTGAAAGGAGTCACAAAGCCCACAAGAGTAGAAAGAAACAGGCTAATGTGGAAGGAGGTACAAAGAGACAAAGATACGGCAGGAGTAATCAAAGCAGAAACATTAGTTGGAATAAGACTGTAAAGAACTTTAAGTGAAACCTTACAGCTCCAGATTTGCAATGACTGCATTTTCCAGAAGGAGAGCCATGCCTCAGTTCTGCAGTGGTACTCCTTCAAGCTGCAATTAAACAGACTTTTTTTTTTCCTTACAATATCACAGGCACTGAATACTTCTTTGAATTTCTTATGAAAGGGAACTAACAGTTCCTGTGAATCGAAGAGAACATGATGCCAGTGAAACTTTATTGATTTAGCAACTGCAGAACAAAGCAACTTCTTCATGTGGGTGTGAATTACACAGTTACGACTAGGTATTACTTCTCTGACAGAACTGCTTGTAGTAAAATGCACAACACTGTGTGGTAAGTGCCGGCAGGGCTACTCACATAGTTTGTAAACCGATGATGACTAAAATAGTTTATGGAGCCATTACTAAAACATTACTCACTGGAGGAGTTACATTTAAGTCAATGAGATTACTCATGTAGCTAGTGGCTGATACAGATCTTGCCAAACTATTCCACCACACAATAGATCTGTGTAAATGGGAGTGTTAGTCAGGTGAGTAACTTCAGAAAAGAATTTTAAAGTTCATACTATATGTGAATTGTTACTATTTGAACTCCCTAACCACAGCTGAAGTCCTATTATGTTCTGCAAACTCCCATCAACTGGCAGTCCCTGTCCTAAAATTCATCACCTCAAACAAATAAAGGAAAGTGACTTGCCTTCATTCACAAGTCAACAGCGATGCCAGGAGCAGAATAGGAGTCTCTACCACCAGCTCCTTATGTCTGTAATTCACAACAAATCATCTCTGCACTGAATATAAAGCACTTATGAATGTGACCTCCAAACTTCCTACAGCTCTTCTTCTAACTGACTGACGGATCTCTGCATTCATTAGCTTTATAAATGCACAGAGAATACACTGAAGTACCATTTTCATCTCACACACATTATTACAAGCTGGTGCATTCCCTCATCCAGCTCATCTGAATGTTATTCTGCAGTCAGAGAAATAACCAGCACCACAAGAAAAGGAAAATTAGTCTAATCACAAAATTTCTGACAGCCATTCTAACCCACATAAAAATCTGCATCCCAAGCAAAACTCCTTTTTCATATTCAGTAAATTCATTGTGGAGGCTACCATATCAGCCACTACCTTTCAGGACTGCATTTCATTTTATAAATGTTATAAAAGTGCCTGCCATATTCAGCATCATTATTAGAGTATTTTCCTTAATTTCTTTACTCTGCGCTGCTCTCAGCATCTTTGGGAGTTCACAGCAAACAAGAATGGTGTGCTGGGCTGTAAAACAGCAACCTGAAAGAATTTCTAATAGGAAGAGGCATCCCCTTTGAATTATTCTCCACTTGAAGGTTCACTGCATAACGATAAAAAAATCTGTCTCACTGTAATCAAGCTCCCATATACTGACAGGCTCCCAAAGCAAAGACCCTGAGTAACTCCTGTTTCTCCTGGATAAAGCAGGAGCAGCAGATATGGATATAGCTTTGCTTGCTTGTCTCCCTATTTATCTTCTTTCTCCTCTCCTCCAAACATCTTTGTCTTTCCTTTCCTCCTCCTCCCTTCTGATAATTGCCTTACTCTGTTTCTAGCAGCTGAAGTTTATAAAAACCAAACGAACCTGGTCAGACCTGTGAAACATACAAAAGGGATGCTAGCCCCATGGTATTCTTCCTCCCCCTATCACACAGACCCATATTGCCACTTGGATGGCATACCTATCGGTGGGACTACAGACTCTTACAACTGCAGGGTAGGGGAGGGGCAGTGATGCATGTCCAGCATCCTCTGCCCCCTGCGTGCTCTCTGCAAAGAGTCTGAATGGGGATGCACTGCTGTTCTAGCACATGTCCTGTTCCGTATCCTAGAAGGACAAAGAGTAGAAGTACGGTCTTTGGGCAGGTAACTGAATTGCAGACACTGCTGGGAATATTCCTAGGTGGTGCAGCTGAAACACTCCTGTTCAGAACTGGTCTCCCTTCTTCCATCCTGTACCCCATGCTAGTGGCAAGTAAAAAATATGCATTAAAAATCCCATCCTTGACTCAGAGAATTTACGGTAAGGTATGAAAAAGAGAGAACAGATGGCTGCTGATAGGGAGAAGGGCACCATTCCCCATGTGAAAGACCTTGGTGGGGGTTTGTCTCTTCCATGCTTTTGTGTGCTTTCATACACATGTATTTGCAAAGATGGCTGTAGCCACATTTGATTATTAGGATAGCTTCTTACCATAATAGCACCAGCGAATGGTTCTGCAGTTATCTATGTATGCTTCAGATTCCTTAGACCACTAGCTTTTATTGTAAGCCTTTTTCACCATCACAGCATTCAGGTAACAATGTATGAGAATCTGTGTCCATGAATTCTCACCAGAGAATGAAGCAGCTGAATTATCAACAGCGGCATATAACCTCCCATGCAAAACATCAGCACCTGAAGAGTGGAGGGTAAAAAATCTTATTCTAAACTTCAATACAGACTCTGGATGGCTAGAAGTTTGCAAATGTCTGTACTGTCCAAATACAGAGATGCTAATTGGGTTAGAACTAAAAGACAACTGGATTAATGCACTGAGAAGAGTCAACTTAGCTGCTGTAGAGTCCTGCCTTAAACAAACCTGTTGGAGGTCTCTGAAAGGGTCAACAAAAACATGGATAAGGGTGATCTAATTTCTCTATCAGAGCAGGTTTCTAAAGGATTCTTGACAAAGGCTTTTAAGGATACTAAGCAGGGACAACAAGAGGGAACGCCCTGGTATAGCTCAGTAATTGCTTAGAAGATAAAATTCAAAGTACAGGAATAAATCATCAGTTGTCACAATGGAGGGAGGTGCTGGATGGTGTAGAGTTCTGCAAGGGTCAGTACTGTGAGGTGTGCTCTTCAATACCTTACCAGGGAATGGAGTCAAATTATCAAAGCTCATCAGTGATATTCGTCAGCAGAAAGAGGTAAGACTGTGAAGAACTACACAGGGACATTGGGAGACTGAATGGGCAATAAAAGAAATTCAGTATAGCTAAATATGAAATAATGCACATGGGGAAACAGTCATTAAAATGGTGGGCTCTGAGCTGGCACGAGTAAACTCTCAGGGTGCTAACAGGCAGTTCTAAAAAAACATCACCTTCTGTGGTAAAAAGTTCGTCATAAAATACGGTAAAGAAAAAAAAACACCATTGTGCCACTGTATGAATCCATGGTGTCCTCACATCTTAAATACTGTGTATTTCTTAAACTCAAGACCTTTTAGATCAGGAGCATGCTGAAGAGGGCACCAAGGATGATAAGAGGTACAGAACAGTCCATCAACAAAGTCCCCCATGAGCAACCCACAATTCTTCAGCCTGGAAAAGTAATTATGCAAAATGATCACACTGGAGATCTGAAAATCTGAGCAGCTCAAAGAGAGGGTTAGCTCCAGCACAGGAGCTGAGAGGATGATTAAGTTCGTATTGAAACCAAAAATAAAAGAGCTTCTTCACAGGAAGGGTGGTAGACCAGTGGCGATCCTTGCAGTCATATTGTTCAACAAGACATTGAAGAAGCCCACGGCAGTTCCACTATTAAAAAAATGGGGAATGAAAACAGAGAGGGGGAGGGGGCGGGGAGAAAGACGGCCAAACCACAGCAATAAACCGGGGGGCGGGAGAGGAGAGTGATGATCAAACTAAACAAAAGAAACAAAAACCACCCTGCCACCCGCGGTTTGGAAAACTCGCGGAGCTGCCGGCGCCGCGGAGGTCCCGCCCCGCGCACTCTCGGAGGCCGCTCCCTCCGCTCGCATCCGTAACAGGAGAAGGCTGCGGCCAAAGGGTAACCCGAGCGCGGCGGCGCGGGGGGCGCGGGGGCGGCCACGGAGGCTCCGCACACAGCGCATCTCCACGCATTGCATCGCATCGCCCCGCGGGACGGCATGGGCGGGGCGGGGCGGAGCGGGACGGGACGGGTCGGACCAGACGCGGCGAGGCGGGGCGGGACGAGGCGAGCGGCAGCTTTGCCCCCCTCCTTTGGCGTCGGCGAAGGGGGCGGGCAGGGAGGGGAGTGGGGGAGGAGGAAGAGGAGGAGGAAGAGGAGGAGGAAGGGGGACCCGACGTGCCGGGGCTGCGCGCGGAGCTGGCAGCGCATGCTGCGAGCTGGAGGAGCGGGAGCGATTTGGATAGGTACCTCCGTGCGAGAGGATGCGCGCGTCTGTGCGGCCGTCTGTCTGCCCGTGTGTCTGTGTGTCAGTGTCCTATGTGTCCTGTACGTGTGTGTGTGAGCGCGGCTCCGAGTGCGGAGGAAAGGGAGGCGACGGAGGCTGCGGCTCCGGCAAGTTGGCCCTCGGCGTGTTGCGGACGGGAGAGGGGGACAGGCGAAGCGAGGAGGGGGAGGTAAGGGGGTGTTGGCAGAGGTACCGTGAGTGGCAGGGGAAAGGCGAGGAGGGAAAATGGAAACTCAGGGAGTGAGAGAAGAGGAGAGGAAGAGAGAATGCAGATGCGCGGAGGAGAAGGGAAGAGGGGATGCTGGAGCGGGGAATTCCTGCCCGTGCCATTGCCGGCCCCGCGAGGTGAGCCCGCCCGCGGGAGCCCCCAGGCGTGCACACGCTCCTGGGGCGGGAGCAGCCGCCGAGCGCGGGCAGGCGCTGAACGGAGCGGGGTGGCCGGGCACAGAGAGCAGGGTCTGAGCGCGCATCCCCCCGCTATCCGCAGGTGGAGGGGCGGCTCTGCCCCCGCTTCTGCCGCGGTCCGGGGCTCCAGGGAGTCTGTGCCCCTCCCGCGGGGGCGGCCGCTGTGCGCGGGAATCGTCCAGGATGAGAGGATGGAGAGGAGGCGTGGAGGGGATTCGGCAAGGTCCTGAGAAACCTCTGACGTAATTATTTTTTAATCAGCATGTTTTTTTCATGTCCATCTCAGTTTTTCCTGGACTCCCCTTTTTGAACCGAAAATCTCCTATATCTTTGTTCGGAGTATTTCTATTTTTAGATTCGTCGCTAACAGCAATGCATGAGTTTTAAATATTTTATTTCTTCTTTATTTGGCCTCTGCTCAGGACCACTGCAGTGGTCCTCAAAACTTCTCAAACACTGATGTCTCTTCCAAAAAATTTACTGAAATTATAACTGAGGTGGGCAGGCAGGCAGCTTTTGTGGGTGTCATTGTCTGAGTTCCTGATAACATTAATCATTAGACATAAAGAGCAGTCGTACTGAAGTTTGGGTTTTATCTTAATATCAATTGCCTGTCAGCTCCCAGAAGATATATATTAGAGCAATAAGAACCAGCCTAATGTTAGAAGAGATAGAGCATATTCCCCAGCTGTAATTTTAGCCATGTAATAAACGTGTTGTTTTATTATGAGCAGTGATTAACAGTTCAGTGTTGTAATGATATTCTCTGATTCTAGTATTGTCTCATAGCTCTGGTATGTCAATTTGTATTCATGCTGTGTAAGTGTTTTGCAGAGGTTTTGCCTATCTGGCAGGGATTTATTTCACTTTCACAATTACATTTTCTGGTCTCAGCAGCCTCATTGACCCAAAGAAGGTGTATATATGTGCATCAGTACCTGTCGTAGTGCATGGCTTCTTTTTTTTTCCAAGAAATGCAAGTTATATCATGTATTTTAGGTCATAGCTTTTTATGTCTCTCTGCACAGCAGAGGGCTGAAGTTATAGCTGAAATTGTGGTCATTGAAGTACAGTCATTCTAAGTATTTCTGAGTGGCCAGTACTGAGTGTTTTTTAGTGATTTGTCTTCCTTTTTTATCTGAATGCCAGTCCGCTTGCAGCCCTGCCATGGCATCTACCAGCGTAAGTTTTCACAAATATAAAATGTTACATACAAATACTGTCTTTAAACGACTGATACATTGAGGGGTTTGTGTTAGTTTTCCAGTAGCTATCCAAAGAGTACAGGTCTCAGGTGAGCTCTTAAGTAAATTAAGCCATTTTTGTAGGTATCTTACAACAGTGCCAGGAAGAAGTAGCTTTCGTGGCAACTGATGGTAATTTCCCTTCACAGTGGATGTGCAGCTTCTGTATTGAAGGCGTGTATGCAGTCCTTTTAAATTACTCAGAACTCCTGTTGACTTCAGCCAGAATTTTTTCTACATGAAGAATACAGGATTGTATGACTTACAGAATGAAAAGTACACCCACTACAATCCTGAACAGTTTCATGTATACTTTTGATTATAAGATCATAAGACAGTTTAATTCATGCCTGGCATGTCTTGTCTAAATTGCAAAAATCACTTTTGCTGCTGGAAACATGTGCTGATTTAGCAACTGCTATTGATAGCAAGACAAGAGCTACATAATGCAACATCTAGAACTATCCCTATTATTACCATTCACGGTGTGATTTTTCTCTTGTTGATGTGCTGCTGTCCTGTTTCTCAGGCAATTCTGACTTCAACTGATGGGCCATTAGTACATTTACTGTCGTAGGATAAAGAGCCTTGTTCAAACTGCCAAAATGGTCTCTCTCTCTTCCCTCCACCCCCTTTAAAAAATGAAAAATTTTGGCAGCTGTGTCTCCTGGGAGTCTGTGGTGAAGGGGACACATCTTGTTTCGCATGTGTACTGTGTTGCTTGTCTGACTGAAGTCAATCTTAAATTCTGTGTTACAGTGATACAACTTTTCATTGCTTGCCTCCCATTTTTAGGCTGATGGTCTTTGTTTCAGTGCCAAAACTTAATGAAAGTTCCTTAGGAAAATCTGGACTTACAGTTCATTGAGGAAAAATCCTTTCCAATACTCCCACCCACTAGAAGCAATCCACTGAAGTTGATATGTATAGTCTTGGCATTCAAATTATGGGGAGGCAAAAGTTGCCCTGTTTATATATGATGATGCTGACTTACGTGAGTATTGTGTTTGTCCTGTAGGGGATGTTCTTTAATTGACTGCTGACCTAGACACTAGAGTACAGCTCTATAAAATCTAGTTTAATTTTCAAATACAGCAGCAGCCCTGAATGAATGCCAGCAAATGCAGTTATATCTATAATTTATGTAGTTTTCTTTGAGCCATCTGCCAAAAGGTGCTAATTTTCTTCTGCATCTTCAAAATTTTAAGTTGTGTCTGCTTAACTAATAGTAAGAATTTGGCTTGCATTGCTCCAGTAAATAAATATTCCTCATCAATCTGGTTTATCCTTCTGAAGGATAAAAGGTAATTCCTTATAGCAAGATGAATATAGTTGAACACGGTGCATACTCTGTGAACTTTCTGTTCTGGGGTTTATTTGCTGGGATTCATGTACATCACAGTACAGCTTGATGGAGGGGGACCTGCAGAATGGTTCTGTGGTTTGATCTTCAATAAAGAACTAAACCTTGCAGTCTTCCTCTCTCCTAGGGTAGGTCGCTTAGAGAGGGTTTTCATCTCAGCCATCTGAAAATGAGAGATATCTGGTTGGAGTTGGTAATGTTCGTATGTTCCAAGAAATGTAAAAGGTTTTTCTGGAGAGTCAGTCATCTTGGACTGGGAAATTTTTTTTTTAAAGAACCTGATGGTAACCTGTTATTGTAGCCATTGTAGTTGCCTGCAGAAGCCGAGATGTTGACTAAGATGGCATCTTAGGGACCTTGCTATATTGTTTTCTGTCATCAAGTGAGATTCATAAATCAGTACTGAAATGTGTACAAAATTTTAAAAATGTGCATTGCTCACAGTGGCTTCAGGAAACCAAAACTGTATCTCACTACATCCTGAAAAAGAAGTCTAAATCCTTGGTGCAAAAGTTTGTGAACTGTAAAACAGAACTCTTGTTCTTTCTTTTTTCCTTTTCTACACTGGAAGATCTTCAGAGCTTTTTTTACAATTTTCACTCAAACAGCATGGTGGAAATGTAATTTCAGCTGGCATAATGTTACTGGAAGCTTATTTCCCAAATAATCACATTCACAGTACTTGGTTGTTCTGGTATTATGACAAAACTAACAAGAGGATACATTTTTCATAGTAAAATTCTGGATTATCAACACAAATTGTGGGTTTATTTTTGGTCATGAGCAATCTTTAGTAATCCATTACAGCTGTAAATCATGCCATCCTTAACTTTAAAAAAGATCATTTAACTAAAGCTTACAATTAATGAGTGTTCAAAGTTTAGTTTTTGTTTATTTGATGATAGTAAGATACAGGATTTATAGGTGAAAGGAGAACTGTATCTTTAGAGTAATTCCTCAGAAATGTTATTAAAATACTGAAGTGTAAGAAGACTCAAGTGTTGCATTGCTTAATGTGAGATCTAGATGCAATGTACTGTGAAAATGAGAGTTTTCCCTAGGTATTTGACTAGTAGGGAGAATTATTTATTTAATCCCTTATTAATAACAGAGGAAAACAATACTGCATTTAAAAAGAATCATACTCCAGAACATACCTGCATTTTCAGAAAGGTTAAAAATATTGCTTTAAAAGACCTGCACGAGCAGGGAAAGCTTTAATATGTGCTACTGAATCAAAAATGTGCATGCTGTTCATTTTGGAATTTTCTTTCCATCTTTGTCTAATTGACTGAAGAGATGAATATGGGCAAAGGATGCTCCCAAAGATAGTTTTGGTTTTTTTTCCCCCAGGATCTGTTGACTCTCCTGTTTTCTTTCGTAGATCTGTGCTTCCTGTTCTCCAATTTTTCTGGTGTTAAAAAGAACAAAAATCTTCCTGTGTGTAAATTGCTAAATTCACATTGCTGTATGTAGCTCAGAAGGGAAGGGTTCTCCTTGTTTTGCCAGCTTCATTTTACATTTTTTTTGCGCTGCTTTATATAACATCTGCTCTTACAATTTATGCCTGAATCAGGAAAACTTTTTAATGGTGTAGGGGGTACAGGAAAAGATGGCTTATATCCATCATGTTTATTCCCTCTCCAACAGCTAAACTTCAGCACTCTAAGAGAATAGTGAGAAAAACTCTCCTGCCTTGGCAGTTGCAAAATACCTTTAAACTGGTGACACATCAGGATTCTCCTGTCTTAAACACACACACATACCAAAACAAACAAGGAGACAAAGCCAACCAAGCAAACAAACAAATACCACCAAACCCACAAACCGGGATGCTTCAATCACTCAGTAACTGTGACTATCAGCTGGGCCTGGATGCAAATGCAAATGCACGTGAGGACATATGCAGCTTCCCTCATAACAGTTCTTCAACTGATATTTGACATCAGAGATATTATTTTTTTAACCATTAAATACAAGAATTTAAGTGGACATCTTGTGCTTCATTGTCTGGAACAATAACACCAGCATTGTTTGAGTTGATCTTACTAACAGCCATTTTTTTCCCCAGCACTCCAGGGAAGAATACAACTCCATCTGTATATGTGGTTGTAGTGCCCTATTTTTGTGCCTCATTAAATGTGGGGCAAGTTCAGTAGTGCCAGTTGAGAATAATTCTCTATTAGTACTGCTAATACACAACACAGATCCACCCATCTGTGCAAAAGCTTCACTTTTAAGAAGTTCTCTATCTTATTAAATGACTCTTCTTGGACAGGTTTTGGAAAGATAGCAGACCAAAGACAGGAACCAACTGAAATGTACACCTGTATTAGCATCCAGCATGAAACTTGACTGGCAAACGAACTGAATCAGTATGAATCTATTAATACAGCTTGCAGTTTTCACACAAGTAAAGAAGAAAATATTATTTTTGTTAACATAGGTAAAATTTAACCAGTTTTTGTACAGACCTTTTGCCTCTCTACTAATAGAATAAAATTAATATGCTCCTGTAGCTTTGTAAGAAAGACAGTGTGAAGCCGATCTCAAATCTTTAAATATTATTCTGTCAACTTCCTCAGAAATAGGTCATTTATTTCCAATTTTAGAGTTCCCTATTAGCTGCTACCCTGCCCCAAGAGTGAGCACAAGAACAGTTTTTTGCTGACAATGCTCTTGAGAACCCACATGTTGGTATAGCAACTGCTATCAATAAACCCACAGAGTCACTTAACCTCATTTTAAAACAATTAAGTACATGCAAGGTGAACAGACTGTTGTGGTTTGTGCTGTGGTTTGATGTTCCCACTGTCCATTTTACTGGCATTTTACTGGCACATCTTGGTCTCACCGAGGAGAGGAGGACTGTGGCCTAAGTATAAAGGAAAGTCTGGAGGACCAGTTGTGTGAGGAGAAAATGCAACCACAAGAGTTCACATGCATTCAGGTCTCAAAACTGTGTTGTTTCAACTGTTTACAATGCATGGCTGGGACTGGGACACACCAGGACGTCTTCCCAGTAGCATTGTTGTGATGTGGCTTGGCTGAGCTTGGCAGGGCAGGGACACTGATGCAGTCCCTCATAGTTCCTTGCTCCTGCTGTTGGTCATAGTCATCAAAAAGAAAAATTGAGCCAAAGTTGTGGTCTGACTTTTCCTTTTATCTGCATATTTTTGGTATTTTCATAGAATCATAGATGCATTTAGGTTGGAAAAGGCCCTTAAGGTCATCAACTGTAAAACTATGGCAATTATGCATTTTTCTGTTGTGAAAGTCCTGGATATACTGAATGTACTAGTTCATTATGTCATGGAAAATGGCTTAATCAAACAGCCCGTTTTGGTCATTTAGCCAGACCTAAAGAATAGCGCAGAAGAACCTGTGCTGACTTTAGATGCTGTTGCTTCATCTGATAAGTGCCCTGAGCCTGTTCTGCATCCATTTGATGTTCCCAGTTCCATGATGCTTCCCATCACTATCTTTGCCTTGCTTAAAACCTTTAGTTTCACTTACACTCAGCTGGTTCAATTCCTGACTTTGTTTTATTTAAAAATGTCGAACAGAGTCATATTAACTTCCTTATACATATCTTATTGACAATGAAAGTTTCTTCTTCCTCTTTGATTCTCAAGTCCATGAGTCTCCCCTGAATACCTAGTGAACAGCAGCTCTCAGGAAGCAGAGCAGCAGCCAGACTTTGGAATTGAGTTCTTTGGAGTTTGTATTGTTCCACCTAAAATGCCTATAAAAAGGAGCCGGCATAGACTGAAGTACCACCCATTCACTTTCTGAAAATGAGACCCTTTAATAGCCTTTTTCATGGGCACTCCCAACACCCCTCTCTTGCTGCCTGTTTGGCTTTCCAGATTGTGATGTATAAAATGTGTTTGTCAACTTGATTGGTGCAAACAGAAGTGGCATGGTACAGCAGCTCATAAGCATATTGACAGATTTCTAGGGAATGTTTCTCACTTAAAAATACCTTTTAATTAGTTGATATTTTTGACCAGGATATATTTTAAGCCCTTACACTTCTCAAAAAATTTTTTTCCATCTAATTAATTTAGAGATAGCAGTGGGAAGCTCAGGTAATTTTGAAGTTTCTAGGAGCATCGTCCTTGGGGGGGAAAAAAGTCACTTTTGGAATTGTCGCTGGAAAGCTGACAGCAGCTTTTGGCATAGTTAGACAGGCCTGGAGCCAGTTTGGGACACTATTAGTGCATAAGCAGGACTCTCCAGAATTTAGCTTTCAGTGGCTGTTAATTTCACAGACTTTGCTGATTTCCTGGGGCTGGGTGCTTGTGGTCAGTGTCACAGGTGAATCCCAAATAGTATCTGGTGATTGAACCAAACTAAACCAAACTTTCAGAATCAGTTGTGCTATAAAGAAGAACCTACAATAGAATTAATGTTTCGTGTAGGAGTATTTCTTGGTCTTGTCTTTTTGTGAAATGTTGTCAAATGCCTTCTGCTCTGAACAAAAAGTTTTTAGGCCATTCGACCTGTCATTCATTCCACAGACTTCTGCATTATTCAGGGATTTCATCTGTATAGCAGCAATAGTTCAACAGGAGCATTGCTTTATTCTTCTCTGCTTCTTGTGGGATATTGGGGAAACTCAGAAATTTAGCTCTCAGGCATGTCTTGCCTACTATTCTTGTTGTCTCTGGCAAGTCAGTATATCATGCTGGCCTGGGTAAAGGACGTGACTTCTCTGTGGTGAGCTGGATTGGGTTTGTGTTAAACCATCTCCTGCTGGAAACCTGTTTTATTTTTGGAAGAAGAGAATGATAGGACTGTTCTTTTGCATGTTTCAAGACTCTGTATTATCCAAACTTTCTGAAGAGAAATGAAGCCAACACCCTAAGTTCTTGGCAAGCATGAACTGTCAAAAAAGGGACTTTCTAGGGCAGCATGAGGGAATATTACCAACTGATCACCAGTTGCCTGGCGTGTAGATTCATGGGGACAGGGGGGAACATACATGGTATTTTTTAAACATTCCTCTTCCGGTACCTCTGGGACATGTTTCTGCAAAATGGAAAATAAGACTGGGATTGTGCAGGTGCAGATGGTAGTGTGTGGTCTGTCTATCACCATGGTAGACAGTGGTAAGCAACTCAGTGGCAGAAAAGAAAAAAACAAACAACAAATGCACAAAAAAGTCTAGTCACAGCAACTGCTCGGTTTCTATTAAAAATAGTGGGTAGTGTGGAAGATAGTGAAATGAGGTTATTTTTGCCAGTATTCATGAAGTTAAGAGCTAGATGACATTTAAAGCTGTGGTGAAGTTGCACTGGCCAAAAGTATTAATCTGCAGATGCAGTGAATCTGAGGTAATTTAAGACTAAACACTTCTACCAATATAACGTGTGCCACCTTTTCCTTCATGTTAGCCTTGTGGCACTTGGACAGTTGTAACAACAACAGTGCATGATATCTGGAGAGCAGTCGGGTTAGGTTCAGGTTGAGCCCCCCTCTCAGTTTAGTGAGAGGAATCGGTTTTTCACTACTCTTTGCAAATGGGTGACAGTTCTGCAGAAAAAGTGTGAAGCATCAGACCAGGGGTCACTGTTCATACCTCTTTTTGAGGGTTTGTGTGTTACAGGCACAGATGCAATGCTGGTCTAGAGTGGGGAAGTGAGCAGTGAACATCTGAACACCAAAATCCCACCTCTGTGGGTGCTCTACTAGGTCTTTGTCTGTGCATTCTTAGGTGACAGGACCTGTGAGTTTAGTACAAGTGTAACAGCAGGGCACAATGGATCGGTTGTATTTTATGAATGGGGACTTTTTTTGAAGTTAAACAGCCTGTATGTACATGAGTGCTTTGCCTAACATCCCACTGGCATCAGCTGTCTGTCAGAGTGCAGCTGCATTGCAAAATGCGTCATGCCATGTAAATCTTCTTTTTAGCTGCTGGAATGAGTATTTCTTTTGGAGACAAAAGGGAAGGGGGAGAAATAAAAAAAGGAGGCAAGGCTTGCAGTTCTATTGTGTCAAGTGTGAATTTGAGATAGGGTCCCTGAATTTTTTTAAGAAGAAAAGGGGACCCAGTTTCACAGAAGGAGAACTTCACTTTGCTAGGCATGATGCTGAGATTTTATAGTGACTTCATGGTTTCATTCCTCAAGAACATGGTGGTGGCTTCCAGCAACAAAGTAGATGTGCTCTGGAGGATCACGATGACAGAATTTCTCAGGTTCCTCCTAGTCAGGCAGGACCTTGAGCATTTTAAGTAGCTCAGTAGTATAGAAACAGATCTCTGCTGCTCTGTTGCATTTCGTATTTGAGACTAGATGCTGGATGATACAGTTAGCAGTGGTTTGATGAAACAGATTTCATTTGTATATTCCATTGCTGGACATCAGTAGTTCATGCTGTAGAACAGTATCTGAAGTTTACTTTTTCTAGTAAATTCATATTTACTTGGATTTTGTGGGCTTGATATGGAGCTTACCATAGATGATAGGAAAAAAGACTCATGAGACTAAACACAAATTTTTCTGTCCTTCAGCTTACAGAAAGCTCTAGAGAATTATTAAAATCCTGTCTGTCTTAACTATAGAGCAGCTTCACTGATAACAAGGTTTAGGTTGTTAACTGTAATTTTTTTTTTTTTAAGTTTTACAACATTTCCTGGACTACAGAGTAAAAAAATAAAAATATTTAGACTTACAGTGTATTGTAAAGATCAGAAAAGTTTGAAAGAACGACTTCTTTGAGGTGTTTGTTGTTCTTGTTCAGATGCTAAGGTTTATAACCTTCTCTGAAAAGCTCTAATGTAAGTTACCCATCCTCCAGAATACCAAACCTTCAAACCCAAAGCCCAAGCTTTCAATAGTGCTTAGAGATAGAGTTTGGCAGAAGACCCTGTAATTTTTGTATGTGCTAACAAATACAGATAAACAGAGAAATATGTTATTAGTCTCTCTCAGTATTTCCTGCATTCTGTGACAGTGTTGCCAGGGTTTCTTTGATTTGGCTTTTAAAAGGGTAACAGCAAAAATAACTGTCCTGGGAGTGGCAGGGCAGGGTCCTTGTTCTGAAGTGTGTTAATGGGGAGGAGGTGACAGGTAAGATCATTCCCCTGCAGAAGGCAACTCTGCTGAGGGAACTGACAGAGGAAATCAGGGCAGTGGTGTTGTCTTGCACCACTGTTGCAGGAGCAAACAGCTCTAGCACTAGTGTATTTTCCAGGTTGCTTTTGCAGTGTGTGTCTCCCTTTTGCTTTCCGAACACCAGTGTTCCCAGTGCCTTGTTCTGAAGGGCAAGCTGTGTCCTCTTTCCACCTTTAACCTATTTCTTGTCTTGCTTCTCCTCTTTCGGTGTTATATGAGTTTCTCTTTCTATTTGCTGGCTCTGGCTATTTAAAGCCTAAATAAGAGTAAAGCATACATATTCTAAACTCTTTCCAGCTCTGGTCACTGATTTGTGTGAGATGGAGAGGAAAGTTGAGTCATTTTCTTCAGGGTAGTACTCTGATTGTTCAGCTGATACTGGCAGTTTCTTGCTCACGTAAGTTGCAAGTTTGAAAACCAGAATGGTGAATGACAGGAGTGGCAGGAGCACCCATGAGAACCAAGTTCTGCTGCCAGCTGTGCACCAGTGACAGTCCATATCTGCCCTTGCTGCTGGAGAGTTAAGACAGAAATGGTGGTGTGGCAGAGAAAAGATTATGCCCCAGTCCTTTGGTCTCATTCACAACAGAGTTGTTTGCAGTGTAGCATGGACAGCTTGAACAGACTATATTTTTGGTCCTGAGATCTTGCCTACATTCACAAAGGCCTTCATGGAATGCAATTACCTGGTATCACTTTGCTGATACTCTCCTGCATCTGCATTTTCAACATCAGATAGGTATACATGGCATGCATAACACTCATGCAGAGCAGGAATCCAGGAGGCTTGAAGGCTTGACCTTACTCCTGATCTCCTCCCACAGTTCTGCTTCCCATTACCAAAGGGTACACTAGGAGCAGTGTCCTGGTTTTGTGGAGGAAAGCCTCAGGATATTGCCTGACACAAGCTTCTTCATGGGTTGTTTCAAACAACCAAAAAGCACAATTCATCCAAGCTTTTCTGTTTCGTTCTGGACTATTACCTTCTCAACAGATCTGTATTACTGCATTAATGTGGATTATTTCAAAGAAAGAGAAAAGCTTTCCTAGCAAGAGTAGCACTTGGCTTTTTCCCCATCAGTGGAAGTTACCAGGAGATGCAACATCAGAAAGATGCATCAGAAAGAGCTTTTCACCAGAGAAAACCTCTCAAATTACTGAGAGTAAGGGCTTCATTTTTGCTCTTAAATTCTTGCACTTACTGGTTGCAGTATTGTTGCTGCAGGCCAAGCAATTTTTTCACAGCAGCTTTTAGCAACCAATAATAGAATGATATTTAGAATCACTGCTAGTCCCAGTTTATCGTAAATGCTGCCCATGTACTACTGTTTTCGTTTTCCTTGCAGTGATGAATTTGTCATTCTTGCAGAATGCAGTAAGGTCTTGCAACTTCCTACTTTTATTGTTATTTGGTGAAGTCACAAATGCCTTTTCTGACTTTTAAATACAAATTGCTTTGGTCTTATGTTTGTATGTTGCTTGAATCTTCTGAGAGTGTTGTCTGGGTACTTTTACCGAGGTCAGTGGGATTCCTCATTTCTGATGTAACTGTAGCTTTTGCGTCTCCTTTGCCTTTTTTTTCTTTATGGTATTGAAAGTCAACCTGCTGTGATCAAACTCGTTCCATAGAAGGAAAAAATGTGAGATGCTTCCTGCAAACAATTGATGACAAACCATTGTACTAAAGCTTGCTGAGAAGGAACTTTTTTTTTTTTTTTGGAAGGTGAGAATAAAGGAATTTCCTCCTCCACCCTCATGTTGTTGAGCTGTAAACTGATACTGTTGAGAGGGGAAAAGTAGCTTTAGTTTTCCTCAGGATTTTAGTGAAAACTTTTAAAGATACAGTGACACTCTAAAGGTTTCAGCTGCATTCAGAATTGAAAAATTAGTTCTTGATTTATTTTTTATTTAAAGCCCTGACGATTCATTTAATTTCCATGAAGGACATTCCCTTTTGAAGGTTCATAGATTCCTCTGGCTAATTTTATAGTTCAGTGAGAATTGTACTCTTTATGAAACTGTTAATTATTCCAGCAGATAGACATTTGCACTAGCAAAACACTGAAGCCATACAGAGAAGTCTTGGGGTTTTTTTCAGAGTAGTATGACTATGACTTGGTTTTGTTAGTCAGTGACAATTATGTATTGAGCTTTTTGACTTTTTATTAGGGGTTTCTTAGCCAAGTAAAGTATCATTGGCGTTTGATACCTCGTGCAAGAAGTTCTTTCCTGATCCCACCTGGCTGCCACTGGGGGAATGTGAAAATGCTTTTGAAGGGTGGTTGTTGTTGGCTAGACTTCGTGAACGAAGATTTTGGGATAAGCCTGCGCAATGGATTTCTCAGGTGAGGCACAGTGTGCACGGAACTGGCCCCACCCCCTTTACTCCTGAGGTTCATCTTGCCACAGCCGAGCACGCTCGGACGGCGACAGTGAGTTCCTCCAGGATTCGAACCAGCGTCCTCAGAGGAGGAGCCGGCTCCACAGGTGGTGACTTACACCACTCGGCCAACGCCCGCCGCCCATTTCAGATTAACATTAAAGCAAAAAAGCAGCAAACAGAAAAGCAATCAGAAAAGCAATAATGTCAGGTTGTTGAGCAATCCTGGGAGCCCACGTGGGTCAGAGCACCAGGGGAAGACCTCGCCTTTTCCTCTCTGCCACCAAATGACACAAACGTGGCACTGCAGCCACACCTGCAACACGAGCTGGGGCAGGTGAAGGGTGGTAGTGGAGTAAGGTATATTCCCTTTTCGTATTTATCAGGCAAGATGCCTAAACTCAGGTTTGACATTACCCATTTTTAGTTTGTGTTGAAGTCACTTTTACTGAAACAGTTGCTCAGGATCAGGATCCCTGTCCTGTGATGTCCTTTATATGTTTTACTTTATTAAATTGTGAGTAGGCCCATCATCCCACCTTTTCCTGTTTTCCTGGTACCCGTGGGATTTCCCACAGACACAAGCTGTTGCAGCAATGCAGATCCCAAGATCCCAAGCTCTTTTTCTGGCATTTGTCTCAAAACTCAAATTGTCTTTAATTTATTTCCCTGATGGTCTCGTTCCAGTTACCATTCAAGTGATAGTGCAGGAATAGATTAATGTTGCTCTAAATATTATTAATAGTTTCTCATTACATTCCTAGTTAAGATTGGAAATTGGATTTCAGTAATTATATAAACCTGCTAGAAGATGCAGTTTCTGTCCCAAAATCTTAAGTATACAAAACAGAGAATAAATAAAGCAGATACAGCTCATTGCTCACCAGACAGCATTGCTATCAAAAAACTCCACAGGGCTGCCAAGTACCAGCAAGCAAAAATCATCTTGTCTCTACATACCACTTCAGTAACCTTCAAACCTAACACATTTTTTACTGGTTGTGATTACCAGGCTGAAATTCCTATAAGTCTTGATTTCGCTCTAGTTAACAAGTTGACTTCTCTTCCATGCATGAAGAGAAGGATGTAAGGTATGGGGTTGGTGCTTAATTTCAGCCTTACTTTTGTGGCTGGACTTTTGTGAAGTCAGCTGTATTCCTGTCTGCAGGACCATCCAGTTACAGAAGTTAAAAGGAGTCTTCAAATGTTTCCATCTTTTTTTTCTCACCAAGAATACAGCTTAGTGTTTATATAGACTTTTACACTGCTAAAATTGGGTATGCCTTGGTTGCAGGTGGAGCAAGTATTCATAGTTTAAAATATGCGGTGTTTTTGATGGTTCTAGACTTGTGCTCCTTTACACTGAAGCTGTCATAAGATGAAGTTTGGGAGGCAGTTGGAAGAAAAGAGCAAGACAGAGGCAGGGTGAAAGGAAGCTCTCATGGTCTGAGGCTCGGGTGACGTCAGGAAGAGGAATTGTTTCATACTCTTAATTGCTAGCTTTAATCATGCTGCCCCAGTTGACATGGGTGGGGAGAATGTGCTGTGCCACATTTGTGCTGACTCGTGGGGCAGTAGTCACCTGCTCACTCAATTATTTTTGGCTTACCATGAAAGACTGAAGGATGATAGAATCTGGGAGAGTAGGATCCAAAGCTTCTTGACTGATTCAGTTGCCAAATGCAGTGATGATTGAAGCAAAATGGGAGTTCAAGGCTTTATCCCATTTCAGTGGAACTGTGGTAGGACAAGCTTTCAAATCTGCAGTGGGGTCTCTAAAGGCACGTGGATAACAAATGACTTAACACTATCTTGTACTTAGTTCTTATGGCTCTCCTATAGCCTGTCTGTTGTCTACCAGATGCTTTAATCTGTTGTAGAAGAGTTTAAAGGAATATGGCACATTAAGTTCAAGGTGGTGGGTCTAGTACAGAAACTGTAGAACATCACCTATATCCTGCAAAAAAATATGAACAAATGCAAGTAGAAAAACCCAAAAGTTAGCCTTTTAGAAATGCTGTTTTCTCAAATTGGTGTATTTCAATTGCCTTATTTGCATGTGTTGTGGTTTAACCCGTCAGCAATCAAGCAGACAGTTTCCACTTGCCCACTCCCCCACCAGTGGAATCGGGGGCAGTCTGAAGGGTAAAAGCCAGAAAAGTCATGGGTTGAGGTAGAGACAGTTTAATAGGGAAAGCAAAAGCTGCACACACAAATGAAGCAAAACAAATAGTTAACTCACTGCTACCCATGGACAGGCAGGTGTTCAGCCTCTCCAGGAGAGCAGAACCCCCCATCATATGTAACACTGACTTGGAAGACAAAGGCCATCACTCCAATAACCTCCTGCTTCCCCTTTCTTGCCCCCACATTGTGTGCAGAGCATGACATTATATGATATGGAATATCCCTTTGGTCATTTGGGGTCACCTGTCCCCGCTCATCCTAGTCTCCTACACATCCCCAGTTTCCTTGTCAGCATGGCAGTATGAAAAACAGAGAAGACCTTGGCTTTCTGTAAGCACTGGGATTGCTCAGCAATAACAAAAACATCTCTATTATCAACCCAGTGTTCAGCACAGATCCAAAACATAGATCTTTCCTAGCCACTGTGAAGAAAATTAACTCTACCCCAGCCAAAACCAGCACAGCATGTATCAAAATTTCAACTAAAATAAGTACTGAAGCATGGGGACTTTGAGACTAAATCAGATGCAGAGAAGATTTAGGCAGAGCAATTTGCAATGGGTTCCTCCAGGTGGAGGGTACAGTACTTAATTTCAAAGTAAGTTTCCCCTTAATTTCCTTTTTAGAGGCTGACTGTCACAAAAGGTGAGAGGCGTCTGGCTCCTTCCCAAACATATGATTTCTTGGTCAACTCATCATCTTTGTAAAGCTGACCACATGAAGCAGATTTGTAAAGGGGTCTTCATGTCGGTGCAAGTCTTCTCATACTGCTCTGTGTGTACCACTCAATATTTGAGTGCATGCTGTTGAGTTCCAGTGGCTCTTTTTAATTGGAGAGATGCAGATGAGTATTTTGATTTGAAAGCATTGTGTGCATGGTACACCATATTATTGGATCTTCATAACACTCATGTAATTGCAAAAGGATGTGCCAGCCTACCATTTGGTTATCAGAACTTTTAGTTTCCTTGATTTAATACACATTTCAACATATTCTTTAAAGCCTACTTCTTGCTAAAGAAAAATTGCATTACTAACTGTATATTATGTGTATGTTGTATTCTGAAAGGGTTCCCAGCAGTTTTGACTGGCAATGGAGGCTGCAAAGGAAAAGTGAAGCCAGTCTATTGTTTTCAGGTAGATTTAATTGCTGTTCCCCTACAGATGGCATGCCTGATTTAAGAGAAGAAGCTAAAATTGCTGGGGAATGGAAGAAGACAGCCTGGTCTAAAATCTGATTAGGGCCTCTCTGCTGCTGCTTTTGATCTATCTGTTAGTCCTAGAGATCAGAAAATAAGGCTGATCGAGTTTATATGAAGAACCTAACGCCATGAGAAATTTTGTGTCGTATGACCCTTATGTTTTTTTTTAGTTAATTGAGAAAACTCACTGGAAATATTTGAAACTTCCCAGGTGATGCATAACTGGAACACTATTGAATGTGCAAGGAAAAAAAAAAAAAACCAAAAACAAACCAACACCTTAAAGGTTGAAATCTGTCAACAGAATCTAAATGGAAAATATGTGGGACAGCACTGCACAAGTGATTGAAAATCCCAGAGGTACAGCAGTGAACAACATAAGTTTGAATCAGTGAGGGATTGTAAACATGTTGCAGCTTTAGTGGTTAGCTTGGTTAGAGGAAGTAATGCAGTGAGGGGGACGATTCTACTCAAATACAGTTTCAGTTGCCTTGAAACTTAAGGCTTTTTATCTGCAACTTCAATTAGGTTAAATCCTCTGCTGTTTGGAAATTTCACCATTGTCATACATACATTTTCCAGCTTGGAATCTTATTAGTCCTCAATTCCTCCATTACTTACCAGCAGTTCTTCACAATTTTTCCAGGTGGAAATTCTCCTTGAAATCAGATCTAAGTTTGTGTTCACTTGAATTTCAAATTATTCTCCCTAGTTCAGTTGGTAAAGAGTATCATGGTCAGAATCCATATGTAATAACACCTTGATTTGACCTGATTACCATTAACTTGAAATCTTTATATTGAGGGAATTACCTTCTGTTCCTCATTTCCACACTGATTTCTTACCATGTACACCCTCCAGGTGTATGTGGCAGCACTTTTGTTGTTGATACAAGTCAAGTCTGTCAATGCTGCTGTAAAGCTATTACACTCCTTGCTCAGCCAGCTAATTAGCATGACTGGCAAGCTGCCTAAGGTCTTTGGGTCTGAATTAACTTACCTGTACACACTGCTTAAAACTAGAGCATCACTGAAATATCAGTGTAGGGGTAGACATGAAAAACTAGGTGACAGAAGGAGGGAGAAGGTCTAGGAGACTGGCATTAGCAGGACAAAAGCACTTTCTTGCTGAAGTCAGTTTTGAAAGAGCAATGAGTTGTTAGCCATTCTCAAAATGTGCTTTGCAATTCTTGGTTCGTCACCTGCAGAAGGCAGAGTATAACATGTTAGTAGAGGTCATTGTTCCTTAGTCTTCTGTGCACATTTAAAATGTACCACACAGGTCCCACATTGCTCAGTTTTGTTGGAATTGAGACTTAGACTTTCTTCCCCAAACACCTTTTGTCACTCAAGGCAGTCAAGGGATAGCTCCCAGCACTGAAAAATGACTTGCACAGGAAGGGAGGAAATATCACACACCCCATATGAGCTGTGTCTCCATGGGAAGAAAAGCAGTCAAGAAATGCAGCATGAGCATGGTGTCCAGCTTTTCTCGTGTCAGAAATGCTCACAGTGTGCTAAGCAGGTTGAAACGGATCAATAGATGGTCCATAATCCATTTTCTACAGGAATTATAATGTACATTTCCTAATCTGTTAATAAGTGATAATAACCTGTTTCTTTTGCTGTTCATAAGACTCTGATTGTCGAATGCTCATGCCTTCTGGCATGCATGAGCAGACCTCCTGTCCTTTCGTCTCTACCTCCCTAACTCTGCCTTTTTGCAAGGTCATAAAGGAAAGAGCCATAAGTCAGAAAGTGTGCCATAAACACAGACAGTGCTCTGAGAACCAATTGGAATTATTTCCATTGCTCTGTCAAATGTTCTTAAGTTTCCAAGCATGCCTCTTCTTCCTTCAGGCACACTCTGAGGCTTGCAGAGCAGAGGGGATTCTTTACGAGTAATTTGGAGATTAATTTGTGTCAAATTTTCCTGCTGGTTGTGCTGCCATGACCCCAACCAGCATCCAGCTCTGTTACCCAAATCTGATGAGCAGCCCTATGAGGGAGGCACTGAGAGGAGCAGATCTAACATAGACATCATACTTTGTCATGAATTCAGATGCAACAACAATCATCCACATGGAAAACTACTGTTCTGCCAGAATTTTCACTTTTATCCTCTTTCCTCTGTAAAGGAGCCACAGATGAGGTTTTACCTCATGTATTTGACTGTGAATAAGTTCAGGAATAAGAATGTAAAATCTGAAATGCTGACGAAAGTGAGAGTAGGTGATTCATAACTTAGGAGTTTTTTTCAATGTTGTTGGGAGCTTTCCTAAAATGTGTGTCCATGAGTTATGGACAGGAGTGGTAGAGGCAGATGAGAGGTTTGCAGCCTGCTTTTTCCCTGCAGTGAGTTGGTACCAAGGTTCACTGCCAGTATTTTGTTATTTTCAGTGATGTGTTAGGGAACAGTACTTTGCATAGGTTTCAAAAGAAGGAGGTGAAAGAAGTTTTGCATCTGAAGATAAAGACAGCTGGGACAAACTTTCATATGATATTCGAATAAAGCTTGGAGTTCTTAAAACCTAGTTTGAAGAGGACTTCATAGCCCAGACAAAAAATTGAGACAGCACCCTCTGCTACTTGGCTTTTTTTATTGTGTTCCAGAATCACTCCCTACATATATACTGCATGGTGTGGTGTTTTTTAACCCCTTTGTGTGTGCTTATCTTTTTGAAGATGGTATTGGGTTCACCCTGGAAGTCATCTGCTCTGCCTGCAGGGAAGTCTAAGCCAAAGAGCTTATATGGGAAGCACAGATGAGCATAGAAATGAGCACAACAGATAACGGGATGTAGGTCATTGTCCAGGAAGAAGTGTCTGGGTGGAAGGGTAACAGCTGAAGAAGGCATGGTTGGGTTGTGGCTGTGCAGGTGCTCCCATAGTGCCTTATAACTCACGTGAAAAGACCAACAAACTTTGGAAATAGTGGTAATTGTCAATAATTTGGCTACCTGAGCAGAGCAGGGTGAGATCAAACCATGGTCACGGCACGGTGTGTAAGAGTGTCAAGAGGGATGTGGAAACATAAATAGAGTTGTCATTTGAGCTGCCAAAATCTGGAGGCAAGTCAGAAACCACAACCAGAGGTTTTCGTCTCACCACGGTGCAAACAGCATGTTCCCACTTCAACCATCCAGTTCCAGTGATGCAAAAGAGGCAGTTATTCCCACAGCCCCCCATCCCTGATACATCTTCTCTCCCCCATGACAAAAGTTAGTGGAAGCTTATTCAACTGTTTGATAATGCAGCAGAGCTTGTACCAGTGTCAGAGATTTCATCTGGTTTAGTAATTTGTTGCATAATTCAGTTAGTGCTCTGTTCTGGACTGAAGATATGCTATCAAGTCATTGCTCAATTAAGTTAGTATCTTGTCCTGGACCAAGGCTGTGGCCATCATGGCAGAACCAGCAATGAACCGGTGGCTGGGAGGTTGAACTGTGCAGACATACCCCGTCAGTCTGAGTTTGCCCTCAGACATGAGAAACAGCTGCTTCCCCCTGTAATGACCTCACACTGGTCTGTGCTTCTTGGGAACTCTGTGAATCTTCTCCCACATCCTGACGGCCACTGGGGCTAGGCTGGAGTGGGCTGAGCAGGAAGTGAGCTTTCCTCTCCAGGGACACGTCTGGATTCTCTGTTTCACTTACTGGAATAGTTTATGCCCTTGCCCCAGAGAGTGCAGAGGTTTACACCTCAGTGGGACCTTTGGATGCTCCTCTAAAACTGCCATTCTGTTGCTTGTGCAGTGTTCTCCTTCCACCAGTCTAGCAGAGCCTGGCCATACATCCTTCTCCCTCTCTCCGAAAACCTCTCTGGCTCTTCAGCCACGTATGAATGACTGAGCAATCAGCGGAGCCATCAAAAACTTAACCTGTGTCTGATCTTCGGCAGTCCTTCACCTAGATCAACCCTACACCCTTGCAAAGTTCTGCAGCAGTAGGTCAAACCACATTCCTTAATACTAGGAAATTGAAAGCAAACACATCCCGCCCCAGTTATTGGAAGCTTTAAAACAAAGATGCCCCAGATGTGATTTCATTTGTGAGTAGAGCAATTTCATTCTGCTTTTGGGTTTGTTGTTGTGTTCGCATTTTTTTTCCAAGAAACTAAATATTTTAACAGTTTATGCATCTGAAGTAAAAATTTTGTGACCATTATTAGCATGTGTGCAGTTTTAAGTAGACTGGACTTAAAAATAAGCAACATTGCTTTCCCTGGGGTAGATTTAGTGGGCATGGTGTTACTCACAGTTACACGGCTTCACTGGATTTCCTGAGACCTGAGGAGGATATTTCTAAGTCCACAGTTTTAATTTATGCTATTAGAAGCATACAATTAAGCTGCAGTTGTTACCTCATAAACACCAGTTTTATTCGGATTTTCAAATTCTTTTTAATTAATTTGATTCACTTGTGGCAATGGCAAGTTTTAATGGGATTTCTTTTTAATTAAAGTGAGAACATGTGAATCCCAGAAGGGAGCTCCTGCTCTTGTTGCAAACTTCTCTCATACAAATAGGATGCATCCATTAACAGCACTGCAAGAAAATACATTTGAGGATTATCTGCAAGGCACTATGATAGTGCATTTCTGCTCTAAAAGTATATGAGATTGAGAGGGGTCCTTCTCCATTGCCATGTGCCTTTTTAGATAAAGGCAGCTAAATTAAGTGAGGATTGTATCTATAGAGGTTGATGAGGCAAGAAAGTAAGATTAAAGCTAATGATCTTTGTTATTTGGGAGAATTTCAATGCTGGGGTATTATCTTCTCAGTCCTAAACTAAAGGCAAACCTGTGTCAAGCCCAAGCCTCTCATTCCTGTCCTATGGACATACATGTCTGGTAGTATGAACTTGAAAATGTGAATTTCAGGACTGTGTGCTGAGAAAGCAGGTTTTAAATACAAAATACTGTGTGAGGTTTCCTTTGCCCTCCCCACCCCCATGCTAAAAATATTCCTTCATTTTGAAGAGGGACAGGTGAGTCCAGAGCTGGAGGAACCTGCCCAGCTTCCCTGCATACTGACTCATGTCTGTGACCTACTGCATGACCCTGGAGACCAGCAGAAGCACTGGGTAAACCCACACCCTAATTAGTCATCGGCTAATGGCAGATACCACGGTGACCACAATATCACCTTCTGCCTTTCTCTGGGTGTTTTGTTGTTATTACCATGTGTATTCGTGGTACTGTATACCACTTGTGTACATTGTTCAGCTTAAATTCCCAGGGAGAGGACTATTCTCAGCTTAAAAAAAAATAATTTTGTTTTATTAGATAAAAGGAAAAAATCAGCTTATATATATGGGAAAATGCAAGATAAAACCTGTCAGAGGAAATTGTATTATGTTTTTGTTAGGCTCAAAGAAATGTGTTTTGTTTTGTGAAAATACAAAACAGTTTGATCTCTTCCTGCACAGCTTGCCATTTTGTTTCTTTTTTTTTTTTTTTTAGTAAAGGTTAGGACTTAAAACCTGCATGTTTTCTGGAACATTGTTACTTTCTTAGATACAGACTAAATAAATCAAGAAATACTTATCTCAGATGCCCTTTTTTACTGTAACTCTGGTAAAGTTAAGAAATAGAGTGATGCACAATCTGACCTGCTTATGTAGCAGGATCCTAATCATAAATCTCAAATAACTTGTAAATTACTTTGATATTGAAGTAAGTAAAAATAAGTTTGTCTGAACCTCATAAACTTCAGGAGCTTAGTTAGGGAGGAAGAAAGCTGAGAGATTTTGATTTTTAAAAACTAAAATCTCATCTATGAGACTGCAAAAGCAAAACCAAATCTTATTTTGCTTTCCCACTTTTAATTCAGTCACAAGTTAAAAAAAGTAAACCCTTTGTTAACTAGGTGTCTTTTGTAGCTTGGGAAAATAGTAAGACTGAGGTATTTTTATATTTGTCACTACTGTGGCTATTCATTGTACTGTTACTGGTTTTACCAATCTAAATTCCCTATACCTCCTTCTACACTAAAATGCCAGACAGTCCTTAAAAAACTTAAATAAACACAGACTTAATGGAAGAAGAAAATCAGTCATTGCTGAGTCATGCCTCATTTTCCTGCAGTCCCACCTGCCAACCTGTTCTTATTAATCAAGCAAGAGACACTCACATCTCAGTGTGCACAGAACTGCATATTTTATGATGAAAATCCCTTTTGAGTTACTAGTGGATTTTTATCAACCTCACTTTTCTGTGGTTAGTGGCTTGGTTGGTGTTTGCAGAAACACACAGATACGGAAGAGACACTGCAGCAGAAGAAGTTTACATTTGGCCAGCTTGGCATGCTCTTGTAATCATGTATTGCTGTAATTAATCCAGCATCATCTGCTGCAGAGTCTGATCCGAGCAAGAAAAGTCACTGACGAATGTGGCTGTTTAATTGCAGGCAGAATACAGATGAGCGTGCTGGTATGTCTCTGTGTGCAGGGAGTGGGACACAGGGTGGTCATTCCCACCCCAATCCCAGAAAGCCCCCTATGCAGTGGGAGGCTGCAAGAACAATGAAGCACAGGCTTTTCATGGCTGGCTTAGAAGAGATGGGTTTGGCATCTAATTCTCCTGAGGGCCTGGAGATAACTAGTCTCTATGTCTTTCAGCACCTGAAGAGCCTTCAGCACAGCATGGGAAGACTCCTGAGGGAGTCCTGACTGTAAAACTGGGATAAATGCTACAAAGCCAATGACCACAACCTGAAATGAAAGCAAACGTAAAACTGGTGTGGATGAAGTATTTTTAACCTTCTTTGCATTCTTTTAGTGAAATACTAGTGTGTCCTGTTGTAAGTGCCCCATAAACAGATGAAATTGCATCATGCTCTTGATTCAAGTTTATATGAACTGAGAGGAACTTGTCGCATATTGACATGTTAAGGAGTGAGACAGATCTCCCACATAAATCCTGCTCATTACCTTTGTAATTCAGGGGAAAAGCTTTGATAAAATACAGTAGTGTGCACCATTTAGAGTTGGGAATTGCTGTTGGGGTTCAGCACAAGTCTCATCACACGTGTTTTGTATTGTTCTTTGAAACAGTAGACCCAGACCTGTGGCATATGGCTAAGGTCTCGAAATTTACTTAAAGATACAGCCAGAAACAGTTTCTGAAATACATTTTAGAACAAAAATAGGTCTTTGCCTTTGAGTTTTCCAGTATTCATTTGACTGCATATGTTTAATATTATAAACCTGATTTTATTCCATTGTATTGCCTTTACACCTTTTGGGTTATGTTCTGCTTTTGCATATAAGATTCTCTGCTTCTATTAGTGTATTTAGGTTTGGAGCTCTAAACTTGGCTACACAGGAGACCACTGATGTTTACACACTGTTGATTTCTGGGTGTTCATGGAGTAATCCTGAGACACATGAGGATTCCTCTAATTGAAGGAATGCTAAAATCATATGTCTTGCAGAAGATTTTATTTCTAGTTAGGAACATAAAGGGTATTTTTTATGTAGAATGGAATAACTTGTCACTGAGGTGACCTTAAAGATAGAACATCCTGTTCTTTGTTACACAAAGTAAATTTGGACTTTGCATGCAGAACATGTTTTCTTAGTTGCTCTTTGAGTGCCCCCAGGATTTATGGTCTGATTATTACACTAGATTTACACCTCTGAATTGTAAAGTGCATCATATTGTTCAATACTCTTTTATTCTTACATCACTCAAAAAATGCAGTAGTAGAAGCATCTCCTTAGGCAAGGCTTAATTGCCTGTGGGGTTGGGTTGCTTTACTGTTTTCTTTTTCAGAAGAGTTTTGTAGGTCGGTTGGAACAAACTGTTGGATTTGTGCAAGAATGTTAATGGATCTTTTGCCTCTGAGTTGTTTTCAACAAATATGACACCTGTTCATGGCAGACCAAGAGTAGTGCTTTTCTAGTGCCTACTTCCAAGGGAGTGGAATAGTTTTGAAAGGACCCTTAAATCTCTTATGAATTCAGGGATGACAAAATACCATCAACAGAAATAGTAATTGCTAGTATAGTCCACATAACCTACAGCTGACCCTTTCTGCAAAAGATGAGGTTCATGGCAGGTCAAGTGGATTAAATAGGGAGGGCTTGACTGTTCCTAGTTCTCCAGGAAGAATGTAAAGATTGGGCTCCTAAGCACAGGGGGTTCAAGCAAGAGGGGGGTTGTGATGCCTCCTTTGGAGGTGCTCATGAATACAGGCAACATCCACCCTCTTTGAATGAGAGAATGGCTTCAGGAGTTTGCACCTTGCCATCCAGTGAGACCACAGACCCTTTCTCTGTCATACATTTCAAAGCACACTGGTTCTAAAACAAAAGGTAAGGATCCCATCCCTCTGTGTGCATCTCTGTCCCTTCAGTCTTTTGAGTTAGAATGATAGATGTTTCTGGTGCCTTTCACATGCCCATATATGTGTACAAAATGTGACAGAGCACACCCTTCTGCATTTCAAGATTATGATTTATTTCCAGATTTACAAAAGCACTTTTCCTTAGAAAATCATTGCACAGAAAATCAGGGAGCAAATGTTTCCCCTATCTCATCATCCTAGATGAATGAGTTAATCACAAGCATTGCGTATCAGCTACTACAAATTGCAGCTGAACTCCATGCTGCTTCCTGGTCAGGAGAGATGTATGTGCCCCTTGTTAGGCAAGACTGAAAAGTGTATTAAGAGATAGTTCACTTCATTCCAGGTTAAGGATTAGAATATAAGAGCATCAGAAGAAATATACTAGCACTGAAGCATGGAGCTTTCAGAGGCTCGTTGATTACCTGTGCCTTGTTGAAAGGACCATCAAAGCAAGGGAGCCATTTGGAGGAATATGGATTAGTCTGTCTTTGTGAATGTTCTTCTGAGACATAAAATTTAGAGTACTCCTGTCTCACACCTGGTTCACTGGAGGACGATGTTGTGCCTCATTCACTCACTTCCACATCCATTGCAGTTCCAAATGTTGTTTTCCTTGAAGCAGACACTGTCATCAAAGTGTATGGTCTAAGGCAGACAAATTGTAAAATGAACAAGAGGAAAATAGGGGTAAAGGAAAACAGTCCATTATTTCATGCCACTGTCCTCTTCATCTTGAAGAAGAGTGAATGAAAACACTTGAACAGGTAGGAAAGATCAGCAGTGCGTTTCAAGGACAGGCAGAAGATCTCTTCTGTCTTTTTGGGATTTGCTTGCTTTTCCTAAGGCAGTGTTACTAAGACAGATATTGAAGACGGGGCAGAGAGAATGAAATTAAGTGGTCTTAGATTGAAGTATTACATTGTTATGGCTTGAGAGACAGAAAAAAAAACAAATGAGGAAGTATTTTCCTAGCAAAATGGATAAGTTTGTGGAAAATAGTGACCTTCATCATTTAGGCTGCGTGATTTAACTGATTTGAGCTCTTAACCATGTCTAGGAATACTCATATGTGCTTTTCTGTAGTCAGTCCATTTTAATCTTACTGTTATATGTCTTCAAAGCAAGAAGTCTTAAGAAGATTCATCCTTTTCCTAGCTTACCGTTTTTGCACCATGCTTGTGAATTAACTTTATGTAAACAAAGTCACAATTCAGATATATATGCAGTTGCTCTTTTAAATAAGTTTTTTCTCATGTTACCTAATGTAATTTTTCAAGAATGTTTTTTTCTATTTTTCACAAGTTGGCCTCTAGAATACATGCTTTTTTATAACAAAAACCAACACATGCTTTTTCCTTAAAGGCATATGAGAAATGTTGGGTTTGACTTACATAACTGTAATAAATACCTATTAAACTCTTTTAATGGAGCTTAAGGAATCTCAGACCATGCCGAAGGTAAAATGCAGCATGAGAGAGGAAAACAGTAGAGCATTTGTCACTAAAGACAGTCCTTGTGTGTTGAAATACATGTACTTTTTAATTAATGTATTAAAATATCTTAATCTTACTTTAAAAATGCTCCCCCACTTTCTCTTTACCTTGGAGTCTGTCATACCTCTGTGGATTCAAGGGAAGTTTTACATTGTGTATTCTTTGGAGAAAATTTAGCGTGAGGATGTGGTGTGGGGAGAAAGGACAAACCTAGACAGCAAACCAGGTGTGTGCTGCTGTTTGACATGGATAGACCTTCGTTCTGGCTTTTAGGGCTTTTAGCAATATTTAAAAATGAGTATCTCCCAAGACCTGACCTGTAAAAGGCAGGCATTGGGGAGGTAGATTGCTACTTGAGTCTGCTGTTGTGTTTTCTTGTAGGTATTCAGGCATGGTTTTTAGAATCTTGCTTCAGGTGTTTATTTTATATGGAAAAAACATGGTGTGGATCTGCCTCAGGAGTGCCACAGGTGCTCAGGAATTCATACTGCCTTTGCCTGCTTCTCCTGTATGAAATGGAGTGAGGGTTTAGCAAAGATGCTTAACATCTCAGCAGTGCCTTTGCCTTTTCCGCTGATGTCAGATGAAGTTCTGCCCAGTTTCAATAAGGTAAACTGTGATTTATGGATTAGGTGAAGTTGACCAATATTGGTGCTTTTGAAGAGGAAGAAAAACCTTTTCCCATAGTGCTTCTAAGCTATGCCAGACAGCATCCCTTACCTCTGACAGAGACATCTCTGCCTAAGCAGTATGAAAAGCCCGGTGAAATTGGAGAGATTAACAGTCATGACAGGGAGAGCTGTCACAGAATGAGAAAAATGGGGTTAGGCTGACAGCCTCTCAGCAGGTTTGGCTGGGAGTCCTGAGGCACAGCATCTTGTCTTTCTCCCTGAAAAGGGTCTCTGTCACATCAGATGCACCCAGCCATTTCTGCTCAAGTTGGGACAAATCTCTGTTCTTGTTCACAATGTCGCTTGCCTTACAGTAGTAGCAGCACATCCAGCTTGCTGCTTGTGTACACAGAGCAGAGACTTCCTCCTTCATACAGTGCAAATAACCAGTCTTCCCTTTGCGTGAACATTTCTTTGATAATTGTTCTTTGGAGTAAAATAGAATAGCTTTCCTTTTGAGTCACCAAACAGACCTGCCTGTGCTCAACATTATCATTCCATTATGTGAATGTATGATGAAGTGCTGTCCAAGTCCTTCATTCTGATAAGCAAGTTGTGAAGAATTGACAACGATGTGATAAACAGTCAGGAGAAACTGGAGGACCTGTTTATGTGCCCCTACCTTACAATTTTAAGTGCTGCCCCTCCTAAACAGGTGGTTGAGTTGCTTGTAAAGCATTTCACACAGTCCCTGCCCTTTATTGCATGATGCCCTAAGGGCACCTTTAACCACAGCACAGCTGCAAAAAGGACTGCCATTAACTCTGTACAGGTCATTAGCCACCATACAGAAAAGGATATGATCAAAACACATCCTGCTTCAACTCTCCTCAATGGAGAGCTTCGACTTAATCTGCTGAGCCTGCTAGTGACTTGGTCAGTGCACTGTCTACAGTATATATGTGCTCAGCATTTGCATCAGCTCAGTTAAATCTTTCCTGAGCCCTGTCCAGCACTCAGGCAGCCTCAAAGAATGAAAATACAACAAAATGTCTGCTAACAAAATTTACAAACCCTTCAAATAGTTCAGTCAAAAAATCTAAAGTGTAGTATGTTCTCCCTCTTCTGTTTGGTTTTAACTTTAATTGCACAATGCCAAATTCTTCTTTCCAGCTATCTGGATTTCTTTCATATCTCAGAGAAGACTATAGGTAGTGATAAAACTGAATGCTATGAATGCCCTCTCTTAATGAGTCATCTTGCTCCCTGTTTCCCTGCTTGTGTACCTCCACGGTCTTAATAACATCCTTCATCTCTAAAGAGAGTTCACTGTGTCTTTTCCCCTTTGGCTCTTAAACATCTGTGATACTTGCTCCAGTTTGAGCTTCCTCCATCTGCTTCCATGCTTTAACTGGAACCTCAGAGGGATGCAGAGAATGGTGTCACCATCACATCAGCAGCATGCTAGACCATTGAAATTCTTCTGCCATGGAGTACGGTGTTAACCTAAAAGAAAGCATTCTAGGAGCCATTCTTGCAGACTTTGTTCCTAAGATGATGTCCGTGCTTAACCTACTACAAATAAGGAAATAAGTTGGATACAATGACAGCCATGGAGAAGTGCTTCAAGGAAAGTACAGTAACTGTTTCATGTGCTTCCATGTTTTGTTTTTTCTCACCAGCACCATTTGAAGACAGGCACCTTTTTGCCTCACTGTCACAGAAAAGTGTTTCAATTAACTGTACAAGGAAACCTTGCACTGACCTTAGTTTTCTTTTGCCACATTTGATACAAAAAGCATAGGAGTAGAAGCAACATTAAAAATAAGACACAACTGTTACAGAATAAATACAGATGAAAAAGGGAAATGGATACAGGTTGGGCAAGATCTCCCTCTGAGGCTTTTAGGGTACATAAAATGGGATTAGGTGGTCCCTCAGGAAGGGGCTTGTTTCCTAAAATGAAGAAACCACTGAAGAAACATCAAAAGCTGTGAAATGGCACCTGAGGACTTGGTTTAGTGGTGGGCCTGGCAGTGCTGGGCTAATGGTTGGACTTGATGGTCTTAGAGGTATTTTGAAACCTAAACAATTCCATGATTCTGTGATCTCAGAGAATATAGTGTCAATCAGGTAATTTTACTTTCTCTAAAGGTTCAGGTGGTTCCACTCTGCTTGCTGCTCACTGTTGTGTTCGTAGGCTGGCATTGGTAACCTGACATATGTATTGCAAACCATTTCTGTGGATCTGCTTCCACAAGAGAACTGTTACACAGCAAAAAGGTTGCATTACTCCCAGGCTGTGTGCTGCTTACCCAAGAATTCCTTGCTCAAAGCAGTGTATAGGGAGTGCGGAGGGAAGCTGGAAGTGGAGGTAGGCAGCAGCACTGAGTGGGTAGAATAGGGTATGAAAGTGTTACTGTGCTTTCAGGATAGACTTTGGGTGGGCTTGGCACAGCTCAGTCCTGCATGGTTCACACGTTCTTTCCACCCAGCGCTCTGGAACAGTGCCCGTGGAGCACTGGGCAGTGAGAAGGGCTCTTCAAATGAACCCCATGCAGGGAGAGGCTTTTTCCTTCCCAAGGCCACTCTGCAGGATCTGGCTTTGGCACCATCTGAGTGTCAGGACTTGGTGTGCAGGCTTTACAATAACATGAATCTGCACACGGCTCCCCAAAGCTCATTCACATAAGTGGTGTAGCAGTGGAAATGTGCCCCTCAAGTTGCGTCTATCCCAGCAGATAGATCTGAAAGCACAGGAGAGCCCAGTTTCGTAAGAGAAATTCCTAGGTGGAGTTATATGCCCAGAAACTTGCTCAGGCTGCTACATTTATCTTCTTTGGATGGTATTTTGTTTGGTAGTGCTCCTTAGAAACCAAAGGACTGCTTCCTTTCTGGCTTAACAAAGCACCCTTAAACAATGCTAATCAAAGCGTGTCAGGCTTTCCTTTTAAATGTTCCTTTTGACTCTTAAGAGAGGGGCTGCTACTGACAGCCAGCACGCTGGATGGTTACATCCAAAGGTGCTAGTTAGTAAAACATCTGTTTCCACACAGCTTTGACTGTAACCTGTCCTTCACTTTTGTTTGCAAATTACTCGAGATAGCAACTGTTGGTGTTTTGTTTGCCTTGACAACTACGGCAGTAATAGGAGAACACACCACCCTCTCCCCCTGCAGGAGGGCAGCAGTGTCTCTGAAATAGGTTGAAGAAATGTGGAAACAACTCACAAAATTGTGGTGCTGCTTATATGATTAGGGAAGAGAAATCAGTGAACTGACCTTTTTCTTCTTTGTAATCTTTCAGTTGAAAACCACATTAAAGAATTCATATTTACCACATACTTGATCTGTGCTTTGTGATTATTGTAGTAGATACCACATTTTAAAATGTGTGTATTTCGTTTCAAATGAGCATAGTTGCATGGTCAGCTTCAGGACTCAAGAGTCAAGCTTTCATGAACTGATTCTTAGCAGTTCTTTGTCCTTGCATCTTAAAAAATACCTTAGATATAGCTGTTTTCCAAGGACAAGAGTATCTCTTCATACACAGCACCACCAGTTTTGACTTACTGTGGTTGTCTGTGAAAGATAGGTAAGATCAGTCTCTATCTGAATTGCTCCAATCTAGCAGATCTTCATCTGTTTGTGCTACACCCCTAACTGTGAATGGCAGCTGCAAGCTGTGATAAAAAAGACCTGCAAACATCATCATACCTCAGCCCAGAACTGTTGAATGGACAGAAGCAACGTCTTGAATCTGGGAGTTCAGACTATTTTGCCAACATCTCTCTTCACATGTGCTCATATGACAGTTAAAGGCATAGCAGTTCTCTATGGAAGGCACTGCTGGGCTCTGTGTCTTGAGCCAAATGCGCATTTGTGACTGTGTGATGTGTAGCCACTCCTCATATCCATACTGCACCCAGCCAGCTGGATGAACGAACTGGTGGAATAACCATATGCTGCCTGCTGGTTAAATACCAGTAGCAGGTATTTTGTCTGAATGCCTTGGGTCTAATCAGTGTGGGCAAAAAAAGCAGAATGTAACAAGTGATGCCACAAAGGCATTAGCTGAGGAATTAGTCCCGCTGCTGGATTTCTAGGCAATTGTGAATGACTGGAGTGCTTTCATCCTTGGAAGTGCTCCATATCTTAAGTGAGACTCAGGCACAGTAGCAGCCTTCATCTGTCCCGGCAGGGACAAAGTGAAATTTTGTGCAAGCAATATGAAGTTATTGTTAAGAGTGAGCCAGAAACCCACTTGTGGGTCCACACAGCAGGATTGTATCGCCTACTGCACCAATACAGCCATACACATTTGTGTGTGTGTACTCATCGACATCTGTGTGTTCCTGGGTGTGTACACCAAAGCAGCTTTCTGCCTTCCCTTCCAGAGGTTATTTCCCGTAATTGTGCCCTACAGCAGCGACATCTGGCATAAGAGAAAGTTCTGACAAGCTCGGACTCTGCCTGCTCTGGGCAGATGCTCCTTCAGCCCAATTAATTCCACGAAGGGAAAACTGGAGTTGCCATAAGGAAAACTCAAATTGTGCTGTGTGTTGGAAACACTGGAATTGGGTGAAGTCATTTAGTCCACCTGTCACAGTCTCAGTCACTGGATGGGAGCAGAGGAGCTATGCACAGACATCCATAATTATTGTCAGAGACAAGGTCTTTAGTAGAAAGCCGTCAGTGTAAGAATTTCTGTAGCGATTCAAGAGGCTTATATATGAATAGTGGTTCACTGTAACTAATTAATGAGGAGAAAATGAGAGGATTTGTAAAAATCCTGTTACAAAATTTCAGTGTTTTTAAAGGATTGGGCTAAAGGCCAGAAGAAAAGAATCCTTGTTTGGAAAATCAGAGGAAAAGACTGTGCCCTAAGGCAATTGAGTGCTTTGCACGTGATAGAAGGCTGTCTTAGCTGTTGAGATTTAAAATGGGACAAGACTTTGTGAATTGATAGAAAATGAAGGAATTAGGAGGGCAGGGTAAAGCAATGCTGACTATTCATCAAAACTCTTCACAAAATACTTAACACACCTGGAGGGATATTTGATCAAAGCTGAGTAAATGGAATATTAGTTGAAATGACAGATAAGAATTTGACACAGCTGGAATTATATTGGTGTTTCTCCAGTTGGATCTTACCTTTGTGAAAAGCAGGCTACCAAGATGGTGGTGTTGACGTCCTCTTCTTAAGATATATTTCTGTATGCAGCCTTCTTGTGCATCCTTGGTCCCCATCCACCAGTGGTTGTGCAGTGGTCTTTACCTGAGGACACAGTGCCTGAATACATCCTTTGGAGTCACAGCTTGTCTTCCTAAGACCCGAGCAGGGCATAGAGCATTAGCTGTGGCAACTCACTGTTGGAAGGAGAAACCTAGGTAGTAAAAGGCAGAGTTTTGCAATGAAATAAAAGATTTAAGCAAGGTAGGAAGAAGGGCTGTGAAGGGATGAGGCAAACACACTGAAAGTTCAAAAAATTTTTAGATTGAGTGGAGCTGGTCCCTGCTCCAGAGGTTTACCCAAGTTATGTTTATAGCCTGTTTATTTTGTATTTTTTTTTTATATGGATGTAAAACATTCCTGCTCCCAGGAGAAGAGGATGAGTTTCATTCTAATATGTCAACTGTCAGCTTTCTGTCCAGTACATTATTTGAGACAAGTATGTATGGTATTACTCCTATTCCCATAGAAAAAAGAAAAAATATAATGTAGAAACCATCATAAACCATGGCTGGAGAACTTCCCTCTGCAGCTGGTGAACAGGAACATCTTTATGTGGCTGGGGCTCTTGCCTCTTCCCAGTGTAGTGCAAAAGTCAATGCATGTGAGACTCAGATGCAGGTTTTATGAGAAGTTTTGGGAACGAGGGAGGAAGAGACTGAGCAAACAAGAGCAGAAATCTTCCTTCATACCCCCTTTCCCAGCCCTAACAGAAAGCATGCCAGTGGGTGCTGTTCTGAAGTGCCAAGATCTGTGTCCCTGTCCATGAGTAACCTGTGTTAAACCTTCAGAAGATTGTGCAGACCTGAAATCAGCAGGGCAGAGAGCCTTTGAATGCCTGAAGATAGTGTCTGTGTGGGCTACTTGCCCTCACCAGATGCTATGCCAGCAGTGCCCCATCCATGGTCAGCCATGCAGAAGAGGTGCTGGCAGAGGGACCAGGGCACAGTAGGGAATGGGGTGCGAGGAGGGATGGAGCTGGTGCAGGGCCATGAGGTCACAGGGCCAGTGCTGGTAGCAGTGTGAGGGGTGTAATGTTTGATCCAGGGGAGCCTGGGTCTATATTTCTGACAGCTATTTACTGCATTCTGCAGTTAAGCTTGGCGTGGCAGTGCCATGGAACTCATGGTCTGAAATGTACCTGATTTTGTGGCTGTGGTGGTACCAACAGCTCCTGCACAAGTGTCAGAAGGCACATGGTGCAAAGGGGAAAGAGATTTTCTCCGAGTTTCCCACTGGATTGCTGAAACTTTCTCCCACTTTTACTTTCGTAAACAAAGTGGTTGCGTGAACATCTTTAGTTTCGTTTTCCCCTTCTGATGCCATTTCATGCAAAGGAAATGAGCTGCAAGTGTTTAGCTTGGCACTGTAACTTTAGTAATCGTATCCAGGGCATAGAGTAGCACGGGCTGGTGCTTAATCATTCACTCATTAGCTCAGTGTCGGTTGAGCTTGGAAGACAAATAGAGGATAAGAAATTGTGTCGGCCCATCCGAGAGGAGCAGATGTAACACAGTTTGGGAAGGATGACATACTTTCTGGATTTCTTGATGCACTGACTTCACTGCCCTTTCAGCACAGCTGTTGCTGCTGTTACCAGTTTTGGAGAATACGTCTGTATTTGGAATACCTATCTGCTTGCAGCTGTTGTCATCTCTTAATTGGTATAATCCTGTCAAATGAGAGTAGTACAATGGTGAGCGTCTCCTGCACTGCAGTCCCACTGCCAGCACCTCCTGCGTCATCCACCCTTTTTGCCATGTGCTTTCTGTATAAATACCTTCCTTATGTACCCTAGGATTTCCCTGAGGGCTAACTTTACTTACTTGGTTGTGCGCAGAGAGGATTTCTTTCCTCTGTGGCTATGATTACTTAACAGTCAAGCATTTCCCAAAGGGATAGGGACATGACACTGCAGTGGTTGCAGAGAGGGTCTAGAGTCCAGAGATAAAAGCCTAACATACAAGTTGAGATTAAAGAAGCTTTACTTGTTTAGTCTAAAACATTGCAGACTGGGATATATCAAAAGTTTGTATATACATCAGGGAAGGAAACACCAAGAAGGGCAGAGATGAACTAGGTATTAGTTGATATGGACTAGTAACTAGAAACCAGCCTTTGAGGATCAGACTAACACTTCCATGGCAACAGTGAGGACAAATTTTCTTACGTGTTTTTAAGACAGAGTTTGAGTAATTTCATGAAGATGATGCACTGACATGCTTTTGTGCAATAACAGATGATGGGACCAGTTGACACAGGAAATCTTGTTTCCTTCTTCTCATTCATAACATATATTTGTTCCTGAGGTATTTTGCACAGGCGTCTGAGATACTGCAAATGGGAAGCATATTTGTGGATTTGAAGTGCACATAAACACTGCTTCAAACCATGAGTTGAAGAAGTTTCACAGGATTAGGAGGGCGGATGCTGAGCTGGTGGCTTGCTAGCTGACCATTGCATGTAAATATGGTTCTTAGGAAACTGCAGTGCCAATTTATGCTGGGTAATGAGTGTTTCTTCCATCTGGAATCTGAATCTAGACAGATATGAATCACATTTTTTTCCCTTTTTACTGAGGTTACTTTTCAGCTGTGTCATCAACAACCAACACCAGTGTGGCAAGGGCAGAGGTGCACAGGATAACATCAACTCCTTTGCACTGCCATGTGACTGTGACTGTGACTGTGCCTGCTCTCCTTGCGTCAGTATCAAACCACAGTGCCAGCATCTTTGTGAGTGCTGTTGCACTAATGAAAAGGCTGTTTTTCCATGGTGAGTTACACATGATCCCAGCTGTTGCTATCTGAATGTTTGTGATATTTTCTGCTAAACCACAAGAGGTTGCACTTCCATGGTTAGGGCATAATCTCTTGTGTAGACAGCCCAGGGACATATTTGGCATATTAGCTAGAGAGGGACACGCTAGAAAAGCTGAAAAGGAGTAGTGTTAGGCAGTCACTCCGTATTTTCCAGGACAATCCATCTCTACCTTCCATTCCTCTTACTCTTTTTCAGTGAGTGTCTCAGTCAGAAATATCTCCCCCTCTATCCCCAATCCACTGGTTACAGAGAAGATTTCAAGGGAGTTTCCTCTTCTACTAATAGTTTCAGGATTTTTGTCATCTTTCCCATTTGTAAAAGTGTTTGGCTTTTGGTCTTTCAGAGGTTAAAAGGTGGTGAAGCAGCAGTTGGGTCTGTTTTGAAAAGAGTGTGAGTGAGAATTCAGGATTTCCTGTTTAGGGAGAGCCATGTGAAAACCAGTGAATGAGCCCAGTCCAAAACCCATTGCACACTACAGTCAGATACCCATTTAATTCCTTGTGTTTTGAACCGTGCCTTAACAGCACAGATTGCTGACAACCTAGGGCTAGAGAAGGGATTGCTTGATGTCTTCTTCCTGTACTTATGGTGGCAGGATTTGTTTGACAACATGCTAGTAAGCTCTTACAAGCCTCCACCAAGCCAACTGATTTTCTGTGTGACGTGAATACAATTCATGCCTCGCTATCATCACTAGTTGTTTCCAGTGCACAAATCAACATATTCAGAGGAAGTTCTGCAACCAGTGACTGTTAAGGTCTTAGTCTTCATAATCTCATGCATTCCTTCTGAGAAATGCTGTCAAGAGTCACACTCCTGTATAGCTGCAGAGCATTTGGACAAAATACCTTTTTCTAAAGGTTTTTTTTTTACGCTCCTTCTTACTGCTTTTCCTTTCAAACAGAAGGTAGAAAACTCCACAAGTTTCTGCTTTTTATCTGAATTAATCTTTCCAGACAATATTAGTCCACCCCATAGTCACATAGTTAGTATTACTTGTTTTCACTTTAAATTATTCTAAAAAAGTAATTTTATTTTCATTTTTCTTCAATATCTTCTAAATTTTTCTAAGTATTGAGAAAATTATTTAGTACTGGGCAACTTCTTGCCTTCACTCCTGTTGGAATACAGGATTACTCCTGGGAGCTCCTAGTATTAGCTGATACAGTAATCACTACACACATTTGTTTTCCCAGAGATGGCTTTTTTTCTTTTTTAAGGAGGATGGACATTAAATAATAGTAGCAGTGTTGTATACACGGAGGTTTGCTGGGCAACAGTGAAGATGGGTTTTGTAGGAAGAAACAATGTATGTTTAGTAGACGGTCAGAAAAAAATGTAAGAAAACACCCCTGTGTTTTGGGCTCAGCATCTGGTCATCAGCCCTTGTGCATGACACCTTGACTTACTTTCAAGAAGCCAGGGGATATTTTCTAGATACATGCTCCAGGCTTCCCATCCAGGGCCCAAATAAAACTTCAGTGTTTTTTCCAGACTTTTTCCATTTTTTCATCAAAATTTGCTTAGTCTTTGGGTTGTGTGATTGGAAAAAGCCTTCTCATGTTGCTGATATTGCACGTTTTTGGTGTACTATCTGAGATCTTGTATATATTGTCTAGCAATAAACATAAGTTTAAATCCAAGGTTTTGTGTCACATGTAAAATAGTGATTATGAAAGGTTATGCAACAAAAGAGGTAAGATGAACAAAATGATAAATTTAAATCAGGAGATTTAGAGACTGGCTGCTTTAAAATTTCTGGCTTACTCCTTTCCAGCCTCCAAGTAGGAATGGAAAATGAGGTCTTGTACCTGTAGGAGGACTCTTGCCACAGAAAGGAAAGAGCAGCAATTCAGTAGGCCTCAATAATAATACTAAAAATAATAATTATAAATCAGCAAATACTAGAAATGCCTGTCACTCTTTTCTGAGAAGCTCACCAGGCTGAATTCTTGGGCTTTCTTGTTCAGCTCTGCAGTTCTTGTTTTTGCAATATTGTGCTCATGACATCAGTAATTACAGACTGAGACTAGACAGGATTAGACTCCTTAGTACTTTTGCCTAAAATTCAGATCATCAAACCATGTATTTTGCAGTTGTCAAACCATGTGATTGCCTGAAGTCTTTGAGTGCTCATTTCCAGGACGTAGAGTCTCTGGCTCCTAAATGGCAGTGTCCTGTGACTGCCAGGCTACATTCTGTACAACAGGTACAAATAGTTTTCTACCTTTTTTTTTTTTTGTAAGGGACTAACAGGGCACAGTGATGCATTGTTTTTCACACCACTTCTGTGTTTGCATATTGCATATAGCATGGACAAAACCAAAGGCATCTGAGGAAATTTCAAATATCAGAACTGGTGAGCAGATGAAGGTAAGCTGAGGTCTTCCTCACACTCCTGGAACTATATCTTCAATACAATCTGCTGCACAAGCCTTTCAGCTGGGCACTGAGAGACCAGGAAAGCACAGTGAACCATTTTCATGGGGAGTAAAATGAAAAAAAAGAAATGAAAAGTGTTGTGTGTTTTTCCCCTGGGTTCCTTGGATACCAAAAAGGAAAAGATAGAGTATGAGTGCTTCTCTCATTCACTGATGTTGTGTGAAAGATTGTTTCTGCAGTTTTCAAAGAAGGAAATAAATTAGCAAGGGTCCTCATGAGCTTATTGTTTGCACACAACTCACAAAATATGCTATAAACACCTTTCTGGTAAAGGATGCCATGAAATTAAGTAATTTTTCCCAAGGTGTCCGAGCTTGAGTTTGGATTTGATCTCTTAAATTCCAGTCTAATATTTTGGACACATGCATTTTTCACAGCGGGAGGTTTCATCTTTTTGATGCAGTGTCTCATCTTCTTTACTCACGGGCAACTAGAAGACAAACAATTTTTCTGGCTTCATCAGCTTAAATAAGTTTTTAGCCTTATCCTAAGGCTTTGGATTTATTGGGAAACAAAAAGAGGAGTAGAAAGGCAGCACTAATAAATCCTATGCTGTCAGACTCACAGGAAGTCAAATGACCCTTGCTTGAGAAACACAAACCACAGAATGTGGGTGTGATATTTATTGGTGCATGCTTTGCATTCTCCTCCAAGGACTGATTGCATTCTGCATTGCTGCTGTAAATCCTGTCTACCGTTTCCAAGATTTCAACTCTTAACTCTTCTGACAACAAGCCTCTGGAGAGAAACACTGTGAGGGTTTGTATTTTGACTTCGGAGCCCTGGGAAGATCTCCTCTGGTGTTAATGATTTTTGGTAAAAGGAAAGAATGATGGGTTTTCAGGCACAGTGGGTATTCATTAGCATGTACTCTCTGTTCAGTAGACCCTGCTTGGATGGCAGAGTCATATCTCTGTGGCTTCCCTTTAGTGTGCCTGTTTGTTGAGTGTTTATCCTTGAAGAGAAGTCAACAATTGCATTAACTTTCGGACCTTCATATGGGAATATTTTTATCAGTGGCTCTGTGATCTCTCAATTAAAATTGGCTATGGGGGGAAGATGTTTCAATAGTCTGGGTTTTTTAATGTAAAGGAGAGGGAGGAAAGTCCAGAATGAAAAGGGGAAGAAGAAGGCTTAACTTTTGCAAAAAAGATACATGTTGTATTTGTATGGGTGCAAGGTCATAAAAGTTCAGATTATGCTTTTTTAATTGTTTATTGTGCATGAATTTTTCTTCAAAATCCAAAAAATGTAAAAGCAACTTGAATGTGTTGTCCACAGTTAATTAACTGCTCTAAATATGGCTAATATATCACAGTATTTTCAACCAGCAGTTTCTGAGATATTCAAAAGCACACAATTCTTCCATTAGGAAGATCGAAGATCAGAGGTCTTCTTTCTAAGAAGCTTATTTAATATTCTATATTAAGGCAAAATATTTTGTCATTAGGATTTTTCTTGGAATCTCCTAGGCTTCAGGTATTTGTGCAGATTTAGTTCACTGTTATGTCTGTAGAATTGCGTCTTAGTACTTAATCCATTTTGTATCTACATTCTTATTTAACTTTAGAGTTAAATCCTGCGATAGATTTCAGCATGTAGGCAATGAGCAAGGCACACCACCTTTAAGAGAAAGAGGAAGTTATTAAGAGGGTAAAAGATGAAGGTGCACATGGATTGGCGTTTTTTTCCATGCCACATTTTTTTTTTCCAACTCGGGCCATGGGAAGCTTCAAAGAATGTGTAGAGTGGCCATTTCTTATCAAAATCTACAGTTCTACCCTTGGCCATACTGAAGTAACTTAATGTTACTTCCGCAAAAGGCACGTTGTCTATTTGGTGCTTTAACCTAAGTCCTTCTGTGGTCCATTTTAGTCCAGAGCTCAGGTGTGTGTTTGTTGTTTGCCAAGTACTTGGTGAAATCAGTACTTTAGTACCTGTTTAGTTGTTTTTCATGACTGTCGCTTGATTGTCAAGAAGGACATAATGTTTATGAGGAGATGCATTTTCTGAGATTATTTCTTTGACAAAACAATCAAGTGTATGTGAGAGCTTGTGCTTGTATTTGTGCTCCAGTAGGACTTGTAGAACTGGATTATGACTTTTTTCAGTAGACTGAGCTGAGGAGGGAGCAGTGCTGTACATAGCCTTTTCTCTTGATATGAGCAGCTGTAGAGACAAGTTTGCACAGTTCTTTCTGCATCCCTGTAATGTTTTTGAATGGCATTGCTGCAGTACAGGTACTGTAATTAAAATACTGAGGATCACTGAGATTTGAGTCGATATAAACATAAAATTACTTCTTCCTCTATCAAAGCTAAAGAAGAAAAAAAAGCAGGATAACCTAGTTGCTTGATCTGTGTGTCTGGATTTGCATCTGTGATGGTTTGTGTGTACAAACAACTGCCATAGAAGGAGAGCAAATGTGGCAGTGGTATGCATACAGCATCTCATGGTCTTCTGAGAGGCAGTGGGGTTCAGAAGTGCCTTTTGAGTTTATCACTGAAATAGCATAAATGTAGAAAATAACATAGCTTTACTCTTTACTAGTTTAATTTCTTGGAGACTTGACCTTCATCTCTAAATGAAAAAACAATAATCCATTAAGGAAACTTTAGCAACAAACCAGGCTGCAGTATGTCTTATTTCCAGTGTTGCATAGACCTCACTTCAGAGTGTTTTGGAGAAAACCTTTAAGTCTCATTTAGGTTGGTAACTTTATTTACTGTAGTAGTTGTAACATCAGAGTGATTATAGCAGCTGCTGTGTGAATTTATTCAACAAAATCATGACGATTGCCAAGGAGAGATCAGGATGCTGGAGGCAAGGACAGAAGGGAATCCCTCCTAACAAGTAAGAAAGGGGATTTCCTTTCTGTCAGGCTAAAAGGTAATAACAGAAATAAAAAAGGCAAAGCTACAGATTGATAGCTGCTTCTGGATTTGAGAGGTAGAGTGAAATGCCAGCAATGGATATAAAAACCAAACTCTAGATTTGCAGGGGAATGAGTGACTCTGCCATGACATGCTGCCCATCAGCTCCTTTGGGAGGAGGAGTGGGAGGTTCAAAGGTTGTCATCCTATTTATGCTAATTGAGTTTGAGCTAAGCTCTTCCCAAAGAAAAAAGCCTCTTATTGAATTAGTTATTCAGTTCCTCGGGGTGCAAGTGGAATGGCTGTAACACTGTCATAGAGTCTGCTTGGTTGGCCCTTGAAGAGTGCAACTAAAAGATTTCTTTTCATTTAAGCATCCCTCAGATGCAAAGCAACCAGGAGACCTGAGAGACTTGTGTGCCTTTTGCTATTTGTCTGTCTACAAAAGGGGCCAAACATGTTCAGGTACACAGCACCCTGGCAGGTCCTCTGCTTGTCCATGGAGCAGGGTCTGAGGGTAAGAACAATTTATTTTTGTAATATTGTTAAACAACCATAATTTGTAATTGTAAGAATGTGCTGTAAATGGTAGGCAATGTTAGACCTACTTACATAGAAAATGAAGCATCTGTAGGGATGTGTTGTGTTCATTCCTTTAATTGTGTGTTTCCGTGTTGCTGTTACTTGAGGGAACAAGTCAAAAGAAGTTACGTGAAACGATGTTGTGAATCTTTATGTGTCTCTGCACTTATATTCAAACAGCAAACATGTATCACTATGTTCCTCTGTATGTAGGAAAATACTGCTAATAATTTTAATTTCCATAGCCCCTTCTATCCCTAAGCTTTTGAAAGGTTTATACACATGGATTAATGAATTAAACCTCATAACAGTCTTAGGAGGTACTTGTTAAGGTAGGATTGCAGCCTGGGTAAGTTAAGTATTTTGATCAAGGTCATTCATAAAGTCAGCAGCAGACAGGAAAATGAAATCCAGAAGTTTTGATTCTCAGTCACTCCAGTTGTTTAATAATTGTTAGTTGTCTTCTAAATTGGATTTTCTTCAAAACCTTTAGCCTTGAGGATTCATGAAAGCATAATTAACTGTAGCGTTAGAACAACTGTGGGCAAGATCGACCTCTGAAAAGTGCAAACTGAAATCAGCTTGGCCCATCATTATTTGTGCACTTATTCAGGCAGTACATTTGTTTCCATGAAACCAGTCTACTAGTCTCTGATGGCATTTAATATGAAAGAGTTCATTTGCAATTCAAAAATAGCTATTGTGTTTCCACAGCTCTCCTGATTTTATCACAACTCTTGAAATATTGGTATGTTTTTTCTTTCCAAAAGTGCCAAATGACAGAAATACCTTTAAACTTTGCAAATAGGTTGATAGCCTCAGAAGTTGCAATGAAATACTGAAAATTATGGTTCCTAAATATTAGTGCCTGATTTTTTTCTGCCCCCCTTTCTGAAAGAAGGAAATCAAAATTAAAATGCTATCTGCACCATTTTGTTAAAACTAACAGTATTTTTATCTTCAGTAACTTTTATGATTTTTGAAGACTGATTTTTTTATCAGTCTCTCTAGAAATCATATACTTGGAAGCAGAATGAGCAAGGTCTATATACACAGTCGCACAAGGACAGTTTTCTGTACAAGAACAGTTTGCATTTGTTATTGCTAAGTCCATTTTGACTGTTCCCTTTAAGATTACTTTATTGTAAAGGATCTCAGCTATACAGACTGTATAGATCACTTATCAGTCATTATGTAATCATCTTTGGGATCGAGGTAGGATTTTGTACTGTAAAAAGGATGGCCAACTGGGCTTCCAAAGTGATGGTATTTGTGCATATTGCCCCCCTGGAATGGTCTCTTAGTTGGCTGTGGAATCTCCTCAGCAGAGATTTTAGTTTTTTAACTATTCCTTACTAAACCATAAAAGCTTACTGCTGGATAAATACAGGTCTGCAATATATGGCTTTCACAGTTAGCAATTACATAACCACTTTTTCTGAAGAAGTTTCTCCCTTCTTTTCCCCTCTGGTTTCTTACTGAGGCATTACTGAAAATATACTCAGAAAGTCCATGAAGTGCTTTGTGTCCTGTTTATATTTTAACATAGGCAGCTCTGCAGTCTTAGGTTACAACATATCTGAGACACCCAGTATATTATCAGAAACCATAGAAAAGAAAACTTGACCACGTGTCCAGTGTGTTCCTGAAGGCATGGCATTCTTCACTGAATTCTATGCTCTTCAGAGCTGTTCAACTACTAGAGCAATGATAATGAATTTTAAATGTTTGTATCTAAATGCATTAAGGTGTCAGAAAGCAGAATGCCTGCTGCCAGCATTGGCTGCAATTCAGTCTCTGGGCTTTAGCTCATGGTATTGCCTAAGCCAAAAATAGGGTGCCTGGGGAGCCCTCACATCAGATGAAATCAAGTGCCCACGTGCTGTCAGAAAAAGGTTAAAAGATTAAACATATTTGCTGTCCTTGCAGTACAATATTGCAGTTTCAATTCCAACTCAAATACAATTATTTCTGTTCTAATTGAAATCCATCAGGCAGATGGTCATTTCATTGAAATAAGTGATGCCATTTGTTTTCTTTCCTTTGTTGATTACTCAAAACCAGCCAGAGATGGCTTCTCTCAAAAAAGGGATACTACATCTCCGTATGGATGAAGTCATGCCTGCTATGACTATGCCAGGCTATGAAATCATAGCCTGCCATCCACATACCAAGCATTCATTACACATGTGCATGGACAACTATCTAGGATCAGTCTGGAAAGTGCTATATAGAACTGTGCCATAAGGTCTGAATTCCACTGGACTTTCTCTGGGTGATGGTTTGATTGTTTGACACTTCAGCTGTGGCAAGGAGGTGGAATCTATAGCCCCCCATTTACAAATCTGCCTTGAACATGTTTGAAACAAATAATACAGTTTAATCTAAACATTTGGGTTTGTTGCTTATTTCAGTTTCTCTGGTGCAATGAGTTAATCTAGTCAAGACAGTGATAAGTTTCACATTACCTTTTGCTTATGCAGGTAGTTTTACATTAATATTTATTAAATCATATTAATTAGACAGCTGATGAGAGTGTAGTGTTGACCTTGCTGGAGGAAGGCTGCAGTATTTCCTCTCCACTCTTAGGTAAGCCAGTGGTCCATCCAAAGTCACCATTTAGCATTTCATGCTTGGAAGACTGTCCAGCTCACTGTTGACTTGCATGAAAGCTGTAGTCAACATTCAGGCTTACAGTCTGCCCTTGCTGAAGTCCACAGCAAAACTGTCCTTATTTTGAACTGGTGCAGGGCTGGGTATACAAAGATAACATGACAGTAGTTTAAAGGTAATATTTATAGGGATATCTGAAGTGGAGAAGTTTTGCCAAAACATTATTGCTGGGGATTTTGGAATTAGCACGGGTATCATTAGTGAAAAGGCAGGCTGCCTGTAGTCTCATGGTGTATAGCAAAACTGGTGTAAGACTCATTAGGGGCATATCCAGGCACTGCTGCAGTACTGTTAATGTGATTTAATGAATGCTGCTCATTTAAAAAGCTGTGATTTGTGCTAAGCCCATCAGAAGTAAGGAGGAACTGCAGGAACATAAATTCCCTAAAGCAGAGGTACAGTCTTTTCATGTGTGTCTGTGTCTAAAGGATATCATAAGCCATACCAGAAACAAATAAAGACTATAAATCATCGGAGTTCTGCAGTTTCTCTGTCAGCTTTGGCATTCTGAATTTTACTGACCTGTATGTTTGCATTAAATTGTTTTGAATTAGATTAGGTGAAAGCAGGAAAGACCAGCAAAGGTAGATCCTTTAGTATTTTTGAGGTGCATTTTGCTGGGCTGGGTAGTGCTTTTCTTTTATACATACAGCTATTAATTCTAGCATCTCTAGATTTTTTATTATATGGTGTAGTAAAGGCAAGATTTGGAAGAAAGACTTGTTACTATTATATGCAAATAGTATGCTTCTAGATCATGGTTCCTGGATTCCAACTACCATGCATTAACTCTGGCACTGAAAGCCAGTAAATTTTCATACTTAACCTAAAGTGTTCTCATTATGTCTTCTGTGACTCAGACGAATTAACTCACAGCTACTTCTCTGCAGACAAAAGGGCTCTTACAATTTCCTGACATTTTTCAGGAAGAAGATGCTTGAGAGTGATATCTAACATAACTCTCCAGTCCTTACATGAACCTGTGTTCTCAGGCAAATAAGTAGCACTGCACAGTGAGAAATAATCATCTTATCCTACAACTGAAGTGGTGTTTTCAGACCGTAATTTGTCTTGGTAGCAAGTAAATACAAAAGCATTCTAGTAGGAGCTGGCTTACACTGAACATTATGTGCTAGCAGGAGATGACTCCAGTTGCATAGATTTGGATCAATCACTCCCAGTCCTGTTCTCAGCATAAAAGGTCCTAGCAAAGAACTTCAGTGTCCTACTGGGTAAATAGAAGGAGCAATGAATGCCTAGTATGGCACTTACTTGTGCAGAAGTGGTTTTGTCCTCTCTGTACGGACAGGTTTTTTTTGTTTTGAGTGTTGGAAAGTTAGCATTTTGCTGAAACTCTGGGTTCATGTGATTGGAGAAGAGTTTCTGCTTCCTTTAAAACTAAAGAAATGATTATAGTGTCATCTGGCAGCAGAGAAAAGCTTTGAAAAAAAAGCCAGGCACCTATGAGAGGAAAATAAAAAAGCAAGAGGAAAGTAAAAAGGGCTATATAGCCACATTTTTGTGCTGGCATTTCTTGGCTTCCTAGGATTTTAATAATGACATCTGAGCAAATGGAATTATTTTTATTGCTGTATGATTAGGGAGGTTTAGTTCCATCAAGTGCCAGCAATACCTGTTTGTGCACATTATTACAGTAATGTGTTATTTAATCTCTGCTCCTGGTAGTCACGCTGCTATATGCGACACTCAAACCACTTGGAGGTTGTTGTTTCTGTTGCTGAATGGTGCCCTGTGACTTTCAAAAGTGTTCCCAGTTCTCTTCAACTTTCTTTTCCCTTCTCAGTTTTTGGTCTTTTAATGCTAATCCAATGTGACACAGGTCTGCTCAAGGTATAGAAACACTCATTGACCTTAGTTTGTATGACCAGGAGACTGGAGATGGCAGAAGAAAGGTTGTATTGAGATAAACTGGGGAAAGAAGGCATGATGATATCAGCAAGTTCTCTGATCTGTAGCCAAAAACCTGTTCAGCAGAAGTGTCTTAAATCTGTTTTGAGCTGTCCACCATGTTCACTGTCCTCGTTCGGTGAGAAAGTCTTTCAGGGCCCCTTCTCAACACAGTTAAAACTGTGTGTTCAGACATGCTGCTGTGTACCTTCACTGCCATTTTCTGCCAGTAATAAGAACTAGATTCCAGTGATATGTTCATAAATTTATTCTTGGCCATTTTGGTGTAAATTCTAAGTAATTATAACTTGTCTCCAGTTCACAAAACAAGAATATCCTTGTTTGGTGCTAGGAAAGCCTACTTGGATATAAATAAATTCTAATTTATTAAATTTTGGAGCTTTTGATGAAGTCAATTTTTTTATCATAATTCCTGGAAGAACAACTTGTCCAAGCTGTGGCAGTCATCAGGGAAAAAAGTTTTTTAACAAAGTCACAGTAAACAATATCCTTAATCATAACCCACCCATATCTAGGGATCATATCATCAGACACTTCACTGGAGGAAGGAACAGTACTGTTGGTATTCATGACTCATTATGTTCAAGGGTTATAAAGTTTAAAGCTGGGATCACATCATGAGTAGCATTGTGACACAGGCCACTGGATTTCCTTAAATTGATATTTGTTTGTATTACAGTTTATCTTCTAGAAAAATATCCAGTTTTGATTCCACATGTCCAGCAAGGCAGCATTAATCACAGCCCTTATTAAATTGTTCCCTTCATTAATTATACTCACTGCTAAGATCTTCCTGTTAGAAAATGCACATTATTTTACTCATGGTCTCCCTGAACACTCCCCAGCACAAGGCAGAAATGCACTGTGCTCGTTTCTTCTCTGAGGAATTGGCTTTGTCTGAAGATTGCTGGATGATTGGGGTTTTTTTTGTTTTTTCACCTTGCATAACCTGTGAGGCTGGAAGAAGTTTTGGCTTATGGCTTTAATTATAGTGTGTCTAATTACCTAAAAAACCTTCTCACTCTCTTGCTTCAAGTCTCACCCTTGTGATGCCAGCACACATCTGTGCCTGAGAATAGTAATGTAGATGGCATGTACATGGCCTCCACTTTTCATTGATACTACTCTCACCTTGTTGTCACCTGACAGTGCACTCTGCCTTCATGTGCCCACCTCTTTGCTTAGCTATGTCTGGAGGCTGTGTCTGAGTTATTATTGCTGTTTCAAAACTAGCATAATGTCCAGGTTCACAGTGGACTGTGCCAAGAGCTTCTGAGCATTAATCAGATCTCCCATTTAAATGGTCGAGTTGAAATGTCTTGGTTAAGAGTTCTTTTTGCAGTTTCAGCATAATTTGTGGCTGTGTTTATATTACCATTTCCACTACAAAATTCACAAGTGTATTGACATCAGACATGCATCCTCATACTTTGGGTTGGATTGAGGATCATCGGCAGTCATGTGCATCCCTTGCAGCAGAATGGGCAGGTTCTGAGGTGAACCCAGGAGCCACGTGAACTCCAGCCTGTGTCACTAGCCTAGAATGGTACTTCTCCCAAACCCAGGAGACCATGTATAAGACAAGTGGTGAGGGGGAATGCAACGCAGAGGTGTGTGAGTCTCAGTGAGTTCAGCTATGAAAACGTGCCCTTAATTATGCAGCAGGTTTTAGCAGTCTTTCTGTAATAGCTGACTGTTGAATCACCTCACAAAACTATGATCTTTTCTTTATCCTTTTTGAGACACTAATTGGTAAGAAGAGATGTCAGTGCTAACACACTGATAAGCACATTAGCGATGTTGCTACCTGGCTGCTGAGATGTTCACAGTTCCCTAATTGAAGGCATATATTACCTTTGTGTAATTTCTGTTTTATACAAATACAATACAAAATACTGCTTTATGCATGTCTATAAAGAATCCAAAATTGGAAGGTGTAGGAAAGCATGATGGTTTCCCACTGAGCAGAGTGCCAGGATGCTATGAAAGGCATTTCTGGGTGAAAGAACAGTACGGTTTTTCCACACCCTGAGAGAGCAGCCCTGAGGTCCCACTCAGGTCCTGCCTAGGTCACATTGAATTACCTTTTTGCAAGCTGGGTATTTCCCTCATAGTCAACAATGTGAATAATAATGGTCCATGGTTAGGGAGAAAAGTCATCACTTGGACTGTGCTGTGTTTTAAACTCAGCCATCAGCAAACTTCTGGAGTAGTGTGGACAACTCTACAATATAGTTTCTGATGAAAATTAAGTAGCACTTTAACTCCTTTCTTTTCAGAATCTGAGATTCTGAAGCATTAGGTGTTAAGTTAGTGATCCAGTTGGTCTTCTGGTGTATATTCTGTTTTTCCTCTTGTTGGGACCTTGACAATCCCAAATTTCCCAAGTTGAATACTTGAAACTCAGCATTTAAACCTGAATGTATACACATCAGTAGCATCTAGATCTGCCTGTCCTAGAAACCACTTTTTAAGGTGTCAGGAACTGATTCTAGGAGTTTCGCTTTAAGCATCAGGATTCCAGCATTTTTGTTTCAAGGCCTTGGTTTTCAGTGTTTGTGGTTCCAAAAAACAATGAGCTCTGCTTTCAATACATCTGGAGCTGGTCCAGATCTCTGCTATTGTCCATGTGCAAACTGCTGCTCACCATTCCAGAAGAGAGGCCGATTCCCACATTCATCCCACTTGCAAACAGCAAAACAACTTGTTTTTCTTCAAGTAGCTTTCTTTGAGTGAGTGACTTTTTGATGGTACAGAATTGTTGAAAGTTTGTGGTGATTTTGAAGTGGTGCTGTGATTATTAGTTTAATTTTATTTGGCTTTTAATACTGATAAGAGGATTTTTTTTCACCTGTGATGTAAGAAATGTTAAATGCTATCTGATGAAAATACATTTGTTATTTATAGATAAATCCAATTATTTAGTTAGTTAATGGATCTTAAAAATAGCTATAAGAAATGGGCATTCATATATTTGCCAGTAATTGATTGCTCCTTTTCCCCCTGAAAAACCCATTCTGAGTGATTTGTGAGTATTCAGCTTTGTGAAAGGAAAACCAGACCTGTTAGCATAGCTTTATCTCACATGTCTTAGAGGGCAGACAAATCAGTCCTTATTGAGCCACCCTGTAATTGCATTAGTCTGTAAACTTCTGATGGCCTGGTTTCCTCTCTTAATAAATGGAATGAGAAGGGTTTGGAGACATGCTTGGATACTTGCACTTGTAGATTAGAGATTTCCTTTTTTGGAGGTCTGCTTTACTGACTTGGTTTTTTTTTTCCTTAAAAATGAGACATGGTTTTGGTCTGGTGTTATTTTTTGTTCTGCCAGAAAGCTGTAATGCATTAACTCCTGCATGTAAAAAATGTTCATTTGTTCTAAGCTAAGATTATTTATAGCTCAGAGATCTCACATGATGAGTACTGCCAGTTTTAAGTCATCATAAGGAATACAAATTGAGTTTTGAGCTTAGCTGTTGTGTTTATTTTTCTAGTTATGATAACTAATTTAGATCCCTGCCTTATTTTAAATGTGACGTTGATAAATGATATTCGCTTCATAGAGCACACACAACTTTGCTGCCTGTCATTTTGTGAGTTACAAAGTACATAGAGAGAAAAATAAAATTCATTTATATCCTCCTCATGAAAGTTTTTTGAAGACGAAGTTTTTGTTAACCTGTCAGTCAGAAGGGGAAACCACCAAAGCAAACATATCAGTTGAGGTGAGGAGGGGGTAGAGGGGCAGGCGGGGATTGCTGTGATGTTTTTGTTGTGTGAAAGTCTACTTGAGATTTTTCCTAGCATCCTGAGATTCTAAGCGCCTGTGTCAAAACCATGGAAGCCACCTGGGAGCAATAAAGCTAGACAGGTGCTTAAGCATGTTTTAGGAGCTTACAGCAAGGGGAAGGAGTTTTGAATGGGGTGCCACAGACATAAGTGGCTGCTTCACAGCTGGCAGCTGCCACTGTCCCGGTCACTTCCCCAGCCCTGCAGCTGCTCCCAAGAAAGTACATGGCTAAGGTTTGCCCCAAGTCTGCTTTATGATCAAAGAATCCTGTTCAGACCAGAGCTAGACAAACACCAAACAAATGTACAGTTTGTACTCCAAACATCAGGCTTTCAGACTGAAAGTGATTACAATCTTTCTACAGTATTTGTTAATAATGCAAAACAAATCTTGATGTTAACCCGTTCTTGCAAGCTGAATGTATTTAGTCATCAATAGGTCAAAGAAGTGGCAATGAGAAGTAAAAGTGAGCTAATGGTCTAATGCTGTGAGCCTGGAAAGGCAGATGGTACCAGGGACTCCTTGAAGTCCTCCCTTGTTATGCTGTTGACCTTTTCCAAGGGTATCTGTTCAGTTGTGAAAAAAGAGGGATCAATATAAAACCCCCAAAAAAGGTTGATTGCAGCTTGAGTTTGATGGACAGAAGACAGCTGTCATAAGAAATTTCTCATGAGCCTCACACTGTGCCTGGTTGACAAGAATCTTTGCCTTCCCTGTGGATGTCTCTATGCAGAAAGGTGGAAGGAGGTTTTAAAATGGACTAATTGGTCAGAATTTCATGCTGGAGTAGTAATCTTAGAACAGAGGCATGAGTCATGTGATGTCCCTTTTGATGACTGCCATTTACTTGGTGGTGTTCTACACATAATACACAGGGCGTTAATCCAACCCTTCCTACCAGTGTTTGAAGCTGCTCTGCCTCTCCCTCTGAACCAAGTTAGAGTTTTGTGGTGAAATTTTGGGCCAGTTCACACTATGTATTGCTGGAAAAGGACATCTGCACTGAGGAGAGAGAACGTGGTGTCACAGGACCAGCAGCTCAGAGCCTTTATAAAACAGCTTGGGTGCAGTGTTACATTGAAGGCATCAATGCACTGGCATCTAATTCATGAGTTTGGTTCATTGACATGCTGCTTAGGCTTGTTATTTTTTAAAGCATTTTCCCAGTTTTAGGTTTTCCGGGTTTCGTGACTGCCTTAATGGAGAATGTCAGTGGTTGAACCTCCACATTTCTGTGAAATGTACTAGGAAGGTGGTCTGTGAGACATTTTTAAAAATACTTATTTAGATCAGTTTGTGAAATTAAGGTAATGTCCTGGCATGTTATGAAGCACTTGGGTGCTTACAGTGTGGTTTGAGGTATAAGTAGGTGGGACTATATGCCCATCATCCCTATAAGGGCAAAAGAAAGATGGGTTTTGCGGATTTCTTCTTGTGCCTGCACTTTCCAGATTGCATTCTTTACCACATGAAATTGCCATGACACCTCATGTTTCTCCAGCTGCCTCTGTGTAGACTCTTAGGTCTTTCATACAGGTTGGGAAAACACTTGGAGCTGATCAGTTTTTCCCAGACTTAAGAATTTGCCATGAGATAGCTTATTTTGTCATGTGCATAGATGCAAGAGATGAAGCTCCACATAATGTACATCCTCTGGTCTCACAGGGATTTTCCACAGTGGGGACTGTTCTGTTTCTCTCTAGATACATAGATTTCAATGTATATATGCCAGGAAGAAAAAAGGATTAGCTCCTTCTCCCTGCAGGTATGATTACTGCAATCCTCCAGTGTATTGCTGTTGGAGACAGCTTCTCACTGCTCCTACAGACAGCTGTAGAAAGGGGACACAGGCTAGTACAACATTTACTATTGCTTTCTAAAACCCTACATTCTTGTCATTGTTAGAGCCCTAATTTGGTGAGCAGTTCAGCCCAAGAAATCATTATGGGTTGATTTTATTGTTGCTATTATTGTAATAGGAGGAGGGAATTAAAAACAGATGCCTCAGTGCTGGTGTTTGACTGGAGCAAGAGACAGTGTGTTGGTTTGGAGACTGATATGTGACCCCCCGTTGTCGCTGAACATTTGAAAATGCCACGCAGGAGGTCTGTTAGACAACTGGCAAGCCATGTTTCAGTTTTGTGTTCAGAGTGGGACTGAACACAAAACACACAAACACAGGACTTCAGGGGAAATCAGCTTGAGCAGAGACAGGATGAATGGGCTTGAACCACAGGAATGTTGCTATTACACGATGTATATGGAAGGAACATACACTTCAGGATGTGAGCAGGTGATGGATAGAAGAAGCCAGAGGAGGAAGAGGGACAGCTGACACTGAAGGGAAAGTTTGAGGAATACCAAAGACCAGCAAAAGGAAGAGAAAGCATTCTGGAAAAAACTCAGAAATTCTGGATACACAAGTTAATGTGTGTTGCCAGTTCTCTGATCTCCCAAGAGGCAGCAGGTCCTGTCTGTCTCTCAACACTGATGGAGCAGAAAAGGACTCTCTGCCAGGTGTCCCCCACAGAGCAGCTGTGATGAGCAAGGCTGGCTGAGAGAAAGTTCTTCTTAACCACAGAAGTGGTGGGAGATCTCATGTCACTGACTGCTGTCTAAGGGTCTGGCACACAGTTGGCAAGTCTGTCAGTGGTGAACATCTTCGTTAATAAACCTGAAGATACAGCTTACAGCAGTGCACCGAGCACTGATGCCCACACTTGCAGGGTAGACTCCAGCAGCTGGGTAGTATTTTTTTCTCCTCTGCAGCTTCTAGCAGTGTGAACTGCTGCAGCTGCATGTGCTGTATCTTGCAAACAGAGGTAATGAGGATTAGCAATACAGGGAGTTTCAGAATGAACACTGTGTATTGACAGTGTGTTTACAACACCTGCAATGTCTTTTTGTTGCAGCAAAGAGATGTAGGTCAGTCTTAATGTGAAGAAAAATCAACCTTGTTGAGAAGAAGAAAGAAAAGGAGATGAGCAATTGCTCCAGATAATTCTGAGGTTACTAAACTTTACACCAACAGCACATATTTGTAGAGTAAGATTTGAGGTCTGTCAATACCTAAGAGGTTGTACTTTCTGTGTACCAGGTCTAATTCATGCTGTCTATGTTGAATCTCTAGTGACAAGAATCTGGCAAATATGGCAACAAAGCTCAGTAGAGTATCAGCATCGGTTCTGAAAGCTATCTATTTCAGAGCTACAGAAATTCATAGAGAGCTCTTTGCCATCCATTCATAAATGAGGAAAAATAAATTTGCAAGAGAATGATTTTTTAAAAATTAAAACCATGTCATTAGGAAATCCTGTTGTAATGGTCTTAACACAATGAAAATAGGCTCTCTCACAAATTCTGTGAACTAATCAATTATCACAAAAATAAAAGGTATCTGTAGCCCTCTCTTTAACAGGTTTTGCTATTATACATCTTCTATTGAAATTGATTTTTTCCTTTATAGAGCATATGAGTTTCACAGTCTCGGGCAGACTTCAGGATTAAATATTCGCAAACTCTTATGCACATGTGTTGACTTTCAGAGTGCCTTACCTCTTCTTCTGATTATGTGAGCTTGAGCATCTGCCTTAAGAATAAGCTCTGTGCTGTTTGGAAATTTCTTGTCTTTATGAGCATTTTCTGCCCCATTATAGTAAAGCTCCTTCAGCATTCTCCTTCACCTCCCTTTCCAAAGTATGAAAGACAGTTCAGATGTTTCCAACCCAGCATTTTTTTAAATAAGAAAATTCTACTGCATCAAGAAGAGCATGCTTATAGTGAAACATGGGGCTTGTTTCAGTGCATTTACTGTTGGCAACCTGATTCCAATTTCCTCCTGTTCAGTTTTATAGTTGAATCTTGCATCTCAGAAAACAGTGACATTTACGGGGGGGATACTGAATATCAGCAGAATTGGTGTCGTATCGCAGTTTCATCAGCTTAGAGAGAAATTGATTAATTAATTGAAGAATTAAATAAGTTTTAATGCTGAACTTATGTAGGGTGTTATGTTGCAGTCATACCTACACGTCTTTGCACACTGCCATCAGTTTAGTGGAGCTTTGTTTTATAGCAGGGAGTATTAGAAGGAATTCGTAATTGCTGAGAAGATAAGCCAGCGCCTTACACAAGCTTATCTGTATGACACTACTAGAAAAATTTAAATAATTGCCTCTAAATGCTAGAACATCACTGTGGTCAGGGAATGCATGTTTGTTTTTCTTTTGTAGTTCAGGATGCACTAACGTTTCCTGATGTGCCCTTGCTTTTTTTTTGTGCTTTTTACAGTTTGTGTGGAGTCTTGCTTAATGGTATCATCCTCCCTTGGTATTAGATGTATGTCTAAGACCTATGTTAGGACCAGCAGACATTTTACTTGTGTTTTTTTTTCCCCACACCTTTCTGGAGTCACAGGGGAAAGCAAGATTATTGGAGTGTTTCATGAAATGAGCTTAAGTTGTGTTTTTAGACCAGAAATGGCCTGCTTGCACCTCCTAAGCTGTCTACAGCTCTTCTTCAAGGAAAATGCAATTTGTTGAATCTAAGGTTCTTGTGAAGTTTAGCTACCCTATTAATCAAAAGCAGTTAACCTACTAATGAAACAAATCAATTGTAATAAACAAAATTGTGTTATGACATGTTTGCCAGTATTAAATATAGAAGAAATAACTGCTGAGTAATTACAGCAAAAGAAACATTAAATGCAACTTGAAATATACACATCTTTTCTAAGCTTGGGGCTGTTTGAAATTTTGTAATGTTGATTCTTGTTTGGTAATAGACTAGTTGCATGCAGTTTATGTTGGTAAGTTGCCCTGTGCTTCTTACTGGTCTTTAGGCAGAGGACAGATAGCAGTGGGTGCTGTTATTGCAACCATGTGTTCTTTTTTCCTAGGCTGTTGTGATCTCTCCTTTGTCCTTTTCTCTGCATATGTTTAGTTAAAGTACTGTGTCTGTTCAAAGCTATGGCAGCTCTGCATCTGGAAGAACCTCATATATCCTCAGGTTATGTTTAGAGGAACTTACTGTAAGTCTGTTTTATTTAACATACTCAACAGAGGGTAATGAGAGGCTCTCCTGATACTACCCGACTTTCTTCTGAAACAGCAAACAGCCCAAAAGATTTTCACTGTGACTTCAGACCTCCAGCTCCCTCAGAATTCAGCAGGTTTTCAGTAAACATGGGAAAAAGTTTGATTCAATGAAGATAATGTCTCTCATAATGACTCAATGTCTCTGATAAACCTGAATATTCCTCTCTCTTTGCCAAGGCAGGACATGTGACTGTACAAGACGGCACCATAGTAAAGAAGCTCAGATTTTGTCTAAATTAGTAGAAATTAACAAGCATAACTTCAACTGGCACGTCTGGGAGTTACCTAAAGATTTTGTTCTGTCTTAAAATAAACATTTTTCTATTAGCTCTTTCAAAATTCCTGAGGATCTTTGTTTCCAGCCACCTTATCTAAACAAATCAAAACAAACACTGTGCACAGATTCTTTGCTACCACAATAAATTGCTTGTAACTCAGGTGGTTATGGAATGGTTTGGGTTTGGGGTTTTTCATCTTGTCTTTGGTATTTGCCTGAGAAACAGCCTCAGCACATAGAATGACTGGTCATTTCAAGTGTTAACAATATTTAAAATCCGTCCAGGGGAAGCTTCTTCAAATCACCTTTTATTTAGGGAGAGGCAAGAGCCTGCACAAGACCATTCCCATTGAGCAACTGATAGAGGACTGCTCAGTTACCCTTTGGTGTCCATGCACACCTCACACATGGGAGCTGAAGCTGGCTAGCAGCAGGGCAAAGTGGCTTCCTTCTCTTACATGAGTGCAGACCAGGCCAGCTTGGGTTATCTCACATTTCACACTAAGGAGCTGCTCATCTGCTTGCATACCTCTCAGAGGAGAGATGCTTGAATGAGCTTTACGCTTTTAAACCTCAGAAGAGTGAAGCTGAAAGAGTGAAGAGTTTGCTGTGAAGTGACTGTAGCACATGGCCTCATGAATCACAGTGGGTAGCAGTGGTCACATCAGCTGGTGGAGTTTTCACCCACCCCCGTACCCACAACAAAAGTGTGTGGGTAAGCCAGTGGTTACCACTTTCTGAGGTACTGAAAAGGTGAAGAAAAGACAATAGAAGCTTGCAACAAACATAAGACATTTGTAATTTCAGATTCCTTGTTTGCTTGCAAGAATAAGATAGGTAAGATGAACATGTAAAGATGAACTGTAAGTAGCTGAGGAAAACAAGTAAGTAGGATACTTTATGACCTTTCTCACTTATTTTTCCAGCCATCATCTTTTTGTGATACATAGCACTGTCAGCTGATTGGCATTAATGGCTCCAGCCATGGTAATTTTGACAAGGTATTTTATGTTTGCTGTGCTGGGAGTACTAAACATGCGATGCACCAGTTTCTTTCTGAATGAAGAATGCTTCCAAAGCCCCAGTTTTCAGAGCAGTCAAGTGTAAACACATCTTTTAAGAAGTTTTATCTGTTCAGCATGGGAATAAGAATGAAGACCAGTTTTAGCACTGGAAATTAATTACAATCCAAAGAACATCAAGAGAGGGCCACCAGGTATTCTTTGAATTGGGTTGAACACAAACTCTTCAACAGAGCTGAACATTTCCTTCATATGTTACCCAACCCAGCTGCCAGCATGAGTAGATTTTCGTGTAAGTACATGTTGAAGTAATTTTCTTTCAAAGAAGCTATAGTTCTTTTCTGTCATAAGAAGACACAATCCTGACAGCAAGAGTGCTAGAGCCTGGCACTGGACTCTTCCTCTGAGAAAGTGGACAGCAACAAGCCAACTGCATTGCACCTCCCCACTGAAATTACCCAGAAAATGCAAAGCACTAGTGAAATGTAAAGCCCTCTGTTCCCCAGTCAAGGTTTATTGTGACAGTTTCCTATTGGAATTTATTTTGGTGGCTGTCTTTGTGTAATTCATGCTGAGCAGTTGTTCTCCTGCTGCTACAGTGGCAGTCAAGACTTTGTTTCAAACACGGGTGTCTGGTGGGGGGTCTACTCTGGAAAAGAGAGGTTTGAGGTGTGAGCAAGCTGTCCATGCAGCTTATCTCAGAAATTGGGTTTATTTCTGTCTCGTGCTGGTTGGCTTTATAAGAAGAACAGCAGGTCTGGTTACAGCAACAGGGGAAATTAAACTGACAGAGCCAATTTGTACTCTTAAAATAAATAGAAGTGGCGTTTGGGTTTGAAGCTCTGATTTCCCTGAATAGAGAAGGAAGAACAATTAAGATGCTCACCAGATTAAATTCTTTGGAATTGATTATTGTCAAATAGCCCCTTAAACACAAGGAAATATCCAAGAAAAGTATTTATTTTTTTAAAGTATTTGTTGCAAGAACAAATTCTGTCAGATTGGCTCCCCTGGCTGCTATGGACTATCTATGCCAAAAATTGAAAATCTGCTTGTGAGCAGACACGATCAGACTGGCATCATGAGTGAATGGGAACCTGCTCAGAAAACTGCCTCCAGTCTCCTGACCTGTGCTCCCTGCATGTCCTCATGCTGTGAGGCCAAGCAGAGGAGTCAGACATGTTTTACCTGGAGAGAAGGCTAAAGAATGAAGCAATTAACTTAAAACCCAAAAGCAACAAATCAGTCAGTGACAGGCTGGCATTAAAAGCCTTACTGTGTCAACCATATATTTGTTGTTTCACTCTGGTTCCTTGCATGGAATGTCCTCTGATGTTCGCCACTCATATTTAATCCTCTGCAGGTTTGGTAAGAGTAGATTTGTAGAGGAGGTAATGAAAATGAGAAGGAGATCCTTAAAATGTTTAGTAAACGTTAGCAGTTGCATACTTAAGCACCAGTTTTGCTTCAAGCAGCCAGCCTTCTGGGGCACTTTTCATTTTGCTATCCCAGACAGAGCTGTCTGTGGGGATAGTGTAGGTTGAAGATAACGAGTTGCAATGACTCTGGCTCCATAAAACCTTCCTTCGTGTGCACACAACTTTGCTAACTTTGCTGTGACGCAGAGGAGAGGGATGACACTTTCTCCAGTGATGAATGTGTCAGGAAAAGACTGTTGATACAGAAAGAGGTAAGGGAATAGTTTTGAGATTGGTTTGTTTCTTCTGCTTTGCACATCTTAAATATAGTAGTCACATAAGGGTGCTAGTCTGATGGAAAGTCAGTCAGGTTATTTACTCCCTGAACAGGAAAGGGATGCACAAGAGGATTTGTTTGGTTTATGTTAAGCTTGTGTATACTTTACATAAAGAGAAGCCCATCTTTTTCCCACACATTCCCTCCTCTCCCCGCCCCACCTCACATTTTGGTATGGCATTATGTAGAGGACACAAGGGCCTACTGCTTATAGTCAAGCAGAAGAGTTGGTTTGAAATTCAGACATGTAAAGAATCTTTGTCTTTCAAGAAGTTAGGAGGAATCATTTTAAATTGTTCTTGGACTACATTGAGTTAAATTTCTGCATTTTTATTTGTTTCTTGATCATTCAGCCGTTTCAGGTTTCTGTTCAAGCCTTTTGCTTCAACCAAGAGCACCACACTTTTTTTAATGAACTTGAGGTTCTGTTGGGAGGCACTAAGGCTTTAAGAAAAGAAAAAACAAAACAAAACAAGAACAACAACAAAAAACCTTCAGCTTATTTAAAGCTGACAGTAATGGTGGGTCTGAATTCCTGACGGGAAGAAAGGTTGGTTGTGTATCCGAGGCCAGCTTTAGCAGAAGACAGCTTAACAGAGTGTGTCTGCTGCCTTTGCTACTAAGCTGCACTGCTATACTATACACACATCATTACCAATAGCCCAGTTCATTCTTGCAACATACCAATATGCTAAGAACCAGTTATTCCTGTTTTTCAAAACTAGTTGGTATGAGAAACAGGTCATTATTTTTGGGGGGAAAAAAAAACAAACCCCACCACCAAAAAATTTTAGTGCAGCTCTTAGCATTCAATGAAAACAGAGCGTTTGCACATCAACAACTCCTGAGTCTGCATCAAACCAGGGTCTTGATCTCCACCTCCTGCATACCTGGGCAGTGCTCCAGTAACAGGTCTGTCCTCCAGTGACCCCCTGGGCTTGTCGGGGTTTAGACAGTTGGTATCAGGAAGAGTGTGGAAGATAAATATCCTGTGACCTTCCGCTTCTTCAGGTGAAGCAGGGTTACTTGAAGTTCGTATTTAATGAATAAGCAGTTATAGAAATTGCATTTTAAATCCATACACATTAATATAGTATTTTATTTCTCTGTGGGACACCTATCCTGCTTCATAGTGTAGAATTCTGGGATGATCCAAGGGAATAAAAATAGCTAATACTGTAAAATCTACAACTAATATAATATCTGTCCCTTGTGCAGACATTATAGGAGGTGGTATATGAAAGCACACAGTGTTTCCTGTCACTTCAGGCTCACCAAAAGTCTTATTTTAGGACAGGGATGTTGAGTGCCTTTTCTTTTTTTTCTGGTGAGACCATTCTGTTTTCCTAGATTCATTCAACAGGTGACAGTTTCTTACCTGCCCTATTAATACTGTAGAGGCTTGACCTGCCTCATTTCAGATGGTGAAGCACCTGGTGAAGTGAGCTACCACTTCAAGAGTTCTCCTGTTAACAATGTCACTGCTGTTCATATTTGTAATTGCTGGTAAAGAATGCTGTGCCTTCCCTTTGCTGATGCCCTCGAAGTAGTAAGAAAGCAAATCAATATCCTACATAATTCTTTAGGTGAGTAAGATTTGCTGTTTCAGTGCTTAAAGTATGTCATCTATAGCAACCTGTGTGACACTAAATTCAAGCCGTTTTAAACCAAAGTCCAGAGGGCCTTTGCAGGGGATGTCTGGTCATAGCTCATGTTTTTTTAGCTTTAACTATCAAGCCTCCAGGAAACCTAATCCAGGGGTACTCAAATGTCACAAGCCAAGAGGCAGCAGTAATGAACAAATACTATGCTGTAGAAAACATTTCCCTTTTTTTCTTTACCACCCTCCCTTCTAAATTTTGGGGGGTGGGGAGTGTTTGCATCCCTTGTATTCAGTCATTTTTCCAATTGTGTGGTACTTTTCACACAGGCTGTTCACGACTGCTCTGACCTAAGTCTTCTGACACAGGTTACCAAAGGTGCCCTAAGCACTTCAACTAACATTTCAGCGTCTCCTGTGGAAAGAATATAGTCGAGCCGTTTCTTTGTTTCCTGATAGGTAAAAACTACTTCTAGTTACTGCTTGGAGCTTGTGTCTTTCACAGCAGCCCTTCATGTAATTGGTCCTTTCTAGGAACTAGCCAGTCACATGCTGTGTTGGGTTGTGACCCTCCCCGCTGCCACCCACCCCCCAACCAAAACAAACAAACAAAAAACCCACCTACCAAAGGAAAACCATCAAAACCCGAACCTACAGCAGTAAACCCCAGCTTCTGTTAGCTGAAAACTGCTTTTTGGAAGTGTCTCTAAGGAGGTGGGTCCCTTAACAGGTTAAGTGAAGTCATGCTCTGTCTGAGTAGTGTGAAATGGCATTTTCCTTTCAAAGAGGCTCTGTGTGAATGGGCTGAGGGTGTGGGCTTCCTCTTTTGTTTATTTTTCTTTTTTTTTCCAAACCAGCCCTCCCTTAGCCTATGACATCACAGTCCTGTTATGTGCTAGGGAGGGAATTTGACTTAATAAGCCAAAAATACTGGAGGCCTTAGAGAAAATCGATGTATTTGGGGTTTGCTCCAGAGTTGACAGAAAGAAAGAGTAAGGGTAAGCTAAGATTTCTGATCTGTGACATGTGTCTTCATTGAGCCTTTATCATTCAATATCAGGAAGAGTATTTAAAATACCATTTTCTCCGATGATTTCTGTGGAATTCTTTGTAGCTGGTTTGTTCATTGTGAACAGTAGGCAGAGCTTCATGAAATTTACAACTTTCTACGTAGGTGTAATACAGAAGAATATTGATTCTAAGTAGAAAGGATGCTTTTGTATTTCCTGTGCATGTGATAACTAGGAAAACCACCCAGCACGTCCACTGTGTATATTCCATAAGCAGCACTTGCAGTCTTCTGGCTGAATTCTTTAGTTGCTGAGGAGGTATGTTTCTCACATGTGTATTATCCTTCCTGACACTATGTAAAGCAAACTTCAGCTCATAAGGATGCTTTCAGGGTGTCTGTTCCACTTCATTTTACAGTTGTTTAGCACTGAAGGAAATTAATCATAGTACTGTGAGCAGTCACATTTAGCAGCAACAGCTTTCCTTGTTTCTGTGGCATTTGATGCACACTGTGACACTTGGTTGATGCTCCATTGGATGCACCAGGATAGCACATTCTTTAACTGCTGTGAAATTAGGAAGGATGTTTTAGGGGAAAGTATCTGAAAGCCAAGATGAGATCTTCTCTTCTAGCTTGTGCTTTTATTTTTATGTACACAGATCCCATAGCTGAAGTCTCATTCAGTCACTTCAAATGCTGAAAACAGTTATTGCTTGTATGATATGCTAGTAAAAAAGACTCTCTTGAGAAGGTCTAGTTAAGGCATTTTTGTCTCTTCACCCCTGTCCTCTCAATCGATTTGATCTGGAAGGTGCCAAGCTTATGTTTGTACAGAAATGTGAGGTGCTGCTTGCAGTTTAATGCTGAGCCTTTTTGTGATTATTTAAAATACCTCAAAGCAAACAGTTCCTATCAGATAGCAAATTGTCTGAGAAATACAGCAACACAATGTAAGAGCATAATTTGCATTAATTATCTTGCCTCATTAAATGAATTAACCACTATTTATATAATTTTTCTGTAATCAGGTAAAAAAGGACCCATAAGTGAGGGACTGGGGGAATTTGAAGGACCTTGCAAGCAGAGTAGTTTGAGTGGGAATAGCCACTTTGGTGTACACCATTTTCCTCCATCATTATCTTAATTCTCCACTTGCTGAAATAGCAAGTGATGAATGCCTTAATCAAATAATAGCCTAATGTAGTCCAGATGTGATGTAGGTCATTTAATCAGTGAGTTTTCAGCAGGAAAAGAAGGAATAATGAGTTTTTGCTTGGAAGAGGGGAGGGGCAGTAGGTGTAGAGGGACAGAAAGTAGTAGGTGCTGAAAAGAGATGTCTTACTCCCAGGAATTTCTCAACTGCCTTTTTCCCAAATAAGGAATTAGGAAAAAATCCTATCGAAGTCTCATTTTCAATGAAATACTCTCATGCAGGAGATAGAGAAATGACTGTAATGTTTAGTTTGTGTTACAAGCAAAGCTTAGATGAAGTTGCTAACTGTTCCCAGCACGCCACTCACATGACAGGTCATATTTATAGCCTCGGGACAGCAGTGGCATGTGGAGAATTTAGCAACATCCTCCTTCCTACAGACTGTACACACTTGGCCTCTTCCTAGCAAAACTATTTTGCAGACCCTGTAATTTTTTTTGCTTCTTATCGTTTCTGTTATGTATTATTTATTTGCTGGATATTTATTGGAGTGGTGTGGAAAAGTCCCCTGATCATCCTGGATACATTGGATTAATCATTTAATGACAGCAGGTTTCATTTTGTGGATGTGTGTCTTTGAATGGGTGTTTTTCTACATGTGCTATCCAGAAAGTTAAATTACATTCAAGCCCTTAGAGAAAGAACCCTGTGAAGTGCAGTCAACTAGAGTTACAAGGTTTTGGCTCCTTTGTAAAATCTCCAGTTTGTACACCAAATGCTGTTTTCTCCATGGTGCATTTCTGGGAAAAGGCTCAAGTGAAAACATTTTTGTGTGGTACTTTTATGATGGACTCTGGGCATGGTGACACATTGGAGAGCATGACTCAGTGGAGGTGGTGTGCCAGGCTCTTGTTGGAAGCAGCTGCTCTCCCCACTTGTGTAACACAGCTATTGGCAGAGGCTTCAGTTACATCCTTTGATCACCATCATATCTCCCCCTCTTCATTTAAATAAAGCAAGTGATTTTGGAGCTAGGAGTAGGCTAGGTATCCTTTCTTCATCTCCTTTCTGTTTTCTTTTTTTTATGTTCCAGTGGTCTGCTTTTGCCTGAGTCTGGAGGTAACAGCCTAAAATGCATTTTGAGTAAAGCTGATTATAAATAGGGGCCTTTTTAAGCCAGTACATGCACTCTCTTAATAGAGTTTTAGGGATCCCTAGCTTTAAAATAACCACATTTCGTTGAAAAACTGGGAAGAAAGCAATCCACAGAGTGCTGAAACCAGCTGACTTGTTGATCCCTCAGACTCTAACCCTCCCATGACTCGCAGCCTGCTATGAATAAACTCTGTCCTGCTCCTTGTGTTCCTGGCAGAGCAGGCTACCATTGAGTGAGACACAGTTCACCATGCACAGTTACGTAGGCATACCTTCATTTAAGGAGATTTTGTTGTGATGGGTCTTAATCTAATGGATGAGAGCAGCTGTAACAAGTGCTCCTGATAAAGACAAAACATCAATAATAATTCTTGATCTGCTTCAGTTGTTAAACAGGTGTTTAGCCTTACATTTCTGAGCCTAATTTTTTCCTTTAACCCAGCACAACCTCTTTGGTAGCACTCCTAGCTGTCAAACTCCAGCAGCATGCATTTCAGACATGCATTTCAGAAGTGCAGCAAGTATTAATTAGGCTTTAGGAAATAGTTAAAAGCAGTATGATCTCCAGCAGTTGGCATTTGTGACACAATGAAGTGAAAGAAGGTGCAAAATTGTCTTAGTCTTTATTTGAAAAGCTTTGTCAGTAGTTGCTTCCTTTAAAGCATTTCAGTTCCTACTATACTGCCTTTGAAACTAAGTGAAAGAGCTGCAGCATAGAGATCATGTATCTTTGTTCTGAAAAGGAGTTTAGGCTGCCTTTTATGACAGATTTACAGAATTGTGTAAGCCAGTGGAAAAAAAATCTATCATCAGAAGCCTTTAATACTAATATATCTCATAAAACCTATCTGTATCTTTACAGCAGGTTTATTTCTGTTCCTCGCATCTGTTAATGATGCTCTGAGACCAAGTGAACTGTGTGGCCTTTTTTGTCAGTTTACTGCCTTCCTTCTGCCCCATCTAACCCAAATTCTTTCCTCTGGAGGTCCCTTTCTCATGCACCAAAATGATTAATATGCCATTATTTTTCTCTATATCTCTCATTTACATAGGAGGTTTGTATATGCATTCTTCAGATGGAACAGGAATCCCCTTTCCTCTAGAGAGAAGACTAAGGAATTTTGGAAATCCCCTTGTCTCATTGGGGTTTTTTGTGCAAACAGCCTGAAAGGTCACTCTTTCCTTGTGCTGACATATCTAGATGGGTTAGAGAGTATTAAGAGCAAGGCTTAGTTTAGCATCCTTTCCCCTCCCCACTGGGATTAGGTCATGCTTTGTCAGAGCAATTGTTCCATCCATGACATGTGCTGTGCAGATTTCAACTGCAGCATTTTGTGAAACTGATTTTTGATGCATACATTCATTCAGAAGTTGTGTTCTGCTCAACTCAGTATCTGTACTGGACACTCTGTTAAGCTGAACATTTTCCTGTCCTCTACTCAATTGCAGTTTCTCCTCTTTTACTTAACATCAAACCAGAGCCTGAGTGTGAGGGAGTGCCACTAACAACAGAGCTCCTAGCTCAGATCCACCGGCACTAGCTGAGTCCAGATGGACTCTGCAAGTGCAGCAGTTCATGGTACAGGACTCATCTATGACTGTCATCTGTGAAGAAGAAATTGTCCTTCTATTCCTTAAGGGTTGTATCATGCATTGTATTCCCTGCCAGGTAGGGGGACAATTTTCTAATTGCATTTACACACAGTTAGTGTGAACACATGTTAATTGAATGCAGTGCTCTTTATTTCCCCAGCAAACCATCAAAGTCTCTTGGATAGCATTGGATGCTGCTTTGGCAGATCTTACTAACCATTTTAACTGACTTGGCACCACAACTTTTTTAAACCAAGCATCCCAGCTGTTGGAAGTATTCAGTATTGCTTCAGCAAAGGCAGATTTGAGCAACAAACCCGAAAAAATAAGCCTTAGGAAAAACACATAAAGTTTAAAAGTACTAACCATCTGTGGTGGTGTGGTTAGCACGCTAACACGGTTTGTATTGACCTTGAGTCTAGTGCTGTCCCTCTGCAGCATTGGTTTGTTTCCCATGCCTGCACACAAGGTGTACTGTCATCCTAATTCTGGCCCAGGGGATAGAGTGAAGCAATATAGAAAATACTTGGTAGAAATAATTTTGGAACTGAAAGTACCATCACAAGTGAGATTTAAACCTATGAGAATGATGATAAAAATACATATTTATAGATGAAGTGCATTCTTATGTATGCATTTACTGCTCCAATTCAGTTGTGCTTTCAGGCTGACCTACATTACAAGAATCCAACAGTGTAGAGAGCTCAAGAATGGCCTTTTGAATACAGGCTCTAGTACCTGAAATCATCACCAGTCTCTTGGGTGCTTGAAGCTCCTGGTTCTCCCTGTGTATGGCTGATAGAGAAGGGGTACATGGATGTGAGTATAGACTGTGGCAGTACCAAACAGTGCTGCACTTTCTGAAGGAAAGTTTAATCACAGCTTTCTCTAATTTCAGATTTGCCTCTCGATTACTGTAGAACTGAACAGAGCCTTCATAGCAAATCTAACCAGCCCCTCACAGAGTAGTAGCCAAGTCTATACCCCTTGAATATATATTGCTTTCCCTTCTACCAGCTATGTAATCATCATACTCTGATAAACTACAATGTTTTTTCTTTATCAGAGGTGATACTCCTTTTTTATTTAGAAGTTAGCAGCCTTTTGTCTGAAGCATTAATTTCTGCATAAATAACTTTGTCCATACAGGTGTTTCATGCAGTTACAGTTCTTTGCAAGAATCAAAATATTTTATATAAAGTAGTTAGCCTTTTATTGTTGCTTTTTTGCAATAGCTGCACAAAAATTAAAGAAGGAAGATACTTGTTTTTCCAATGCTCCTGTAGCAGTAGTTGAAATCCAGTCGTTAGGGTTGTAAATTCTTAATGGAGAGACCAGATCTGTATTTTTGGGAAGCAAGAGAAAATAACTGACATACAGGATCAGGTGGTTTCCTTCCTGTAGAAAACTTCCCATTTACATACCTAGGAGTTACTGGGAAGTAGTAAAGTTTATTCCAAATTTGGCTTCTGACTTGTCCAAGAAAAACTTAAGCTATTTGTCATTGAGGGCACATGTGGAAAAATACGGTGTCAATCGATTATGTACTCTTCATTAAAATATCCTATCATACAGTAAGTGTTTATCATTATTCATTTTTGAGCTGTGTTTATCCATATTTAATTTATTACAGCAGCAAAAGAAGATGAGAGTTTGATTTGATAAAAGAGCTTTATATGTATCACATGGGGAAGCTGAAGCCTGTGCCTCAGATTTAATGAAAAATAGTATTGCAAATCTTTTCATGTGTTTTCTAAACAATGCAATCACAACTTCTTCTCTAAAACAGATTTAAAAAGAGGAAATAAGAAAACCACTTAGAAAACATCACACAGCAAGCTCTCCAAGTAACCACTTGCTTGGGCATTGTATCCCCACATCTCTTATTAGTGTCTGTATTCCAGAAGAGCCCCTCACTGCTTCTTCGGGAGAGGTAGTATGAAATTGCATTGATTTTTAGAATGTACCCTTGTGATTTCTGAAGTGCTTAGGAGACAAGCCAACATTCCATAAAGAAAAGATTGTACTGTCTGGCTACCTCAGAATAGTCACTGAGGAGCTGCTTATGGAGAGTGTCATTGTGACACTCAACACTAACATTTTAGTCATCAGAAATTGTTTTGGTTTGTGTATTAATGACACTGTGTAATGCACTGTGAAAGGAACAGGCCAAGTCTTGCTTTTTATGTGCAAGGAGGATTATGACTGGAACTGCTTGAGGCAGGGCCAGCATATGCCTGACATGTCTTAAATTCAAAATCTGATGACAGGATTTGGGGATTAATTTTTTTCTGGAACTTGAATTTTATTTCATTAAGTGAAAAAATTGTAAATTTTTTGACAAGACTTTGCATAGTAGTTTTAAAACTCTTAGGTGTCAGTATAAAATACTGCGTGAAAAAAAAAGACAACCTTTTTATACAGGAGCTAGACAACACTTTGGGTTTGGATTTGGTTTGGGTTTTCTTTTAATAAAGACACATGGTGTGTGTAGGTAATATGAATAGAAATCCCCCTTCTTTTCTTGAACTCCACATCAACATCTGCATCCCTATTTTTTTGTCCCAGTTTTAGGATCTTTTTGAAGGGTTTTTTGTGTTTTTTTTTTAGCTACTGATTTCGCTTGCCTGACCCGAACTGGAAATTTCCAAAACACAAAGTGTTTGGCCTATTTCTTCAGACTGCTTTCTGCAAAGGCTTCCACTGATGCATTCTTGCCCCTCCAGTGATGAGAGGGGATCATGTTTTTGGAGGTGAACGGGATGGCAGTCGCCCCATGAGAGCCTGTCATGGGAGGGATGAAGGGATTGCACAAGCCATTGTGAGATGGGGGCCACCAGTGTTTGGGCTGCTATTCCCTTCTGGGATGGGGTGGGATGGTGGCACCTGTCTGCATACCTGTTGTGTGGTAGGGAACATGAGCTGTGAGGGATAGGTACTATCACCTTATACAACTCCAGCAACACTTTACGTCGTACCTTCCTTTGACAGAGGATGACTTCTCTAAAGACATACTTGCTGTGGCTAAGCAACCATGGAGCAATACCTGTGCTGACTAGGGGTTTTGTGACTGCACAGGGGGCTGTCTGGAAGCACAGAGATGCAGTTGGCTTTTGTGTCTTTGTAGTGTTTGGGATTGGCTCCATCTGTTACACTGGTGGCAACTGGTGACCAAAGAGTGATATGAATGAAAGCAGCTGCTCTCTTGAAGGTTTGCCAGAGTTGACCTCATAACAAATGCATCATTAGGTTCCTTCTCATTTGCAAAGAAACATAAAAGAGGCAGGCCAAGACTGTAGTTGAAGAGGGAGAAGATGGTTGGTATCAGCAAGGAGCTATGGGTTAGCCAGTCAGTCAGATGCAGATTTGGGTTTAATACTAAAACTACTTGAGTTGTGGTGGGCCCAGGAGTCAGATCCAAGAGCAGAGGAAAAAGGGTTGAACAAAATACTGGTTCAGTGCCCAGGCAGTGCATGGAAAAGCAGATGAAGTATAGGACTGTTTCCAAAAGAAGATGAAAGCTAAAGAAATGGAAGGTTGACAATGTTAATGAAGCCAGGAGACCAAAAACATCAAAAGCTGTCCTGAAATTTGGCTGGAATGATTGTAGAAGCCTGTAATGAGGAAACCGGTTTAGATTTTCTTAAACTGTACAACTTTTTTGTTGTTTTATTTTTTCCCCTCTTTCCCCATCACTGCCACTGCTGCTTCAGAAGCATGTTGATGTGGTTCAGGGTTGCCTCCCACTTGTTCTGTAGGCATTTTCTGTTGCATCAAACAAAGGAAGGTACTGGCAGTATGTTTGCTGGGCCTTGCTAGTAGCACACCCACATTTTTTTCCTTCTAAAAGAACTGATTGCCCAAACACTTACACTTTTGTGGATGAAGAATTTAGCCAAAGAGAAAATATGCTAATAATTTTCTAAGCTGCTAATAACTGTAGTTTATTAAAGTACAGCAGCATTGTAGAAATGACACTAATTACCCAGTTGCATCTTGACTTAAACATAAATGAATGCACATTCAGAGACTGTGTAAATGTAACAGCAACTTCTGGAAAATCTGCATCTAGATGAGCAATATATAACGGAATCACTGTGAATGCTGTATTGCTGGCTACAGTTAGAATTGAATGCAGCCCATTTCCCTTTCAGAGGTCTTTGTAATGGTGCAGGCTTTGAAAAACCTCCCTCCTGTAGGCAGCAAATACAAAGCTGTTGGTACAGGTTTATCACTGAGGAGCAAAAGCAGCCCCCTGGAAAGCTTGCTTTCTTCTGCTAAACAGCTGAGGCAGGGGGTATGTGTGTGTCCTGTCCCACCACCTCCTCCTCCAAGCCTCCTCCCACTCATGCTCTTGTCATCCTGACATATGCCATTGTTCCACACCCAGCCAGTTATCCTGGGCAGGCTCTGTGGCCTGGACTGTCCTGAAATGTGGAGTTTTGTCAGCTTCTTCTGTCAGTTGTCTCAGTTCTCTTCTAAAAGTAATTCATTGGTAGATTAGCATCTGCTCCTCACAGGAATATCTGGAACATACTTTCATTGGCATGACCTCACAAAGCTGTCCCCAGCTTCTGCCAGAATGTATTAAGAAGATAACTGTGTGGGTTTCTTGATTGTATTTTTTTCTCTTCTAGTGTTCCTGACTAGCTTCTCTGCCATTCCAGGAGCCCTCTTTGTGCTCAGTTACTAATCCCTAGCAAAGAAAACCTCCTCTTAATAAGTAGCAAATGTTTCCTCAGAGTTTTTACTGTGTAATTGTCTGTTTTGCTACATAATTACATGTGCCACACTAATTGCAGAGACATACGCACTTCCAGAGTTGCATTGCTGTCACAAATACATGCCCTGATTAGACAGTTATGTGCGAGTGGCTTAATTGTGAGCTGTGGATGACAGCAGTGGTGAGAGGATGGGCTGTTACTTGCCAAGGGTTTTAGGTAAAACACTGCACCTGTTGTTCTGTTATGTAACTTGAATATCTAAATATGGTGTGATCCAAAATGGTTCATACATTAAGGCAGTGATGGAAGTAGGGATGCTTTGATACGCGGTCTCTGGGACCATCAGGGATTATTCCCAGGTACATGGTGTGAAGGTACTAGAAGCACAGGAGGGAGAGACCTCAGATAGCACATTTCTGTTTTAAAAGATTAGTCAAAGTGAATAGATGTGTTGCTTTTGGTTTCATGATATAGGAAGTTAGCAAGAGTTAGCAAGTTCTTTTTGAAGGACGTTTAAAATGTCCTTTCCTTTGGGATTTTTTGAGAGATTTTTGTAGTTTTTCTGTTTTGTTTTGGTTGGTTGGTTTTTTGTTTGTGGTTTATTTCCGTGGGGTAGTTTGGATTTTTAGGTTTTTTGCCTTTTCGCAGTATATAATTATTAAGAAATAAATTGACATGTTGCCAACCTAATCAGAAATTCCTTCAGACTTTGCTCACAGGAAGTTCATTAGGCTGCTTGACCAGTAAAATCTGCCTGTACCTGAACATAAATAGTGTTTCTGTCACTAACCTCCTGTCTAAGTTTAGAGGAACTTAGGAAATTTTTTGGACTAGAAACTAAAGAAGGAGACAAGCCTCCTTAAATTTCAAAACAAATTTTAATTAAGGTATGATAAATTAAAGGGTAACAGTTCTTAACTATAATATATATATATATATTCAAGAGAAACAAAACAAGCAGGACTAAACCAATACCTCCCCTTGAACCCCCCCAGTCTCAGGTTCGGTTGGGTGCAGTAGTATTTACGGACAGCAGGAGGCGATGTTGCTCCTCGGCCGGTGCTGAGCTGCCCCCGGGAATGGGTGGAAAAGGCTTTGGCGTGTCCCTCCGA
>VXAU01000286.1:262117-358247 GCA_013399695.1 Formicarius rufipectus
CGGATGAGTGCCTCTGTGAGCGTGACCCGCCGGTGCTGTAGGGGCTTCCTCGTGCCCCAGGCCGGCAGCCACTGGGCCCCTCAGGAGAAGAACGATGCAAAAGGCCCTGGCTAGTGATGTCACTGGGAACTCCACAAATTCAGGGACTGGAAAAACGTGAGAAAAAAGGAAGGAGACCAAAAACCCGTAGGGCAAAGGTTTACCCAAGAGCTGTCTCTCTCCCTCTCTCCCCGCAGCAGTCCTCCTCCCCCTGCAAACCGAAAAGAAAGGAAAAACCAAAAAAGTGTGCCCTTCTCCCACCACACCCAGTGAATTACCAGTCGCTAGGTAACGCCTTCACTCATCACTTACTTCCTTTGTTAGAGGCGATGGACAAAGATAAGGGCTATTCGCCCCTCATCTGGTGGTAGGGGAAAGAAAAATTCCACTACACGTCAGGGAGAAATATGAATCCAGTGCATCTGCACTGCTGATCAAAGAAGTGGGTGGGAGGAGACCATGACTCTGGTCCCTGTCATGCTGCTTGTGGTGGTTTTCATTCCATGGGAGTTGCAGATGCTTCCTGTCTCTCAGGTCCAGTTGTGTGGGCTGGAGAAAGACCCCATGTCCTCTCAAATCACCATGTAATTCTACCCTGTGTTTGATGACCTGGATTGAGCCACTGAGAAATGAGCATTCCCTGCCACATCCTTTTTCCAATCTTAGTTTGAATCACTTTCCTGCACATTAGCATCTGTTTCTGTGAAGCAGGGGCAGTAATAGTTTTCATCTGTAGAAGCATTATGAGATTTTCATTTGGTGTGGAAAGCATTTTTAAAATTCCAAAATCATAGGTGTGTTATGTGCTGCATGTGCAAATCTTTGGAGAATCTGAACTAGCAAGTCAGTATTAACTTGGAAACCCAGCACCCATTCCTAGATGCAAACCAAGGCACAGGTATGAAATAATGACAAAGTGAGGGTGGTAAGCAGATGGGAGATTCTTAAATGAAAGTTTGTTGTGTTTTGAATACCTTTTCCAGCTTATGGTGAGGTAACTTCCTACTTTTTGTTTTAATGGTTTGCCTTGCTTTTTCATACTCCGGGGGAACGCATTAATCTCAAGTTTAAGAAGTGCTAGGATTTGTTTTTCAGATGGTGTTTACTCTGTGAAAGATTGAGTGGGGTTTTTTTTAGGACTTCATTGTAGTTTTGTTCTCTTATTTTAGAAATCTTCCAGAGTCCCTGAGGATGACATTCGGTTGAGAAAAAACAGAGACCAAAACTGTGCCAATTTCTTGGAGCCAGCCGCTGTGCTTGCTACAAAGGAAGAGAAAATGGAAATTGAAGTTCCGGTTTCTGAACACAAAAGTATCACCACAGTGGCTTCACCGCATCCCATAGACAATCCAACCCACTTTTTTTCCCCTGCTGCCAGTCGCAATGGACTTAGGGAGAGGCATGAATCTCTGGACAGTGAAGTTGCTAAAGAGATCAGATACTTAGATGAAGTGCTGGAGGCAAATTGCTGTGATTCTGCTGCAGATAGTACCTTTAATGGGACATCCTCCCCTGAGCCAAATGCAGTCTCCACTATGGATGGCTCAGGGGCATATGCTAATGTCAGTGAAGATTCAGTAGTCAGTGAAAGAGAAGAAAATGTAGCCGACAAGCAGGTAGCCTTGGAAGTTGAGCCATGTGAAGTTAGAATAACAGATGAGAATGTGAAGTCTAATGGTCATTCCTTGGGTGGGATGAAAGAAGACACTAGGGAGAGTCTGAAGGTGCCAGGAAGTCCTACTTCTTCAAACAGTTCTAGAAGGTCCTCTAAGGATGGAGAAACAACTCTTACAACCCTTAAGAAAGAGGCGAAGTTTGAACTGAGGGCCTTCCATGAAGACAAAAAGCCCTCAAAGCTCTTTGAAGATGAGGAAGAGAAGGAAAAATACAGAGTCCGCAAAGTGAGACCATCGGAAGAAATGATGGAACTGGAAAAGGAAAGAAGGGAACTCATTAAAAGCCAGGCTGTCAAGAAGAATCCCAGCATTGCTGTCAAATGGTGGAATCCTCCCCAGGAGAAGCCTCTGGAAGATCAACTGGATGAAGATCATCTGGAGTCTCACAAGAAGTACAAGGAGCGCAAGGAGAGACAACAACAGCAGCAAGGTGCGACACCAACATCCCCCAAACAGGTCAGCTGCTCCTTTGTACCTCCAGAGCCAGTCAATATCAAGAAAGAGGATATTGTCACAGAGCAAATTGACTTCTCAGCTGCCAGAAAGCAGTTCCAGCTGATGGAGCATTCAGGTCCGTCTCAGGGTCAGGCCCCACCAAGGCGGTCGGGAACACCCAAGATGTTCTCCATCAAACCCTTCTACAAAAGCCTCAATACTTCATATGTGGACAAGGCGGTGTCCTCTGTGACAAGACCTGTTTCAGTGTGTGGGCAAACAGGACAGCTTGAGGGTAACAATTCCCCTGTTGTCAAAGCGCAGAAAGTCTCCTGTACCTCAGAAGATGACAAAAGTGCCCAGACTGCGACTGCTGACACAGCAAGAGAACTGCCATTCAGTGATAGCCCCAGAGCTGGCCCAGCCTCAAAACTGTGGGCAGAAGATGGAGAATTCATGAGTGCAAGAGCAGTCTTAACAGTGGTGAAGGATGATGGACAGGGAATTTTAGACCACTTCCCAAAGTCAGGCAGCACCTCTTCCCCTCCAGAAGAGCTTGACTCTGGCTTGGATGATTTGTCTGTTAGGTCTCAAGATACCACTGTCTTAGAGACCCTTTCCAATGACTTCAGCATGGATAACATAAGTGACAGTGGGGCCTCGAATGAGACCATGAGTGCCCTGCAGGAAAGTTCTCTGGCAGATTTCTCCCTGCCACAGACCCCACAGGCGGACACTCCAGCAGAGAGCAGGAGTGAAGGCATCTCCAAGTCTTTCAGTGACCCAGGCTGTGATTCACCCTCCTCTGCCTTGGCAGACTCCATGCTGATGGATGACCAGCTGGAGTACCAGGCTGGCCTGCTGGTTCAAAATGCCATCCAACAAGCCATAGCTGAGCAGGTGGATAAAGGAGACTGTAAGGAAGAAGAAATCTCAGCAGAGAAAGATACATCAGTTAAAGAGCAGCCAGCCACCACTGGGCCAGCTCCAGCTTCCAAAGAGCATCAGAATCAAGTATTTGAGCCACCCCAGGTGTCTTCACCAGTTCAAGAGAAAAGGGACACCATACCAAAGACTTCAAAAGTGGAAGACTCAGGACTCAGGGAAGGCAAGAGTATGCAGCAGTCACCCGTGTACTCAGCCAGCCAGCCATTCCTTGTGGAGGAAGGAAAGCATGAAGTCAGCTATTTCAGCAAGTATTCAGAGGCAGCTGAGCTTAGAAGCACTGCCTCCATCCTGGCGACACAAGAGCCTGAAGTGACTGTGGGCCCTTTCAAGTTACGGTCGAGGAAACAGAGAACTTTGTCGATGATAGAAGAAGAAATCAGAGCTGCCCAAGAACGAGAGGAGGAGCTGAAGAGGCAGCGGCAAGGTCTGCAAATGGCACCAAGCCCTGTCACAAGGAGTGCACCACCCATGCCCACCAGAACCGTGTCTTACAAAACTGCACCAGGTAAGAGCCCGAAGTGTCAGAGTGGAAGTGAAATGTGATTAATGGGTCAGGTATGCTTTAGTTTTATGTCATTTTTTAATAAAAATGTTGTTTTGGAGGGGGTGGGAGGGTCATAACTTTGCCTGCCTGGAAACTGCAGGCAGGAGGACTGCATGGGACAGCAGTGCAGTTTGTTGAGCACACCTGTGAAAGGTTCTGGTTTTTCACAAATAAAGTGCATCAGTACCTTAAGATACTGATCATCATTACTAAACCCTGTGCTCTATTCATCCCCTCCCATATTGTAGCATGACACCTCTGTCTCTGCTGAGACTGCCCACTGAAATCTGAGATTTTCTCAAGGAAGGACAGCGGCAGTTTTTGTATCTGTATGGCAAGATAAACATAAAATGCTTTCCTTAACAGCCTTTCTGTTCTCTTGTACATTATTAAGGAAGTGCGAAGGTAGTGGACAGTTACAGATTTTGGGGTTCTGAATCAGATCTCTTTTTCTGTGTATTTTGCTTTCTGGTTTTAGGTCTCTCTTGGCCTTAATGAACTTTGTCTTGTAAAATTATGTTCAGAGCCATGAGTTGCCATGTATTTCAACTGGTGTCATTCACTACTAAATTAAACAGGCAACAGAAACAAAATCATAATAGGTTCAGTAGAAGTCCTCCTCTGGCTGTGGTTTCTGGGTTCTTGTCATGACAATATCGCAAGGGTAGCGATAAAGGACGGGTCCTGCAAGTGCCTGAGTTGGTGAAGAGTGAGCCTTTATTCAACAGAGGGCTACCTCTTTTATAGAGGAAGCCGGAGAACAATCCAGAAAAAGGGGTGGAACTTGACAAACAAGGAAAAGAGTAGGAGGGAACTTCCCAACTTGGGCAGGAGAAGGTGGATACATAACCTTGTTTGTAACTCAGGGATGGAACATGAACAAATATGGAACTGGTGCACTGCACCAAAAGTTAACCAGTTGAAAAACAGCTGTAAGATCTTGTAACAGTTTAAGGTAAAATACCCTTAAAAAACCCGTTTTTTAAAGCCCCATAAATTTAACAAATAAACAGTTCTTTTTATCATCAAAATTCTTGATCTTGATCGTAGTTAATTCATCCAACTTCTCCATTAATTAGAACAATAGATCTCCTTCCACCTTTCATAGTCTTCTCGCCGCATTTCACAGCTACAACCCCCGACACTCCTCTGGCTGTGGTTTCTGGGTTCTTGTCATTACATTCATTGCAGTTGAGCATATCTCTCTCCCTCTTCCATTCCACAAGGAAAAAATCAAGCACTCATGCCTTTTTAATATAACACAGGAAAAAAATATCAGTAAATCAGAAACATATACCAGGCATCTTTCTGTGTAGTGATTTTTGTAAGCATATATCTACATATGCTTTGCAAGTACTTAAAAAAGTTTATTAGTAGTGATGGTTATGAGGAAGTAGTAATTTTATCCAGAGTACTTAGATTCTGTCCTTATTTCCACTAGTGTAGACATGAGCTAGTGATCATCATCTTCTTTTGAAAGTTGTGACAAGCTTGAATAAGATCTAGATTTAGTCCATTATAGAGTATGATTGTGAACTTGGAGTGTTACAGAGCACATAAATAGCTAATACTTGGTTTTTTTGCTTCTGCAAAGAGGATGATTTTAACCTGTGCTTTTTGCCAAAAAATGTAGCAGATCTCAATCATTTATTTGAAGTGCTATTGTTATTACTCCTATAGAACAGTAATTTTATAGGGACCACTTCTAATCTTAGGTGTTTTGTGCAATATCTGACAAGATGTGAGATACAGGGCACCATAGACATCAGATAGGAGGACTCACTGCATAAAGGTGTACTCATGACTGGTTTAAAAAACAACATCATCTGTAGCTGAAAGTGCTCAAAATGAGGTTAATAATGATTGTGTTTTACTCAAAAGTGCTGTTGAAAGTGCTGCTGTCACTAATGCTTGTTTTAATGGAGCATTTGGGAAAACTGTGCTTCTACTTTCTCCGCACAAGGCATTTACTTTGTGTCTGTAAAAGTGTTTGTTATAAGTTATGTTCCAGAGAAAATGATAAACTTCTGTTTATAATGAATCATTCCAGACAGTTTCCTGTGAACGTCCGACTGCCACATGTTCAAGAATGAAAATTGAATCTATTAGCCAGTGAGTCAAGCTACTGCATTTTGCAGCTAGTGACAAGGCAAAGAAATAATTTCTAGGAAAAGATGAGTATGTGGCAATGTTTAAGAATGTCATTGATCAAAAAACCCACAAAGAACATTGCCAAAGTCATCCTTAAGTCTACTACTTTTGCTGCTTTCTGAACAGCAGATGTACTCAGCATAGCTCTCAGCTGGAGGATGTCAGCTCAGCACCCTTAGTGTTGCAGGGTGCATAACCTTAGCTCATCTCATCCTTTATGTTTCTTTACCAGCTGTACTGCAGTTAAAACTTGCTGAAATCCTTAAAAATAGGGAGGAAGAATACCATGCAGTCCTTTGCAAGATTGCAACAGCTTTCCTTATAATATTTACAGAATCTTTTAAATATTTGCAAAAACAGGAAAATTTAATTCGTGAGAGCTGAAAAGTCTGGCTATAAAGCTTTATTGCAGCCAGTTATAGCAGTGATACACAGAGCACAAAAGAAAACCTGCTTCTGGTGGGCACAGTAAGGAATATGCTGTAGAATGTATCTGGTACTGTAAAAGGAATTCGTAGTTTCACAAAGAAAAACAATAGTAATACTACCACTAATAATAAAAAAAGAAGAAATAGAAGTATTTCTGTCAGCAAACTGCCTTTTCCAAAGAAAGAATTGGCACTTCCAACGTCAGGATCCCTCAGCAGAAAGGGATTATGGGGCAAGTCTAAATTTGAAAACTTTGTATCCAACCCTTAAGTGGGGAAGTATAAACTCACCGGAACTCTTTTGAGGAGTTAATTTACTTAATTAGCTATATTCTAACTCTCAGGTTGTTTTTAGATGGTAGGCTGGGTAGAGTAGCTCTACTAGGACTCCAGGTGTTCCCTGGTTCTTTATTACTTCTGCTCATCTTCACGGCTTCGAACCACGTGGATACTTAGTTGGATAACAGAACTACAAACCACTGTAATTTAACTGAAGTGTGGAAGATTAACACCATACATACCGGTGTATATGGGAAGTAACTGCTAATTATTGTAGACTGCAAACAGGCTGGTTTTACTCACCCTGACATACAACTTTTATACAGCTGACTGTAACTCTTTTTGTATGCCAACTACCCAGCACAATCCAAAAGGTGTTCTAGCAGTAAACCTCTGTAGTGCTAATAATATCCTTTGAAGTCATTTGGTGTGCTTTGGAGCAACCTTTTAACCCGTCTCAGATCATGGACTGCTCTATCACTGACCACTGGACACGGGGTAATTTCAGTAGAAATGCACTCAGGACAAGAGCTTCTCAAGAGTTCTTCTGGAAAGGTGAAGATGAAGAACCTATGCAAACTCTTTTGCAAGAAGTTGAGTTTTATGCATGAGGAAACTCAGGAAAGATCAAAAATGTGTCTGAGCATGGCTAAATAGATAGTCATCATGGATCCCAAAATATTTGTGGGGTTCTGTTTAAATTTGAGCATTTCCTGTGTCACTTTCCTGCAGCTTCTGCTGCACATGGCACAGCATGAGCAGCTGCGTAGCAAACCAGTGGCTTTCTCTTACAATTTGCAGGTGGTACAGCATCTTTCCTGGGTAGAGCAGTTGGGGCTGTCTCATAGTTTATGAGTAGGACAATGAGAGTGTGACACAAGAGGATCCAGTGTAAATTTGGTGATATAATTTCCATGTTCCTTTTATTAGAAGTAACTTAAGAATCTAAAGAACTTGTATCTAACTTCTATAGTGCCTAGCTCTAAATAGTCCTCTCCATCAAAGGAGGTGTGGAAAACGTTAGAGGAGGGGTCTTGGTTCAGTGAAGGCATTTCAGTTGGAGAGAAACCCTTTGTGAGTAATTGCTGTCCATAATGAGGCATGGGGAAATCCCTAACACAAGCTATGCCTGGGAGAAGGTTTGGGAAGTTGCCATGTCTGTCTTTTCAGTTCTTGTCACTAAAGCATTGTGAGGTGAGGCAGAAGGCATGTTGCACTCCCTGCACTCATCTGGAGGCACTCAGATGGACTTGCATACCTGTCAAGAAGAGCTGCCCACCAAGCAGTCATCTTCCGTTCTTAGCTGATGTTGTTGTCCTCAGCTCTTACTACATAAGAGAATTTCAGGGTATGGTATAATCCCAGCATGGGAGTTGCATCTTAGAGATGCAAGCAGTCAAATACCATTAAATTTTAGGTAACTGTTTCCTCCAAATAGTGAGCAGAAGAGTGTGTGCTGTATTTTTCTTTCTTCTCCCTGTTTTGTTATTCTGAGTGGCTGCTGTGAAGCTTAAGCCTTTGTCAGAGAAGCCACTTAAGCATGAAAAACATTTTCCACTTGTATTTTTCACTGATAAATACCTACGCTAAGGAAGCCTCCTCAGTAGCCTGAAATTATTTTTTGTGCGGTAGAAGGAGAAGCAGATGCTTCAGGGCAAGGTATTTTTCATATTTGTGGCCATCACAAAACTGTTAATACCTTATGTGCATGTAAAGAATAAGAATCGGGTATAATGCATGAAATCCTTTTTAAAATCAGAATTTTGAGAAAAGTTAGAGCAGAAATGTTTATGGAAAATGCCATTTTTCTTACCCCTTTATAAGCACTGGTATGAAAAAAAGCAAAGTTCATTCTCTTCAAGGGTTCCTTTGGAGTGCTCATCAGTCATACCCTGAACACTTCTTGTAGTGTCTTAACAGCTCATTTGTCATTTGCTCTCTTATTCCCTCTGTAGTGGAGAATGTCTATGAAATGAGCGGGTATCTGAGAGGTTGTTTATTTAATGTTTTCTTGTTTGTGTTTTCACATATTCATGTTTCTCATGTAGTGTTCAAGAAGAGCAAAGAAGCCCACCTTTCAGCTGAAGTGGTAATGAGGCTCCATATTACCAGAGGGACCATTTTTTTTTGTCTACCTCAGCTATACCCTGACTCCAACACAGACTGGTTTCCTATCACAATCTCTCTTGCAGAACTGTCTAATCTCAAAAGTTTTCTCTGCTATACAGGTATCTTAGAAAATGGCAACAGCATCTGTAAGAAAAACATAAATGTCTATAGCTTTGTGAGGCTATAGCCTTTTATATATGTATACATGTCTGTGTACATGCACATACAATGTATGCATGCATGATTTATCTGTACATACAACTCAAAGGTTGGACTTCATGACTTTGTCTTTTCCAACACTAATGATGATGTGAATATATGAATATAACAATTGATGGGCCTTCCATCCGGGAGGAATGGATCTCCATGAAGATGTCCCCTTTCTAAAACGTAGATCCCCAACACCTACAATTCGCTTTGTGTTCCAGGGGAAGTGGAGTGGAAGGAGCTCTTTTCAGCCATTAGGCTTGTCTGTACATCTGAGCATCCTGTGATGTGTCTCTATCTGTGGGGGAAGGCAGAAGTTTGGCACAGGTCTGAGAAGCCTCAGTCTTCCTGCATTACTTGCAAACATCTAAGGCAACTGCTAGTGCAAGAATACAGTAATACAGAAAGATACCTGACCCTTAATCAGGCCTCCTATTTTTACCACACTTTTTTACCCGCTGGACCTAATTGGCACGGTGGCAGTAGTTTTTACTCTCTCTGGCTGAGCAGTCACACATGGGTGCAGCTGGGCAGCTCAGGACTTGCTGTGGGACTCTGCATTGGCAGGATGACTCCTGGTTCTCTGGGGAGCAAGTCCTCGTGCAACCCAGAGTCTGCAGTCAGAGAAGAACCTGGGCCCACAGAAACTCCCCTTATAAGTCTCTAGTAGGATGATATAAGGAGGATGAGTTCTCAGCCTCCTCCCTACACTGCCCAGCTTAAGCCTTAACAAGAAACCAGTCATGGTGGGTTTTTCATCACTGATCAGAAATGAAACCAGCCTGGCCAGGGGATTTCTTGTAAAAACACCTCTTAAGTATCGACTCAGATTTCACTTCTTCCTTCAAGAATAAATCCTTTTGATTTTTACAGGAGGTTTCAAGGCTGCTCTCTAGTGGCTGCCACTGTCATGATACTTTCAGAAAGAGCAGCTAGGGTTTTCATTTGTCTCAAAAACAAGTTTCATGAAAATCTGCACGATTCTTCTGATTACTTCACTTTTTTTAAGAGGTTTGCAGTGGATATTTTCCTCTCTTTGTTTTTTTCCCCTCATTCACTGAAATTTCAAAGACTTGATGGTGGTCCCATGGAAATCTGATTTTGGTTCAGTATTGCTTTATCCTGTCATAGCTGAGAATCCCTCCACATTATTCCTATGACCTGCCACTGTCACCCTCGTTCTTCCCACCACGACAAAGTGGGTGACTAACCCCACATCAGTGCTTGAGGATCAAAAAGGCAGGCAGTTCTTTCCAAAGAGCATGGTTTGCCAGAGTTCATGTGCCAACAGGGAGGAGCTGGGCACTTCAGTGGTGCTGGCAAGGCAACAGACTCCCACTGGCACTGGGCATCAGGGCAAGCAGCACCATTCCTCGTGGTGGTGGGCACTGGTCCACCCACAGGATGGCTGTGCCAACTGTAACCTTGGTAGCTTGAAATGACGCTGTTTGAGAGGGGAAAACTCAGCCTTGGCCTGCCAAAAGCCCCAGGATGAGGTGCTGGCTTCCAGTGCTTGGCTGCTGGACTGAGCTAGAGCCATCACTTAGCAGACCTGGAGTCCCTCTGATCCCTAAGGCTGACTCCCAGGGAGGGTTTGAGCAAGCGCTTGAGTTGAGGTAGGGTGAACAAGGAGTAGTGTTTATTGAAAGGGGAGCTCCTCTTTTATAGAGGAGCTATGGAACTTTCAGGAAAAAGAGGTGGGGTTTAACATACAAGGGAAAAGGTAGGAGGGTACAATACAAACTTGGGCATAAGGAGGAGGAGTCCAAACCATACAGAGAAAACAGCGGTGGAACAAAGTACAAACATGGAAACATCTGCACTGCAGCAAACAAGAGCTAATCAGAATTTAGGAATAAAATCCCTTACATTCTGAGGGGACAACAGTAAAAAGACTGAATTTTAAAACCATTAACCATATAATAAAACATTCCTGTAACACATATAGCAGTCTGGCTTAAAGTTTTTCTCCTTCATTGTAGTGTTGAACAGTAGACTCCTTGCCATCTTTTAAAATCCTCTTGCTGCATTTCACAACCTTTGACAGGTTTGTCCACCCCCTGAGCTCTCCCACAGCTCCCAGCAGTGGTTTCCTTTTTCTGATGTGCCTTTTATCCACCTCTGGGGTCACTGTGCCTAAAACGGGCTTCTATAGGGTGAAATAGGCTCAGTCAGAGAGAAACCGAACTTCTGACTTCCTTCAACCAGGAAACTGAAGGGCCCTCTTTGAAAGAAGAGTCTATAAGACAGAGACTGATCCCGTTCTACCATGAGTCTCCCTCCAGGAGCACCCTGTACAACCTGCAGGAAACTGCAGCAGGGAAAAGCAGCACCAGGGATCAACCCAAAGCCTTTCTTGCTTACCAAGCAAATGTAAAGCATTGGAAAAAGAGAAAAAGCCAGCAGTGCTTAATAGGATTCCATCTTTATATGTCTTGTGCATTGTCCCTATGTGCTGTATTTTCTGAGCCAGGAAAAAAACATCTTGCACTCTTCCAGAATCTTAAAAACATTTCAAAATCGCTGAAATGTATCCTGTAGGAGGGACCAGGGGTAGTTTACAAGCAGATACTACTGTAAACCAGTAGCAGTGGGTAAAACTTGTGTTCTGTCATTTGGTGACTTTTTTAGATTTTGTAAAAAGGTTTCATAGTGTTCTGATGTAGTGGTTTGCAGGAAGAGGGAGGGCATTTTTAAAGTCCATGATCATCCTGATTTACCAGATTGTTTCACAGATTTTGTTCCAGTGCTGAAAATGCTTCTCCAGCTGTCGTCTTTGATGAACAACTTGTGAGTCCTCAGTCATTCTTTTCATATCATTGCAGGTAAGATAGAGAAGATCAAGCCTCCTCCATCCCCTACCGCAGAGGGTCCTGTCTCACAGTCAGACACTTCACCTGAGGAATCTGCAGGAGCCCAGCGGCCCAAGAACCTGATGCAGACCCTCATGGAGGATTATGAAACACACAAAACTAAGAGACGAGAAAGGATGGATGACAGCAGTGTAAGTACAGTTTTCCTTCTCGCTTTTCAGTCTGTAATACAGATCATGACATGTGAGAACCAACAGATAACAAAAAAAATTATTTCACCGGGATCTGCTCGGAATGCACTGCAAGTGTGCAAGGAGTTTAACACATTGTAAAAACCAGGTGTTTGAAATGGAAGAATGCAGGCCAGTAGAGAGGAAGAGAGTGTCACTGCAAATATTAAAGGCAGATCATATTAAATTCATTTTAATAGATTAAATAAACTAATAAAAGTGGTGGGTAGCTGCACTGCAGTTGGCAGATTCTGTAAATTCACACATCACCAAGACTCTCCAGTGGATTATTTTAATGACTCTCTGAGCTTTTTGCATCAGGCATGTATTCCCACCTCTGTTTGTAGACCACAGAGTCCCATCCCAGTGTGCTCAGGATTCACTGTAAGTTGCCAACTTCCCCAGAAACCATTCCTTGTGGAACTGAACTGAAAATGTCTCAGAAATAAAATTGGATCCTTCAACAGCCAGCTTGCCGTTTCGTGCTGGACTGATTTTTCTTCCATGGAAACAGTAGTAGACTTTAACCCAATTCGGGTGTTCCGTATTAGAAGCACTAATAAGAAGAGCTATGAATTTTGTAGCTGGAAGTATCAAAATTCAGGAGCAACTGTTACACAACCTGTTTCCCAGCAGAGCATGAGCTGTCGTATTCAGACTCATTATTACTGTGGGCAGTGAGTGCTGAAGGTGGTGAGTTAAAAATGCAATACAGAACTTCTTTAGTGGACACAATATTTGGTGAAGCAGCCACAGTCCTCCAGGCATTTTCCAGAGATGTCAGAACAATGGCATTAGTGCCAAGGAGCTCATGCTCCAGCAATGCTTTCTAGTAATGTTCATTAAGGGCAGAGTCTCATTTAGGAGTATAGAAGTAAGTTAAGGTTTGTAACATGAATACTGCCTTAGTCTGGCAGCTTTTAATCATTACTGGTGAGTATTGCACAGTAACATAAGATACTTAAAATCAGAAGGAATGCACTGTGAAATGGTCCTGTTGCACTTTTGTTGGCTAACTAAAATGCAAATAGATTCATTTTTAGTACACACCAGAAATTTTCTAATCCCTTATTCTAACTGAAACCATTTTAAAACTAGATTCCATTGTTCATGAGGCTACTGCAGCCACATAGGAAACCATTTTTTTCACTGCCTTGTTCTGGCAGTGGCATCCTGGGGCCACGTCTTAGGAAGGAGCTGCTCTCTGATTTCCATTCCCTCCCCAAAGCACCCAGTGAAATGAGGTGGCTCCACTTGCTCCAGTGAGTGCTGTTTTATGGCATCTCCCCAGAGGATCGCTCCCTGAAGAGTCCTCAGAACCTTGGAGGTCACATATCACAACTCTCATGACATTTGCAGAAGTGGTGAGGAACATTAAAAAGAGATGAGGATAAAACTCCCACTGTCCAAACTAGAACTGGTCCTTGGGAGTCCCACACCGAATGTCTGTCAGTTTGATGACTGGTAACTTCAGCACAGCAAAGAAGGTGCTCTGTGAAAAGGTGGGACACTCAGCTCTCACTCACCCCGTGCTCTTCCTCCATCCCTGTGAAGAGCAAAGGTGACTTGCCCAGCCCATGAAGTGGTAGCTGAAATCTTCTCCCACAGCCGAGGTGGTCACATACTATTTGTCTTGCACGTTGTAGCACACAAAAGATATGCAAGATGTCATTATATCTAACTCCTTCTACCTGTTTACCCAAATGGAGTTCTTCAGGTGCTTGTAATGTTGCACATGTGCCCTGTAGCACACAGGCTGGCCACAGTTGCCTGGTTTTCTCTTCAGTTTGAAGTGAGCCCTGATGTCTTGACCAGAGTACCAGTCTGGGCAGTGTCTGACCAAAGAGGTGTGCCATGGGTGCCAGCTCAGCTGTCTGTTGCTGTAAAGCTGTCTAGCCCCTGACTGCCCAAAGATGTGCTGCCACAGCACTGGTGCCCATCAGACAGCCCTGTGGGATACATCCTTTTGAGGGATGAACTGTCAAGTGAATTCACAAAGCCCAAGTACACACTGAAGTCCCACAGTGTTAAGGTTTTTTGTCACTCTCCTCTTCTGTAATCCCACTGCATAAAGCCAAACGAGATTTACATTCTTGCTGCTGTCCACCCAAAATTGTATTAGAGGTCTGTGTCCTGGAACAGCCAGGGAGAACTTCCTCAGACCCAGCAGGAGTGTTTTGTTTTGTTTCCCTGCCTTTTTCCACTCTCCTTTGGTAAACAATTCCCACCATTGACAGGGCAAAGATAATTTAAATAAGAAGTGCTGCACTTGTACCACTGTCAGTTTGAAATAATATTTTACATGCCAGGCTAAACAATTATTGTTTAAACAACAAATAGCTTTGATTTGTCAGCAGAGAACATTTGACCAGTGTTCTCAGGAAAAAGGATTTCTGGAATTACAGAAAGAAAAAGAGAAATCACTGGACTGTTTTTAAAAATACATGAATGTAGTGGGGGAAGGAGCATAACTGACAACCAGACAGGCAGCATTACATCCGGAGAGCTGAACGTGGCTCAGCATTGCTCTTTGTGAGTGAGGGAACCAGAGACTTCCTCAAGTACTGGGAGCAGTCAGGGTGCCATGACACAGCAGCCATGGTCTTCTGAATGGGTTTGTGCAGAGGTTTGATGTCCTTGGAAGCTCTCTCACATGTACTGAGCATATCAGCAGTACTGATGTATAGAGATTTACTTTCTCCCTACAAAAGACACACCAAAAGACAGGAAGATGGTTTCAGTAGGACATCTATCCTGTCTCTCAGGCATCACCACCTTCTGTTCTATGTCTGGCTTCCATGGCTACAACATGCCCTCTCTGGCCAGGGGCTTGTGGGTTTTGCCTATCAGAAACAGAGGGCAAATCAAGCACATCTATTCTTGGAAGAACATCACTGCTCAGGAAAGGGGGCAGTTTCTTCTAGAGCATGTGTTACAGTACAGGTTTCAACAGATGAGTAAAAGAGAAAAAGCAGCAGCAAGAAAATGGCTCAAGCAGTGATGGTAAACAAGACTGAGACTGGCCAAGCAACATCATTAAAATAACACCAATTATCTTTCTTTTTTTTTGTGACACCCAAGTTGCTTGAAATCTTATACTATGGAATGTGCCAGTTCTTGCAAGATCTTTAATTTGTTCTTGTTTCCTAGTTATGTTTCCATGCTTGTTCAATGTACTAATGCTGGTCTTTTCCCTTTCTGCCAGTACACCTGTAAATTACTGTCTAGCAAGGTTACTTCTGAGGTACTTTTCAACTGCTTATATATTTTTTGCTTACTCTTGCATGGTTATTTCAAATGCATGTTGCTGCAGTTGACATTTTGATACTGTGTTCCAGTGGCATTTCATATAAAAATCGGGATGCCAGTATGTATGTGTGTGATATTCCCTCATATCTCTCATCCACAAATATTTGTGTGGCTGATTTTCTAGCACTTGGATTCTGGTTACAATTTTTGGCACAGGAAGGGTTGTAATTAAAAGGATCGGAGCTGTTGCCCAGGACTGCAACATTCCTGAGGCGAGAAATGAGAACTTCTCCTTAATCCCTCTTAGCATTTAGCTGGCAAAGCTAAAACTGAGATCCAAGCACCCTCAGATACTGAATGAAACTGCTGTGGCTTTCCTCTATCTCTGATTACAATGTATGTAGCACTGTAGAAATCTTTTAGTATTTTGTAAAGAATCTGCACACCAGCTTTCATCTGTGAAAGAATAGTCAGATCAAGTGCAGTTGTTGCAGTCTGTTGCATTTTGTGAACCAGTCCTTGTCTGCTGTGATGTGATGTGATGACTGACCACAGTCCCACAATCAGTGTTATCCTCAGGGCAGAAGAAACCTAGGCCTTCCAAAGAAAGGGTATTTAGAGTGACATGTGGTATTTTAGCAAGGCAGAACTTGCACAGTCCTTACCCCTGCAAAGCTGGACTTTCGCCAGAGGCCGTAATTTTAAGAACAGGTAGATACTAACTAGACTCTTGCAATGTTTGTTAAGAACAAGATGCTCAGAAACATGGACATTTCAATTGCCTATCGTTTTCTGTGCAGATTGTGGTAATGACTGATACTGACTTATCTAACCATCAGCATGTTATGAACCTTCCAGTGTTTTCCTATTCCATAACATATTTGACTACATCAGCTACCTCAAGACGAATACTCAAATGTTTTCTGCCCTGGAGAGTAAACCAAAGTCAAGTCTTTCCTGTCCATTAAATAAGTTAGTGTAGGTTTTATCTCACTGATAACAAGCCAGTGGTTGATCTTTGTATAGACTATTTACAGAGAGTTAATCAGTATAAGAGCAGTGTGCTTTCAGATGGTTTTAAACACAGATTGGGTTTCTTTTCCATAATATCTGTACAATAATCTAAGTCAAGATTTATGAACAGCAAGTAGTGATCTCAGTGTTTGATGCTGTGTGAAAGGCAGAAGCTCAGGTAAGGACTTCACATGCCCAGCCCATCTTCTGCTGGGAAGAGTTGTGTGTCCATCTTGTGTAACTGTAATGGCACAAAGAGTAAGGAGATGGAAATTAATGTATGAATGAAAAGGGTGTTAGAAATAAAAAAGGCTGTAGGACACAGCAATTCTATTAAGTATGTCTTCTGGCTAATCCCCAGGATCCAACCTTAGACTGAAGAAACCATGTGGTTCTCACTGGAAATCCTTAGCTAAAGTCAGGCAGTTGTTTCAGAAGGAATAGCACAACCCTCAGACTATTATCCACTGTTAGTAGTCCAAGCTGGCAGTGAGGACATTAATAGAAAAAGTGCTAGGATAATTAAAAAAGACTTTAAAGCACTGGGTCGGTCAATTCACAGGACAGGAGCACAGGTGATATTTGCCTCAGTTCCTGTGCTATCTGGAATGGATGAGGAGTTAAATAAAGAGAGGAGTAGAAAAGCCCATCTCATCAACAGGTGGCTAAAGGACTGGTGCCACCATCAAAATTTTGGTTTTTTTGACCGTGGGGCAAACACCATGGTGCCTAGTCTCCTCAAATCAGATGGGCTTCATCTTTCTAGGAAGAGCAAAAGGATTGTAGCCCATAAGCTGGTGGGGCTGATCAGGAGGGCTTTAAACTAGGTTTGAAGGGGGAAGGGATTGAAACTGGGCTCTCCAAAGATCAGCCTAAGGATGGGAAGCCTGTTAAGAGTGAAATCAGTAGGCCACCTGAAGTGCATGTACACTAATGCACGTAGTATGGGCAACAAACGAGAGTAGCTGGAGGCCATCGTGCAGCAGGAAAGCTATGACGTAGTTGCCATCACAGCAACGTGGTGGGATGACTCGCATGACTGGAGTGCTGCTGTAGATGGCTACAAGCTCTTCAGAAAGGACAGGCAGGGTAGGAGAGGTGGAGGGTTGGCTTTATATTTTAGAGAGTCTCTTGACTCTGTTGAGCTTGAGGTCAGCAGTGACAAGGTTGAGTGCCTGTGGACCAAAATCAGGGGGAAGGCCAACAAGGCTGACATCCTTATGGGTGTCTGTTATAGACCGCCCTACCAGGACGTTGAAGGAGATGAATTATTCTACAAGCAGCTGTTGGATGTCTCAAAATCACCAGCCTTGTTCTTGTGGGTGACTTTAACGTGCCGGATATCTGCTGGGAGCTAAATACTGCAGAGAAGAGGCAGTCCAGGAATTTCCTAGAGTGTATAGAGGACAATTTCCTTCATCAGCTGGTAAATGAGCCTACCAGGGGTAAGGTCCCGCTAGACCTACTGTTTACAGAGAGGGGCTGGTGGGAGATATAGTGGTTGGAGGCTGCCTGGGGCATAGTGACCATGAAATAATAGAATTTTCAATACTCAGAGATGTAAGGAGAGCCATTAATAAAACCTCTACACTGGACTTCTGGAGGGCAGATTTTGGCCTATTCAGAAGACTAGTTCAGGGCATACCCTGGGAAATAACCCTTAAGAATAAGGGGGTCCAGGAGGGATGGACATGCTTCAAGCAGGAAGTTTTGAGTGCACAGGAACAGGCTATACCAGTGTGCCGAAAGGCTAGTCGGCACAGAAGACGACCGGCTTGGTTAAACAGGGAGATTCTTAAGAAAATCAGAGATGAAAAGAAAGTCTACCAACTGTGGAAGAAAGGACTGACTACTTACGAAGAATTTATGAAGATAGCTAGATCATGCAGAAAAAAAATCAGGGAAATAAAAACACAATTTGAAGTTAATTTGGCCAATTCTGTTAGGGATAACAAAAAGTCCTTCTATAAATACATAACAAAAGTAGAGGCAAGGAAAACCTCCATCCTCTGTTGGACTTGGAGGGAAATATAATTAACAAAGATGAGAAGTAGGCTGGGGTACTTAACACCTACTTTGCCTCAGTTTTTACCAGTAAGACAGGTGGCCCTCAGGACAACTGGCCTCTGGAACTGGTAGACAGAGATAGGAAGTGCAATAGCCCCCTTGTATTTCAGGACGAGATAGTTAGTGACTTACTGAGCCATCTGGATCCTCACAAGTCTATGGGACCAGATGGGATCCACCTTAGGGTGATGAGGGAGCTGGCAGAAGAGCTTGCCAAGCCGCTCTCCATCATCTTCCATCAGTCATGGCTCACTGGGAAGGTCCCAGATGATTGGAAGTTGGCAAATGTCACTCCAATCCACAAACAGGGCTGCAAGGCTGACACTGGCTACTGCAGGCCTGTCAGCCTGACCTTGATGCCTGGGAGGGTTATGGAGCAGATCATCCTGAGTGCAATCACACAGCACCTTCAGGATGGACGAGGGATCAGACCCAGCCAGCATGGGTTTAGGAGGGGCAGGTCTTTTTTGACCTGCCTGATCTCCTTTTATGACCAGGTGACCCACCTGGTGGATGAAGAGAAGGCTGTGCATGTAGTCTATCTAGACTTCAGCAAAGCCTTTGACACTGTCTCCCATAAAATACTCCTGGAAAAGCTGGCAGCCCATGGCTTGGACAAGTGTACTCCCTGCTGGGTTAAGAACTGGCTGGAGGGCCGGGCCCAGAGAGTGCTGGTGAACCGAGCTACATCCAGTTGGTGGCCTGTCACCAGTGGTGTCCCCCAGGGGTCAGTGTTGGGTCCAATCCTGTTTAACATCTTTATTGATGATTTAGATGAAGGGATTGAGGCCATCATCAGCAAATTTGCTGATGACACCAAGTTGGGAGGAAGTGTTGACCCGCTGGAAGACAGGAGGGCTCTGCAGAGGGATCTGGATAGACTGGAGAGATGGGCTGATTCCAACAGGATGAAGTTCAACAAAACCAAGTGCCGGGTCCTGCACTTTGGCCAGAACAACCCCATGCAGAGCTACAGGCTGGGGACAGTGGCTGGAGAGCAGCCAGGCAGAAAGGGACCTGAGGATCTGAATTGACAGGAAGCTCAACATGAGCCAACAGTGTGCCCAGGTGGCCAAGAAGGCCAATGGTATCCTGGCCTGTATCAAAAATAGCATGGCCAGCAGGACCAGGGAAGTGATCCTTCCCCTGTACTCTGTGTTGGTGAGGCCACACCTTGAGTATTGTGTTCAGTTCTGGGCCCCTCAGTTGAGGAAAGATATTGAGGTCCAGAGAAGAGCAACAAGGTTGATAAAAGAACTAGAGCACAAGTCCTGTGGGGAGAGGCTGAGGGAGCTGGGGTTGTTTAGTCTGGAGAAGCGAAGGCTTAGAGGTGACCTCATCACTCTCTACAACTACCTGAAGAGAAGTTATAGCCAGGTGGGGGTTGGTCTCTTTGCCCAGGCAGTCAGCAATAGGATGAGGGGGCATGGGCTTAAGCTCAGCCAGGGGTGGTTCAGGTTGGATATTAGAAAAAAATTGTTTACAGAGAGAGTGATCAGGCATTGGAATGGCCTGCCCAGAGAGATGGTGGATTCACCGTCCCTGGAGGTTTTTAAACTGAGATTGGACATGGCACTGAGTGCTATGATCTAGTAAACAGACTGGAGTTGGACCAAGGGTTGGACTCAATGATCCCTGAGGTCTTTTCCAACCCAATCGATTCTATGACTCTAATGCACAATATGTACTTTCTCTCTATGGACCTCAAGCTGAGCTGTGACTGCTGTTCACCGGAGCTTTCCATAATCCACTCTAGCGCAGACAGGTGGCTCAGTTTTAGTCATTGTTGTCAGCACTGGAGCTGTCCCAGCTGTGCTTCTGCACTGTCGACCTGACATCTCCACTCGGGGAAGCAGCAAACAACCCCCCACCAAGGTACAGTAATTCCTGAAGTTAAGCTACATGGAGCAAAACTACATCCTGCTTCATTAGGATGATGTAGTGGCTTCACCCCCAAACCTCAGGAGCCTGTGTTAAAAACACATCCATCTGCTCTTTTAAGGAGACTTCTGTGCGTGGCCATGTATGGGATGTTTTTATCCTTGAAATCTCCTGCCTTTGACCTTACAGCTCTACGTATATTCAAATTTACAGGACATTAGCTTGAGTTTCCAAAATACTGATCATGCTGTAGGATATAACTGTAGTAAGGTGACATTTTTGCAACATTAAAGACTACTGCTGAAATTTTTTTTTATGTTATGAAACAGAAAACCAGCACACTAGATTTGATGTCATGGGACATACATTTTATGTTTTAATACTGACCAGCAGCAATTAATACTGTTACTGCCTTGTTTCAAGTAAATACGTTTTAATCTCAAATACACCAGCTCGTGGTGTATTCAGTGAATAGATTAAGTAGGTACAGTAAAGAAAATACCTTCATGCTGTAAAAGTAGATGTTCTCTCAGTAGTTCTAGTTTTATTAAGAGCATTTAGTTTATTGTGCCTGAGCAGAAATGTTCACACCTGCAGGGGCAAGCAGCCTGTTCCCTGCATTTGTGCTTCTGTGTCTTTGTGTACAGAGTGCTCCATGGACGTGTGTCCTGCAGCAACTTTACAGCATGGTATTCATCGATTTTAGACATCCAGACCTTTGCATTTTCTGGGTTTTTTGGTTGGTTGGTTTTGGCTTTTGTTTGGTTTGTTTGTTTGGGGTTGTTTGGTTTGTTTGGTTGTTGTTTGGGTTTTTTGTTCTTCCAGGTCCAGATGAGAAGAATCTGTAAAATAATACGATCCAGAGAAATTGTTTTTCTTCCACATCAGTTTTGCTACTACTGTTCCATAAAAATTAGCCAGTACTGTGTTGTAGTCAGTTTTATGACTACACAGAAAACAGCACTGCTTCAGTGGTTGGGATAAAGCATATATATAGTTTTGCTTTTTTTGTTGTCAGAGGGCAATTATTGTTAAATCTGTTTGAGGGAAAGTCAGGACAGGTTAGTCTCCATTTCCAGGATGGACAGAAAAATTAATCTTATGCATAACAGTGGCAGCTGTTTTAAATTTTGGGGTTTTTTAAGTCCTGAAACAGTAAGTGTGAGGAAAGAACACGGTATGATTCTTAGTGAGACCATAAGCTGCTACCACAGCAGTTTTTTACAGACAGATGAAGAGTGGTTCTTACAGCCCTTTGTATCTTTTGTCTTTCCCTCACACCCGCTTCTGCTCTCCAAATCCTTCCTCTCCTATTGCAGCTAGTGTTCAAATCACCTCTCCCAAATAAGACATTTTAGGTAACATTGCTTTTTTAATGTATGTGGCCTTCTCATTAAAACATAGTTCACAGGCTCAGAAGCGTAAGCTTAAGTGAGGTTTCTGCTTCATGATCTTTCTCATTTTCAGTATATGGCTACTGCATGCAGTTACAAACCCTGCCTGCCTTAGGGACACTCTGAGCTCCCCAGCCTGGCTCTGCCTGGGTTGCCCTGCCTGCACCCACTGCGCTGATTTGGGCATCTTTAGGGAATGCACTTACTAGTCATTGAGGTAGCATTTTGTAACATGGCCAGAATAGAGTGTATTGCAGACCTCAAAACAGCCACAACTGTAAAAGCAAAAGACTTCCCTTCCTTTGACCTGCTGTGGAAAGCTTCTGGGTCCTCCACTCATGATGGGTCTAGAGTCAGCCCTGACAGTTGCCAAAAAAAACTTTAAAATGAAGATCACTTGCTATTTTTAAGCAAGCAGCTTCCTGGGTCATGAATTCAATGCTCCATTGAGGAGTCCTAATTCTCCACTCAGTCATTTCAGTTGCATGGTATAATTATGCCAGTGTTTCCTCTGGCAGATCTAAAACTGACACAGCTTTGTTAAAACAAGGGTTGTTTTAGGTCAAACACTCATTTCAGTAGATTAGAAGAATAATTTTGGAGTAACTATTCAATGGATCTTTAATTTATATGCTCTACCATTTAGAAGGCTTGTTGTTTTAATGCGGAGCCAGACATCACTACTTGTTTTCCTGCAAAGGCAAAGTCCCCATTCAATGCCCACATGGCACCTCTGATACAAAACAAGATATACCCTTTCTCGGAGCAATCAGAGACCTTTGTAGAAGCAGACAAGCCTCTGGGCATGTTTGCAGACCAGGGATAAATGAAGAAACTCTGTTGCTGTCTTTTAGAATAAATACAAGCTGTGTGATCCAAAACAGGAATCTTCAATGTTTACGGGTCCTGACTGTTGCAAGCCATCACTAGAGATCTTCACAACATTGTGATTTCCAGAAAAGAAAAGAATTGTTGTAAATTCTGTAAAATCTGTATTATTTTCAGCTGGTATATTTTTACAGGCCAAATTCAGCAGACCTGATTAAAGTATATAGTGGCTGTTTTGGTTTGAAATTTGTGTTGAATGATGCACTGACACCCAGTCCCAGTTTTGTTTCACCATTGTTCAGTTTGGGTTGTCATTTCTGGGTTCAGGGACTCAGAATCCCGGACATGTAGCTTAAATGGCTTGTCCTTATCCCTTTCAGTAGCAGTAACTCCAGTGCACAGCTTACAGGCTGATGTCTCAGACAGATTTTTTTCCTGATTTTGATTTTTTAAAAAATATATATAAATTTTTATGTTTACAGTTGTCCTCCTTTATGTTGTCCTATTTTGGGTTAAATAGAAACCACTCAGCCCTTGTTCCTCCTTCTGGTTGTTGCCCTCCAGAAAGAGGAGGCATGGTTTTGGGCAGAATTTGAGAAAAAAGTCCTTCTAGAGGATCTGGACTAGCTTTGCAGTCCTGGTCAGTGCTGAGAAGGAGATGGAGCTTTAGTTAAAATTTGTCACTGTTGGCCAAATTTTGCTTTTAGTTCTTTGGCTTATTCATAATAAAAGAAACTAGGAGAGCAGTGAAATATTAACACTGGCAAAGCTCCACCTTATCTTCAGCTCATGAAAGGAGGTCTGGGACTTGGCTTAAATGCAGTAGTGCATTCTTATTCTCATAAGCAAAGGTATGATGGCCTGTAATTTCAACTGGCAGTTCAGACCTGAGTTTCTGATACTGCCTGTACAGGAGCCTAGTACCTGTATACTTTTCCAAGTACAGCTTATCACACCTGAAAGAAGATTTTCTTTAGTCAGAAATTATTTCTTTTTATGCCAGTCAAGGCTGAAGACCTCACTGCATCTGACTTTCTGCACAAAAGAATAAAATAGCATCATCCTTTCTCAAAAGGTCTGCAGCTCTTCTGCAGTCAAGGAGTGTGCAGAACAGCCTGCAGAAAGCACTAGGGACCAGGGATGGATGAGGTTGTTTCAGTGAATAATCATGTCTTTATTGTGGGAATATTTTGTAATTTTTTTTAACTGACTTAAAAAATTTCATGAATTTGCTTCTTTGGGAGGACTAGTTTAAAATCCACTGAGGACAGTGAACACTAGCAGCTTTGTAGTTTGATCAGGGAGCTGTTATTCAGTATTGGTCAGAAAATAACGTTGTCATATACTTCTGTAAAAAGGCTCTAGACCCCTTAATATTTCACTCTGCTGCATGGAAAACGCCCACAGCTATGCTTTATTTGCTGATAACTACATCACAATAATACTTTTTGGTGTCATCTAATTTTCTTTTTGACTTTCTTAAAACACATACTAAAACTGTTGCTTTTTTTAATTAACTGTTTATGTGTGTGCATGTGTGTGCATGTGTACAATACATACACAATGTCTGTGTGTATGATTATGTGTATATGAAACACATATAAATGTACTGAGGCCCCTCTTGTATGAAGCTTTGTAGGTTTTGCGTGTGTAAATCTGCTTTCCCATGTGAATGGAGTGATTTTTCACTCCAAGAGCACTTCGATCACAGTGCACAGTCTTTTCCATTGCCTTAGCTGCAAGATAAAGACCATGAGAAGAAGACACAGGGGCAGGAGGGCGGTGGGTTGGGTGCAGCCTAGTTCTGACTGAGAGGGTGATGTGCCAAAATACTGGCTGCTTTCTGGGCTTTGTGTGCAGCTGCAGAAGAGCTTCTGTACAAAGCTGCTGTGTGGATTCTAGCTCTGGGTACTGAAGGTGTGCAGCTGCCTCTAGGGAGAGGGCCAAGCCACTGGGATGTGGTGCAGCTGGCCTGGTAAGGGGTAGCTGGGGCTCCCCTGAAGGGAGCTGGATGCCACCAGACAACTACCACTTCTGTCCTCCCATGGTGCGGCTTTGCTCTTGTGTGCCATTCCCCCACTTTCACATCAGCAAGTGCGTCATCACATGAGTCTTCCCATTTTGCACAAGGTGTGGCACTGGGAGCCCTGTGGGGCAGGCTGGCCTGGCTGGTCCCTGCCCACCTGGGTGCACAGTGTGGGACACCCCAACACAGGGGCCTTGGGCAACTGAGTGATATCCTTTATCTCTCCTGACCAGGTCCTCGAGGCGACCAGGGTGAACCGCAGGAAGAGTGCTCTGGCGTTGCGCTGGGAAGCCGGCATCTATGCCAACCGAGAGGAGGACGAATAACCATGCTGCATTGTGAAGACAGCAACCAGGCACACCAGAACCAAAAAAAAAGAGAAAGGAAGAAAGGAAAGAAAACAAAAAGACCAAACACAAAAAAACACCATGAAAGCAGCAGCATTTTAGTCCAATATTTATTAAATACACAACAAACTCGATGCACATAGACAACAGAAATGATCCAGCTCCTGGCTATCCTAAAACTACAGGAAAAATACACCTAGAAAATAGCCCCTTCTTCTTCCCTCCATCTCCCCTCTGAAATAATGCAGTGGAGAGGATGCAGGGATGGGAGCAGTCAGGGGGTGGGCACAAGGGGGTGATTGTCCCTGTGGACCAGATAGGCTGCAGGCATATGGCAGCAAGTTGTCATGGACAAGTCTGTGGCCAGGGCTTAGACTTGTGCTTCCTGCTAACTGAATTGAGAGCTCTGCCTTGCCCCCAGGATCACTGTCCACTCAGCAGCTCCTGTCAGAACCTCCTGCAGTTTCTTTGCCTCGCACAGCCACTGCACAAGACCGTCGGCGTCAATTCGGCATACTCTTATCCAGCCACAGAACACACTGATACTGCCCTCTGTTCTGTTTCTTTGAGGAGACTGAAGGGTTGGGTTTGGGATTGGACTGGTTGTTTTGGGGGGGTGGGTTCTGCTCCCCTTTCTAGTAATTTATGTTTAAAAGGAGAAAAACCCCAACAAACAGGGTGGCAGTTACTGCAAATGTACAATCCAGCAGACTCAGTCTAACAGTCCTTGTGTTGCAGACACAAGCCATCACAATTAAGGAGTGGAATAGATGGGGATGAGAGCTAAGCCAAATGGATTATCTTAGCTTTAGGATCCTATATGCTTGCAATATCACCTGAAGTCCAGGTTCTCAGAGCATATTTACACAACAAAGTTTCTAAGTAGAAAATCTGTATTTAGTGCATAACAACTATTTTTTGATGGTGGGGAGGGAAAAGAATGGCATATGTGTAAAATCTTTGAAGATGGTTAATTTGAAGTAGAAAGGTAGTGGGAAAGGGATACAAATAAAAGACATTTAATTTTTAAATGAGGCAATAATTGAACTAAGCCAGACTCTGGCCTAGAAAGAGGTGTGAAATAAAGAAAAAAGATAGTTATGTCTTCAACTATATTTATACAACATAAAAAGCCTTTGAAGTAGAGTGCTTTGTGAAAGTCTTCATGTTTCCAGGCAACAAAAATGCGAAAGGGCATAATGAATTGGAAGGAATGAGCAAGAGTAGACAAGGGAAGGAAACATTCTTTTTGCCGTTCAGCAGGTGTTTTCAGTGCTACAAGCAAACCGTAGAACCGTTAGTTATTGCTTAGGCTTGGGATCAGCAGTGAAGGATTAGTGTGTGTGTGTGTGTGTGTGTGTGTGTGCGTGTGTGTGTGTGTGCGCGCGTGTGCGTGTGTGTGCGCGCGCACACATGCGCATGTGTGCGGGCAAGTGTGTGAGGCTGGCATACCAGGAAGTGTGTGGCAGTGTGTGTACTGGTTATTTTCTCCAAAGCTGTTTTACCAGCTATAGGGGTGAGTGCTAATTTTTTTTTTTCCGAAAGGGGATATAAAAATAAGGCACTGAGTTAATGCAGTATTTGTGATATTAAAATTTGACCCAACATGGTATTTGCATGAGTCACAATTGCAAAGTATTGACCAGTTTTGTAAGCTGAAGATTAGAAAAAGAAATGTGGTATTTATTCTTGTGCTTTGTATTTGTATGTAGTATAGAGGCTGCGGGTTTACTCTTATCACCAAGCAATACAATAGGAATATTTTACAACTGGGAACCATAATTTCTGGACTAGAAACCAGTAAGTTTGGGAGGGGATGGGAAAAAAGACACCAAGCTTTTTTCTATACAAAATACTCTGTCTTTTTTACCGTCAGGTATTATTTTGACATCTTTTTAAGAAATCATCAGCCAGGATACTGTGTCTTCCCTAAGCCTTTCCTTGGTTTCATGACTTGCTGTGCTGTTTTATCCTGAAACAGTGAGATCATTTAAAATGAATACCGATACTGTGAACATACTTTTGGTGCTTTTCTTAAACACAGAGCTTGCAACCAAATTATTCACTACCCCCTTCAGTTCATCCAGCATGTGACTTCTGACCATGAATACATGTAATTTTGAAGCTTATTTTCAGGGAATTTTAGCAAATACAGTTGTATATACCCATGTACTCAGTTCTGTCAATTGTCTCCATAAGTGCTATTGAACAGAAGAAAACCCTGCTGAACGGAGAGTTCACTGTGATGAGGGCAGCGAGCTTATCTCAAGGAGGCACCACGGGGAGGCACCATGCCTATGAAGGAATCACATACCTAATGAAGTGGACCTGTTGTTCAGACATGGCAGTCAACACTGTGATTCATATCTGCAGGGGGGTTGTTACTCTGCACCTGTAGGAAAAGCAGTGGCACCAGGGCAGTACTAGTGAGACCTTATGCCATGTAGCTGCATCTGTGGGCTTTGCACATCTGTATCAAGAAGATTCCTGGCTCCCTCCAGCCTTAGGGAGAACATAAGCGAGACTGGGAAGAGTGAGTTTCCTGAGAAGAGGATAAGGCCTCTGTACATGTGGTGAAGTAGGCTTGCATTAAATGGCACTCTTCAGAGTTTCCCCCAACATTTGACTCCTGAAAGCTGGGCCAGCCCTGGACTGCCTTCCTAGGAACTCGCATTTATATTTTCTTTAGGCTGTAGGCCTGTTTTTCCCTCCTACGCTCTCACTGGAAGCCAGTGACATTGGTGACCCATCATCAGGCATCTTTTCTTGCTTTGCCATGTCCCCCGTACAGCTACAATTGGCCTGAAGTGAAAATCAAATTGTTCTAGAAAGGGGATGTGGTGGCGAGGAGATGCCAGGCAGGAGTCCTCTATGTTAAAAGCATTCACTTGCAGCCCTGGCAACAGAAGTATTTGCATGTATCAGTCCAGGACGGACAGACTTTCTACCCGGCAGTTTTTCTCTTCCAGAAATTATGGACACTCATAGTCAGCAGCACATTCAGTGCTGTGGTAACAAGAGTGAGATGCAGTTTCCTTGCCTCTGTTATTTCATTTGCATGCTACCAAGCTTAGGTGTTTATAAGTATACGCCAGTAATACATATCTATCTATATATGACTATATCAAATGCAACAAAAAGAGCACTATTGCAGAGTTAACTTGTCTCCACAAAAGAAGCGCTCAGATCCTTTCACATGGCAAAGACTGGTTTTAATGAAACTGTGTGTTGAGAAATAGTTAAGCATTAGCATTTGTGATTATAATCTGTTTGGAGTTACAGTGCAGGTTTTCTGAACAATTCGTTTTTAAAGCTGCCAGTTTGGGCTTCATCTTACTCTGTACTGACATCTGAAGGAAAATAGGGTAGCATTGACATGTTTGGCAATTAAAAGGCGGCGTCCTTGTCATGACTTATCAACCAGTTTCAACAATACCTGGCTTTCTGTATGTTAACCACTTAAATGTTATCCTGCTTCTGTTTTATAGTGACTGTGAGGCCTACAATGCAAGTATATAATTATTTTCTCATTAAAACAGAAACCTGTGTTGTGTTTCTATAAAGCTGCCTCTTTCTTCACATTACTACAGGAAGGTGTGCCCCTACAAGCACCATGTGGTTGTAACAGAGTGGCCTGAGTCTCATCTCCTGGAGCAGTCAAGTCGGTCTCTCCCCCTTTTCTTCACTCAGTATCTGTCTGTCTAGAAGGATGAGAGATCTTTCTCCTCTCAGTGGTGTCAGTTGCAGTACAAGAGTGTCCCTGTCCCACTGGCATGCTTGTGGAGGTTTGCGGAGATGAAGTCTGCTTTGTGGTGAATCTCACGATCTTACCTTCTTTCCTTCGCAGCTGCAGGAACCCCGCTGTCCTGCATGGCAAACCACACCTTTTCAGCCAGTTGTCCCTTTCTCACACATCTGGCTGCACCAGCACCCCTTCACGGTCACCTGGACCAGGAGAAATCCCGGCTCTTATCCCTGCTAGGAAGTTGCTCTCAACGTTTCCCTGGGAGAACTGCAATGTGCCAGAGCACTGGGTGCACAGCAGCTGCAGCTTAGTCGCAGGGGCTTTTTGGGATCTAGATAGGTTCACAGCAGCCTCTGCCCCTCCCTCTGCCGGGAATAGTCAGTCATTTAATTATAACCCTCCCTTTGGAGGCAGCAGAGGACACCTGTGATTTCTATGGGAGTTGGCTAGGGCCAAGTGCAGGCATCCAGTCCATGCGCTCCATAACATCAGCCCTCCTCTCCTTATGCAGATAAGTATCAGGTATGCCTCAGAGAAAAGTCAGTTGTGGATTTCTTTTCCTGTTATTAAGTAGGACTGAAAGTGAAGAAACAGGCTAGAGAACAAGCCTGAAAATTTATCTACAAATTCTGGTCCCTATGTCTTTGAAGAAGGAGTTGAAGAAGTTGTGAACAACACAGAAGAGGTTTTCTGTCTTCCTCTGCCTCACCTTGATCCATGCTTAGAAGAATGGTGTATTGAACTTACTGGCACACAGTGGGAAAAGGAACTCCTAAACCTCTTCTTTGAGTTTTAGGTGAATTAAAAGTGGAAATTGGACATTAGCAGGGGAGCATTTAGACATTGGAAAAGTGACACAGTGACACCAGCGGGTGGCAGCAGCTCAGGAATTTTTGCAATGCACTCTGCAGTTATCTGCAATTGGTATCTGTTTCATAACACACACTTAGGACATTTAAAATCTTTGTCATCCCATTGCATACCTGAAATGGCATGTGCAAAGTTGAGAGTTGTTTTTCTTACAAAGTAGGGAAGGGCTATAAAAGAACTTCTTTATCAATAACTGATAGCATAGCTCCAGAGACAGTGAAGATACTGCATCTCTGTTGCTTTTAGGCAGCTTTTAAGAGATCCCAAGACAATGAGAAAGTAAATGGAGAGGCAAAGAATCTCTGCTGCAGAGATGGGTTTGATTAAACCAGTTCAAAAGGAGGGAGAGAATCACTATAGTGTTGTCAGTTCTGAGTGGGCACAGGAAATTAACCTCAAAAACAGGCTCTGTAGTGTCAGGCAGCCAAGTTGGAGCACCACAGGCTGTAGCAGGGAGGAGCAACAGGACTAGGTAGGACCAGATCTACAAACATAAGCATAAGCTTTAGCACTAGATATGACTTTCAATTATGTTCTAGTTACTGAATTACTGAGATGGGCACTGGAGGAAACTTAGCAGTGTCATGGTCCAGCCCCTCACTCCTTCCCAGATTAAAGGCTGAACGGCATCTCAGTGTACCACATGGTTCAAAACAGGGCCAGGGGGTGTCCTGTCACCTCAGCAGTAGCACAAGGGAAAAATTACCACAACAAACCAAACAAAAATGAAATAACAACCTAAGCAGCAACAGCAGAAAGAAAACAGAATGCCATCCAGACCTCATGGTCTGCTGCTAGCTCTGGCTGAGCCCTGAGTAACTGGCAACCTAACCCACTGCTTTCTCAATGGGGTCTTCAGGAAGAAAGCTTTTACAGTAAGGACTAAGCATGGCAAGCAGTGTGAGTGCTCCTGCTCCCTTCCAGGCATGTGTAATCTCTGTAGTGAATGCAGGGTCGTGTGCCAGCAGGAGCTAGAAGTTATTCAGGCCTTGTTCCAATATAGAGGATGGGAGCAGTGGCAAGAAAAATCGATGAAGGAAGAAAAATGTGCAAAGCTATTTTATCACATTCTCTGTTACTGCAGACTGCATGGGGAGGACGGCATGATGCGGATTTGTGTGCCAGTAGTGACATCTGGAGGGCAGATTGCAGTGGCCATGGTAAGACATTCATTTCTAAGGACAGCCTCTGGAAGCGAGATTCTGAGAACAGCCAATATGCAGGACAGACATGTTGACTGATGCACCAGGCTCAGGGCCCCTTCAGTGCTGAGGCCACTACAATAGCATCTGTACTGGTATTGCTACAAGCCCTCTTGGGAGCAGCAAAGGTCAGGCAGGGAAGAGCCATGGCACAACTCACAAGCTTCCTAGGGGTAGGTAGGTGGGAGGGGTACCCCAGAAAAAGCTGCTGTGCTTAGCATGCATACCCAGCACCCTCGTCATGCCTCTTCCTATATGAGCTTCCAGAGTGCATCAGCCTTACTACCCAGTCCCTTGCTGCGAGCAATTTCAAATTGTGTTGCCTTATCAAGCAGCTTGGTGCTGGACTGTGGCTAGACATACAAAACACTTGGCATTGGCCCAGCTGCACTGAACTCTTGCAGTGGGGATTGCTGCTGGCTGCAAAAGTGTATGCAGGGCAGGAGGCAGAAGTGGGAGGCTGGAAAAACCTCCACAGAATTGGGAGGGTTTCATGCTGAGCTGCAGCAGACAAACCAGTGATGAACTCCTTCTTGGAATGTCACAGAGAGCAAGATGCAGTGACTCAGAGTGAGATAGGATGCTTATGTACAAAAGCTACTCACAAGCACTTCTTCCTCCTGTAGTATCTGAGAAGCCTGACCTCTCTTTTCTTGCAGGTAAAACAGGCATCAAGTCCTCAAGCTGCAACTGAAACACAAGAAACCAGGAAAACATTAGCAAAAATTACATGGGTAACGACACAACCTTGGTGAAGCAGCTCTTCACCAGACTCATGTAAGGCTTCAAAAGCATTGCAGACAAATAGCCAGTCATTAGGAGGAAAGAGGTCTTTGCAAAGCATTAACTCCATGGAGAAAGGTGGAGTTTCCAAATACACAATGGGAATTTACATGCTGGACAGCTTTGTCAGCCCTAGAACTGTGTGGAGGTGGCAGAAAGTATTCAGCCCTATTTAATTGGAGGGAAAGAAGGAAGGTGCTAAAGTAGGGCACTTGCTTGTTTGCTTCTAGGAGCATAGTTTTGGGGTACAGCACCAGTTCCAGGTGGATCAGATTTTCAAAGTATTACCCTTTTCCCCCTTTCTGCCATCTCCTTACCCACTGCTATTTCCTTCTGGTTTCCACATGGTGCTATCAACACCACTGGTTGTTTACAGGAAGCAAGACTAGATGGTTTCCATGGGCACAGCTATGTCTCACTTTGCTTCCACTGAGCTTCATAGGCTGGAGAAGACCCTTGGTCAGACCAAGTCCCCAGCCACAGATCCCTCACTGACCACCTCTGCAAGGCTCCATCATCCTCCAGCAAGACTCCCAGGCTGGCTTCCTCTTCTCGGGTATTTAACTGGATTTACACTTCTTTGCCAAAGCATCCCATTATCCATATATACCCATACATAAAATGATGTAAGTTAGTGGAGTGGATTTGAAAGGGTGCTGGGGCAAAGTCAGGTGAAACAAAAACCTCCTCTTTGTTGCATTATTCACACCAGGAGGGCATGATTTCGGCCTTTTTTTAACACTGTGTTTGAGGAAAACAGCTGATGAGAAGGCAGACTGAGCTTACATGAGGTGAAGAGGGTTGTTTTTAAAGAAATAGTTAATTTCAAGTTGTAGGACTTGGTGTATAAAGAAAGGATAAGTAATGCAAGTCAGAGTGGAGTGGAATGAACAGTGGAAAACAAAAAGATAAATAAAGGAATATCTTGCTGATGGGAATTTTTCATGAAGGAAGCCATTTCTGAAGCCAGCCGAAAACATGATTAGACAGTGTTTGAGCAGGGGTGGAAAGTAAATGGCAAAAAAAGTGCAAGTTTACCCAAGCTCTCTGGAAACCAGAAAAAAAAACACCTCTGCCAGTTGCAGCATAGGTCTCACCTGCTGCCAGGTCTGGACTGTGGTGACACAGGACAAGATTCAGTTCAGCTGTCCTTCTTGGCCACTGTTTGCTGGATCAGTCTTCAGCAGAAGGGAATCAGGAAATAGCTGAATGATACCATTGTTCATGAACCTCATAATTTATTGACATGCAGACTCTTTAAGTTTATAAATTAAAAGATATGTCAATATAGTCTGTCTAAGCTTTGCAGGATGTTTTCAAGGAATTTATTATCAAGATAATAACTAAAGGATCAAAACAGCATTTCAGTGCCACAAAGAGCTTTATTTTTCCAGCCTTGATTATTCTGTTGTTTCCTTCCCATATAGAAATATTAAATCAGTGTGACTTAAAATATCAGGAGCTCAATTTACTCTCTAGGTATCTGCCTTTGTCCTAGGCTGCCCTGGCTATGTGTCCATTGTGGAGGGTTCCTTAAAGGTCATGGTCAGACATGACTTGCTAGCTGCCAATAGTTCCCACTGGCATCTTAGAAATTACCTCCAGCATAAAATCCCTGAAGGTGACAGCTACTGACCCTTGGAAAGTGATGGTGTGGAAGTGCATCCTATGTGGCAATGAGAGGTATGAGCCCACATCACCTGCACAGGGTCCAAGCCCTGCAGCAGCAAAGCAACCTCATCTACAGCAGAGCGAGAACAACACAGTCCTCTGAAGAGAAGAGGGTCTTGTCATGACCCTCAGATGTGTCCTGTTGATTCTCAGTAAAAAGGAATGTCTTGGGTCCTGCAAAAAATGCTAAGCTCATCAGGTGTTAGCAGTCTTTCAAGAGGTGAGTACAGCTGGAAGTTCCCCTTTCAAGAGCATCACAAGTGCTCAGACCAGGTGCACTGTGCAAAGCCATGCTGAAATGGATAAAGCATTTGGGAGATGTCTCCCCATTGCCCACACAGTTATCAGCAGGTATGAAACCATTGCCAAGGAACACAGAGGTTGTAGTGGGGAAAAGCAGTATATGGCCATCCAGCATCTAAACAGCGAAGCATAAAGGCAGAGTCTTAGCTCAGCAAGGACTTGAATACTCCAGAGTGCTGAAATGAAGCGGCACACGAATAGCAAACACCAGAAACATCAGCTGTCTTGTCACACAGTTTAAAATGTACTTTCATGTGTATTTATTTATTTATTTATGCTTGTTAGACACTGAAGAAATGCACCCTGGAAAAAAGTTAGCTGGACAACATTGCTGGAAAGCTGCCTGGACTTTCTTGTTTCCCTGGTGTCTTTTATCGGACACGCTTTTTCAACTTAAAATTTCTGGCAGGTACAACAGGACCCTACAGAGAAAAGGGGAAGGGGCACAATACTTAAGCCCCTTAAATTTCTTCTTCAATGTCTTTTTATACCTACAGTGGTGTCCTAAGAACACACAAAATCTGCCATGTCTGTTCGTTCACTACCTTTCTGGGAGGGTGCTAGCTAAAATTCTCCAAAGCAGCATGCACTATCTATATGAGCTTTCTCCAGAGCCAAGAGCCTTCTCCTGGAGCACTCTGATGCAGAGTTGTGGGCCTTGGGAGCCCTAGACACATCTCTGTGTGTTGAGCAGAGGTGACACCTCTGCACAGGCTTCCAGAGGCTCAGCAGCCCCTGCTGCTTTCCAGGTAGGACTTCCTCAGCACTGGGACTGCAGCATGTCCACCCAGGAGCAACTCTGCCCTCTTGTCTGAAGATTACACCACTGATGCCATTTTCCACTAGTGCCCTGCAGCAAAGTGAGTGTGGACCTGCTCCCCCACAGCCTCCCAGCCACTCTCATGGAGGAGGTGCCCTTCCCTGCTGTCCCAGGGACTGCTCCACCCTGCCAGTTCAAAACAAGTGTCCCCACCCTCAAGGCTGCAAGCTGGATAATTGGCCAGGTGTGGCTACAGCACATGTTAGAAGCAGGTTTATCCATGTTACTTGCTGTGCCTTGTGATGCCAGGTTGCCCGGAAGTCCTCAGCTGACACTGGGGACTGTTGGCAGTGAGACAGTGATGCAGGCACTGCCACGCAACCTTGTTACCCCAAAGCCACACTGGGATGGGTTCTGCACCCACCACCAGCTGTGCTGAGGGGCTTGCAAGTGGTTCATGGAGGACCTGCCTGGCTCTGATCAGATGGTGCTCTGTAATCAAGGAAAGGGTTTGAGAGCTTGTTATTGAGCTTCTTGTGTTTTTAATTTCTGAGCTGTAGAGGCTGAGTAAACATCTCCTACTGGAAGAGGTGTCATATGGAAAAAAGAGGGTGGTGAGGTTTATAAATGTCACTGGAGTGTGCCACAGCATCTGCAGCTTTTGGGCTGTGTATGTCATTTCTTGGGTTTTGATTTTTTCTAAAAAAAAATAAAAATAAAAATTACTGAATGTGTTTGATAGGATGTTCTGCATAAAATATCCTGGAAAACTTGAACACACAAATGAGTAAAACCACAGTTAATCTTTCTTGCCAATCTCTGTGCTCAGGACCTAGCCCAGCAGAGTAAACAGAGAGAGGTTGTGAGGAGTGAGTTACCATCTGCCTGCTCTGAATGTTCAGGATAGATATCACTGAGGGCTTACTGCAGGTGATGGCTTTATCACTTGCTCTATATGCCTGAAAAGCAATTTAGCCAGGCAAAGAGATACTGTGGGATCTGTCAGGATTGTCAGACAAGGGCGTCTCCAGAAGGTTTAAAGAAATATTTTACCTTCCCTCCTCTCCTCAAAAAGCACAATGCCTTACACAAAGCACCAAGCATGGCCTGTGTCTTTAAGCATTTATGATGCTTTTGATTGTTTCCATTGCTCAGGCATGAAAATGGGGTGGATTCAGCCCTTCTCTCTCCATTGTCCTGATGTCCTCTGCCAGCTGCTGTTCTTATGCCTGTAGAGTCTCAGGTTTCTGGAGAGACACTCTTTCCTTCTAACAGTGTGTGACAAGGCCTGAGTTATCTAGCAAAGGTTCTACTAGACCAGAAAAATTAATGCTTCTCTTTTCTTTGCTTTTCTTTTCTTCTTTCCACCCCTCATTCCTAAGTATAGGTGACTTACTATTTAGTTTTCCTTCTTCATTCTGTCGTATTACCAATATGCTCTGCGTGTACTCTTCCTCTAATTCATGTCCACACCTACCACCCACATCCTCTCCAATCTTAAAAATCCCAAGTCAAATTCACTTTTCTACAGAACTTTTATTCACCCCAATGTCTTTTTGCAAACATTATTATTTAAATGTGTCTGTAGGATTTTTGGTACCCATTTACCATTGCCATACAATTTTCCAGACCCAAATTAAAAAAAAAAAAAAAAAGTGAAGTAGACCAACAAAATTATTTCTAAATAGCTTTGGAGAGCACTTGGGAAGGGGAAAGCAGGTTTTTGGGTTTGAACTGAGGTTTTATAAGTCAATGACTGTAGTTCATTCAGTAGCGAAATTTTCTAGTAACAGTTGTTTTGCTTTGGTCATTTCATTTTTCCAAGTTATCCATTTTTATACAATAGGATTGCTTAAACTGTACTTCTAGAATAGTTTATTTCATCTAATTTCTCAACACCATTTCTGCCTGCACACTCTTAAACTTTGCAATGCTTTCAGTGCCAAACATACATACCTCGATAACAATTTTAAAAAAGACATGAACACTAATTAAAAGGGGGATGTGCACACAAAAAGAATTCATTTAGCACAGGGATTATCTGGGGCTTATCTAAGAATGGCAGCAGGATTTTTACTGTGGTCTAGCTGATCAGGCAGACAAAGGTACCACAAGAACACTTTTTACCTGCTTTCCTGGAGAAGGTTAATGTTAAGACATACATTTGACTGTCTGGACTATTAATAGTCTAAATTCCTCAAGCTAAAGGAAAAAAGGCAACTTAGCAAAAAGCATCTGTCAAAGGATGGTGTGGTTCTTTTCTTTTCAGAAGAGGGATAAGCCCACAGGGGACTCCAACCAGGTAAGCAGGAAAATCTGAATGGAAAAAAATAGATAAAAATTGTGATGTCAGGGGGTGAAAGCTAGGCAAGGTAAGTTTCTGGTGCTGCTTAGTCGACTAGCGTCTGTCCTAAAGGAAACTGGACAGTGTTGCCATTCCCAGCTCCTCGCTGCTCTCCTGTGTTGTTCTCAAGGTGTCAGTGAAGTGGTGAGGAGTGCCAGCTCCTTCCAAGGGAGGGCTGGTGGACCTCTCTTACTTCGTGTGGGATCACCCTTCCTCTCTATGCTTCACATCAGTGCTCTCCAAGAGCTCTCTCCATGGAGCAAACCCATCCTCCAGCTTTTTTGTAGCCTGCCCCCTACCCGGGACTGTGAGGCAATGGGAGAGGCCTCGAGGCATGGGGGGATAAGTCATCATGTGTTACTGCTTACTGCCTGTGGACTGGGCTTCCTTGTAATTGTAACCCCCACGAGCAGCAGAGGAGAGCACATCTGCACAGATGATCCCAACATATCTGATGGTACTCCCAAGTGCCAGACTGCTGGCCCAGAGATTGCAGTGTCTGAGGCACCTCAAGGAGCAGCTGTAAGGGCATGGTCCTGTGTTTTATTACAGCAATAGTGGACTTACCAGCTGTTATGCAGCTGGGTGGCCTTTCACACCCAGGCATTAGCTCCACTATCAGTGGCTCTGGATTCAATCACACAATTGCCCTGAATTAGGATGCTGCCAGGAGCTGTTCCCTCTGCCCTATGTCCTTGGCTCTCTGTCCAGCCTCCACTCTCCCTCCACCTCCCCCAGCAATGTGAGCAGAACCACACACCTTGTGAGTGTACGGCCTATATATAATTAAATGACAGCCACCAAGGAAGCCAATCTCCCAAGGCACAGAGTGCTTTGGTGTTACAGCCTGTGGTCATTTATGATGAAAAAGTGTTTTCCAAAGGAAAACAGGCCATTACTGAAATAGCTTCTTCTCCCCAGTGTTTTCAACAAGCTCTCCCCCTCTCTGGGGCTGTAATAAGACTGCAGCTCCATCCAGGCTCAGACCCCAGCACTTTCCAGTTCCTAGTCATGTTTCCCCACTTTGCCACTGGCCACACAGCCACAGCATGCATCAGAATCTGCACATCCCAAGCAGGAGGAGGAGAAGGAGGAGGAGTTACAGAGCTAATTTACCACCTTGAAGTTAAAATGCATTGCCAGGCAAGGACCATAAATCACAGATCCTATTAGCAGGCTTAGGCAAGGCAGATGAAAGGGGCTTACTTGCCCACATTGGACTGTAGTCCTGGATGTCAAAAGCATCTTTTCAGGAGAGGAGTGCAAAAGACCAGCTTCTAGAGTCCTGGTACCTGCCAAACCTGGGTTCCTCAGAATACTGAAACCCCTATAGCAACTCTGTTCAGAAAGACAAAGTGGTGTAACTGCCATAGTTTAAAAAAAAAAAAAAAGAGCAATACTGCATAGGAATGTATAACATCACCACAGGGACACGTTAAACACCTCTATTTGGCCAGACTGACAAATATTGAAGAGCTGGTGAAACATAGTGCTGACCTGGCCTCTAGTGGGCCTCCAGACAAGACAACTGGAAAGAGGAATGCCCTAAAACAATGTGTTCTTTTTCCAGCAGGCTACACCATCTGATTCTATATATGCATTTTTCTTAAATGTCAAGGGCCACTCTCTTAAGCCTCTGCTGCATTTATGCTGCATGAATATATTTTAAAATATGTGCAAATGCCCCTATAAATATTAGTAATATAAGAATGAGGCCTTAAGGAAAATTGCTAGATAATAGTAATTTTGAGACTTTGTAACATCAAATGAATATGGTATTCATGTTTTGCAGTGGGAAATATTTTGGAGTTTGGGTTAAGGTCTTACTTTAGCGCTTACTTTTTTGCAATTGCTGACATGGAATTATATCCTTCCATGGGAACTAGTTCTAAAAAGTGCATTTAATTTCAATGAATACACAGAATAACCTAGAAATATAGATGTAATTAATGAGATCACTAGTGGCATTTAACACTGTTCATTAGGTATCTAGGCCTGAATACTGTCAGCTGAGTAAGCCAAGCAGCCTGTATATACAACAAAGTGTGGAGGACAAGTATCCCTTATGCAGGACTTGACCAGATCCGCCGTCTCTCAAGCGCAGAGCCCATAACATACCTCTGCACTCCAAGATGTCCCAAACTGAAGATGGAATAGAACAAGAAAATTTATTTTTCCCTGTAATTCTGGTGGGAGATACAAGACTCCTGGGTGAAGAGAAATATGGCAATTCCTCTGATTGCATTTGTTGCTTAAACTGATCACAGGCTAATGCTTTGGGCTTTTCAGTAAGGCTGTCTGGAATTTCCATCCTCTGGAAATACTCCAAGGTTTGCAGAAAAATATTTGTCCCACTTCTGAATAAAAACTTAAGAAACCAGACATCTTTTGCAGCTAATCTGGGGGAAAGAAAAATGGCAACTGTTGGAATAATCCACATTGTATTTTACAGGTGGCTTGGAATATTTTGGTTTGACAAAAAACCAAATTATCTGGTGAAGCTGAAATTGTCTAGCAGCAAATCATTCTAGCAGACAATTCCCCGCTCTTTCCTCTGTTAGATCTTGGTACTTCTTTCCTTGAATTGAAATGTAAGCCAAAAATTATTGCACAACAAAACAAGGAGTGAAAAAAGCAACTCTTGAGCTGTGGCATTGAGTAAATGTCACCTGAATCAACAGAGTGCAACAGATGGAGGTTTGACTATTATTTTTTCAAATTAATCATTAATTTATTTTTTTAAAGTAATGACCGTAAATCTTCTTCTGTTATTCTGACTGTTGTGATTCATTAAACCAGTACAGAATGAGATCATTATCATTTAAGTAAGCATTTCTGAGACTGCCAAATATCCTCCAAGTATTTCCTGCAGCTGGAACTGCAAACATCTTCCTTGGAGCTGGCAGCCTGCTTGCACCATATCCTGCTCCAAGTGCTTCTCATGCCTCTGGCTTGCAGCACTGTCATGGCCACAGAGCCCTGCTTGAGTGGGTCGTTTCACTTGCCCCTCAGGCAAAAGCAAGATTGGAAGCTGACTTCAAGCTGCAAATCTGATTGTGGAATCAGCACCTGCAGAGATGAATAGCCACCTCCACAAGGATCTGGAGTTGGAAAATGCTTCCTCAGAGGTAGACTCGCCCCCATCCAAGCCTCCAGGTCAGCTGGCTCTTTACTGAGGCATAGCAGTCACCAATGCCTTTGAATAAATTGGGGGGTTGTCTCCTCTTGAAAATTCCCACACTGTAAAGCTAAAGAATGCAGCAGGCAAAGTGCAGCCATAGGAGAAAGGTTAGAAAAGTTTTCCCTTCTTTTTGGTGTAATTTCCTCTCCGCGTTACTGGGGAGAGGGGAAAGGAAGGTATAAGGGACATGATGCAGCTACAGGGAAGACAGAAGCAGGTAAAAGCAAAAGAGCCAATGACATATTTGTGTAGAAAAAGGAAAATGACCAGTAAGGGGAATTCACAAATTACTCGAAGAATAGGCACCCAGCTATCCCCTGCCCCAACAGCCACTCTGAGAGGCCTCTGACACATGAAGGATGCTAAAAGGGAAAAACAAACAAAACCCAAAAAACCCAAACAAACAAAAACCCACAAACCAGCACCCCACACTACAGCAATTACTGCATCAGGGCATTTTCACTTCCTAATCTGTGAGAGAAAAATTCCCCCGAGTCATCTGACCTCTGTTGAAACTACACCAGGAAGAGAATCAGTGGCAGTCAGCGAGTGCAGGGTGTTCTCCAGCTGTACAAAAGCCTCTCCTGCGTGAGCCAGAGCTCAGAGCAGTGCAGGGATGTGCATACGTGAGTATACGTAGCAAGGTGAGGTGCAAATATCCTCCCAGTCATATCATCTCTTGCACAACTCTCCGATCCTGTGCAGCTGGGCAGACCTTTTGTTTTTCCCTCTCCTGCTCATCTCCAAACATGACTCTAGAGCAGCACTTCTGAAGAGCTGCTTCCTCCTGTGCATCTCCCTGAAAACAGCTCTCTCCAAGAAGAGGCAGTGACCAGCAGCATGGTGGGGATTACAGCAATCAGGACATGGATTGAGCCGGTGGTCGCAAGCTCCCAGGTAGCCAGTGCCTTCTACGACACGGCACTACTGCTGGTGGTGAAGAACTACTACAACCAGACCAACAGCACCGCTCCCTCCCACGCACTGGAAGATGCTCAGCAGAAGGCTGTCTCTAATTTTTATATCATCTACAATCTTGTTCTGGGCCTGAGCCCACTGGTGTCAGCCTACAGCTTGTCCAAGCTGGGGGACAGGATACATCGGAAGATCCCCATTTGCTTCCCTCTTCTTGGTTATTTGGGCTCCAAAACTCTCCTGCTCCTCTTGATCCTCCTGGGCTGGCCAATAGAGGTGATGTACGGGGCTGCTGCCCTCAATGGGCTGACAGGGGGCTTCACCACGCTTTGGGCAGGTATCATGGCTCTGGGATCCCTGGGGTCCTCCGAGAGCAGAAGGTCTCTCCGGCTCATCATTATTGAGCTGGTGTATGGTCTCGCTGGCTTTCTGGGAAGCATGGCATCTGGCTACCTCTTCATTGGCTTCAGTGACCGCTATCGAGAAGGCACTGTGCTGGTGTGCTGCAGCATTGCTTGCTATGCTTTCTGCCTCTTCTACAGTACTTTTGTCCTGACAGTCCCCAAGCCAGAAGCTTCCTGCCCATCCAAAGCCAAGAGTGCAGAAGAAGTGGGTAGTCAGCCACCAACATATACAGGAGCACCGGCAGCAGATGGGAGTTCCCAGCCTTCAGAGGGCAGCAGCTCCACTCCAGTATCCCCCTCAAAACTCATCATCATCCTGCTCTTTGTGGCCGCAATCCTCTATGACTTTGCTGTGGTTGGTGCAATGAATGTACTCCCACTGTTCTTGCTCAGGGAGCCTTTAAGTTGGAATGCTGTGGAGATCGGCCATGGCAATGCTGCTGGGTATGTGATCTTCATCACCAGCTTCCTTGGGGTATTTGTGTTCTCCAGATACCTCAGGGACATTACCATGATCATGATCGGAGTAGTATCATTCAGCACTGGCATCCTCATCATGGCCTTCGTGCAGTGGACATTCCTGTTCTATGTTGGTAAGTCAAACAGCCACTTGCATGAGCAAATGTGCTCTGAAAAGGGGGCATTGCAGTATCACTGGAAGGGCTTTTTGCTCTGCCTCACCGCAGGTTTCCAAGCAGGGAGTTAGGCAGATCATAGCATGAGCAATTTGAAAAAGAACATTATTATTCCCCTTTCCCCACATCTCCCATTGTACTCTTACACTCAGCACCCAACAATATCCAGAGGAGGCATATAGCCCTGCCAAGGCATAGTTTATGTTCAGTTGACTTGTAATTTGTCACTTGATCATAGATCAGATCTGAGCAGGAGAACAATGTTCAGACTCCAGGGGAACGTGAATTGCTGCTGACTCCCTGTACTAGTTGGACCACATTCCCATATCAATGGGAAGCACTTGCTTCTTGTTAGGTAAGGTTAAAACAGAAACAAAAAGGCAAAGGCTTCCTATTAAGCAAACATCTTAAGATAGATTTATTGTTGTCATATGGACTCTTACGGTCAATGGGAAACTCAGTGAAATATTGGAACTGCTTTAGTAACTAAAATACAATGATAATATAGTTTACAAATCTCACTCTATATATAAATGACCAAGGGAATGCTAATAATAGACAGCGTGGCATCCGGTGATAATGAAAAGGCAAGTTTATTTTTGGGAGATAACCTCTGATGGAACGCAGAAAACAAAACCCAAGAACTGCATTCATTGTGGTAGAAATATCTGCCAGGGTACTGTGTATTGCATGGCTTTGAGATTTTGCTTCTGAAAGTGAGAAAAAGACTGAAAATGAATGGCCTGAAGTGATTTTTTTCCTGCCCTATAGGGAATGAGAAATTGAAAATAAAACAAAGTTATTCCAAAGGAAAATATGATAGGGTATTGTATTTGAGTATTAAGCCAAACACTGAGTAAAATCTGTAAGATATTTTGCTTGTTTAGGCAATCAGTTTGGGGGGGGGGAAGATAAAAACCCAAGTTTAAAAAAAAATAGCTTGTTTAATAATTAAACTCATCCTCATGAACATGCTGCTATACCATGTGCAGGATGTTTATTCCCTGCATTGCAGAAGCATCTTAGTACTCTAGACACGGATTAAGGCTTCACTGAGGTTGGTTCTGCTGACAGGAATGTAATTCCAGCTCCCTATAAATTTCCACACTAGAGAAAGGCTAAAATACTGCAAGCCAGAAGTGCCGAGTTAAAAGACAATTGTAGTATTATAAAGGTACTATTCCTGTCAAGGCTGTGTAGCACTCAGGGCTCTGTCTGCTGGTTAGGCTGAAATCATCATCCTTACTGTCTCAAAGTGCAGTGGTATATTCCACCTCTCCTGGGATGTCTGGCTGAGACCTAGAGTCTATGTTTAGTTTGGGCAAAGTATCTCTGTTAATGGGAGCAAGAGGTGGCTTATCCACCTTGCCTTGGATGAAGTGAGGACCTACTTCTTTCTGGCACTTGGGGGACAAAAAGGGTGAAGCAAAGGGCCTACACAAGCCAGAGGCATGTAGTCTCCAAAAGCACTGGTTGTGCTGGGTGACAAAGAGCAGGTACTAATGATAATTACATATTTGTTGCATTACAGCACGGGCAGTGATGCTCTTTGCCCTCATCCCCTTACCAACCATCAGGTCCATGTTGTCCAAGCATGTCGAAGGATCATCCTATGGTAAGTATTTTAGTTACCTTATGGAACAAAAAAACCTTCAAATCCGTTCATTCAGCCTAGAATACAAAGAGAAAGAGAAGTTATTGCTGAAATCTGTGCTTTGCATGATAATAACAGAGCAGATGATACCACAAATGGGAAGGGAGGAGTAGAGAAACTTGCAGAACAAGATTGTCACATCCAATCTTCTTGTTCTTGGTTTCATCATCATTTATCCACCAAATTTCCAGCACGTGCTTCAATAGATTACCTTCAGTGTGTAGGTCAAAGTCAGGGAAAATAATTGAGGTGCTGCTCAAAAACACAGTATTCCCAAGAAAATCAAGAGAAGCAGGACCTTGAGTCACAGCACTATGATATTCACACCATTTATACTTGGATTCTTTTACTTCAAGTTTTGGGAAGGATGGATTTCTTTCATCTTTTTTTCAGTTCTCTAAACATTTCACGAAGTGTTTGGGAATTTTTTCTGTCAGATCAGGATTTAACTACAAAGAATAATCTTTGCATAAAAATTTACCCTTTTTACCATGGCAGCAGGAATTCTTTTCCATTGGAAAATTTACCACAAAACAGTAAAATGTATTTTATAACAGTGTATTGAAGGCTACCACTTTTACCCCAATGAGCTTGAATTAGAAATGAGACATTTGTTCACATAGCACCACAGGCCCACAACTTGCTTGTTTGTCCTCAAACAATGTTCCCACAGCCATCCTTCACATCCTTTTCCTTTCTGCCATAGGAACACAACGCTGCTTTGTAACCAGTTCATTCCTACTCCTTGCGTTCCCTCAGTGTGCACTGTAGCAAAATCATCTACCTGCCACAAACAGCACAGCTCATGCTCCAATTAATCGTAACATTGTTTTTAACCTCCACCACAAGCCATACAGGCTGTATCTCGTGACAGAGCAGCCCTTGCCTTCTGGTAGCAGTCTCATCTCCTTAGGTGGTGGTTGCTGCTGCTGTGTGGCTGGAGAAAGCTACCAGAGCAGCAAGCTCAGCGCACAGCCCTGACCTTGCTCCCAGTCTGCACACTCAGTCTGCTCCCAGGCTGAGTTACTTCCTCTTCACACATTTACCATGACAGAAACACTTCAGAAAAACCCTTTTAAACTAGAATTCAGTTTCTGCCTTTCTTCCACACAAAGCATCATACAAATCACACACACTTGCCCATTTCAGGCATTGTTACCATTTCAGCCCTGTAGACCACTCTTCTGGCCTAGGGCAGAAGCATACAGTGCTCCTCTCCTGTCCTGAAGATGTTTCTGTCTCCTAAGTAGAAGGGAGCACTTACTGCCCAGTTTATTGCTGCTCTCCTAAGCAGCTACCTTTACATCTAGACTGTTTACCCAGTTTTCCAGTCGGATCTTTTGTCCTAGAAAAGATCCTCTTTTCCTAAAAGAAGGAAAAATTATTTAACTGTGGTCTAGAACTGAAGCAGCTACAAGCTCATGCCATCTCGTGTTTGTGAAGCAATGACCACATTGCTCTTCCACACAGCCGTGATCTTGAATTTGTCAGGTAGGGACCACAGCTGTTTTTTTAATCCTCAGTAACAAACCATGTTCTTGTTTTACAGGTAAGGTGTTTGTCCTGCTGCAGCTGTCTTTAGTCACCACGGGAGTAGTGACATCTACGGTCTACAACAAGATCTATCAAAACACACTGAACTGGTACAGCGGCTTCTGCTTCATTTTGTCTTTTCTAGTTGGCTGCCTGAGTCTCGTCCCTTTAAGGTAAGAAATAGGAAAGGCTTCGTTCAAAAGGGCATGCTGTATTTTTTCCATGCCTCCTGATTCTAGGTCTAAAGTGTGTAATATATGTGGGAAAAAGCTAAAAGAAAAAAAATTAATTTAAAAAGAAAAAAAATGGGAGAAACAAAGAAACATGCAGAAATGAGTTGACAAATATCCAGGAGATTCAAAGAATGAGAGTTGTGGCATCTAGCCAGTGCTTTTTTTTAAACTTATTTTTGTTTAATGCAATATGAATAGCTACAGGAGGAATATTTGGCAGAGTTTAAGAGCTGATAATCCCAGGAGACAAAGCATTCACACAAATGTAAGTGTTTGATGCTGTGAAAATAGTAGTAAGTAGAGTGAAGGAATAATCCTACACAAAGTGTTTTGTTTTTTTTTTTAATTGCATTACAGATTACTTATTCATTGTGATAGAAAAGAGTAATTTGAGTTTCCCTCAGGTTTTTCTTTCAAAAAGAAATCATTACCACGGTGAAGGAAATGGTTGCCTTTCTGATCCACAGTGTGACTGAGAGGTACAATTTCAAGAACAAGTTTTAAGCATAAAATCAGCTTAATTTGAAGAGAGAAAGATGAAATAGCATCTTCATCTACTTTTCCAGAATTATTGAACGATGTGTCTCCAAATCTCACCTTATCTGCCATCCCCTCCCCAGAACCCTCCAGTTTGTTGCATTATTAGAAACAGCAAGATTCTTTCAGTATGATGTGATATTGTGATAATGCCGATATTTAATCCATGCAACGACCATATTTTCACTCAGATATATGGTAGATACTGGATAGGCTAATGTCTATCCCAGGCAAAATTCTTGCCCAGACTTGCTATCATTTTAAAAAATACAGTTGTAGAAAGTCTAAAGGCACAATGTGTACTCACTTCAGTGGTATCACTTAAAGAAAAGAAAAAGCAACACTGAGGAAAGCTCTTATATCACTACCTCTATTTTATCCAGAATACCAAAGGCTTTCTGGGTTTGTGAACACATTTGATAACTGGTGTCAGCAGGACTACTAGTGCAGGGAAGACTACTTCATACTCATCATTTCCCTGGCTCTGCTTTCCTCCTCGTATTTTCCAGACACAAAAGACTTGTTTCTTATGCACACCCCTCTGTTTAACAGGGAGTCACTGCTTGAAATGCAAGTGTTTTTTAACACGGGTTCCCAATAGCAGTTAGTGTCATTATCAGTCCAAACGTGGTTTATTAGGACTTGGAGTCTGAAATGTGACAAGTGGTGTCAATGTCACTGCTTGTACACAGGAGAGGCTGTGATCATTGAGAGGAATCACATTAGTACTCAACCAGCTTCAGACACCCAAGCAAAGTTTAACATATAGATGGGGAGAAAGCAAACTACAGTCTGAGAAACCAGTTTGCTAACTTTATTATGATGTGCATTTTTCTTTTTCTTTACAGCTTTGTGGCCATCAAACAACGTTCAACTACTGGCTCCCTTCAGATTCTGACTGAGTGAGAGAGGCATCTTTTGGTCTTTATAAATTCTCTGAGCTACTGAAGTGGAAGGTTTGCCAAGCATTAGTCCCCCCAGTTACCAACATTACAGGAAGCATATAATTTGTATTTCCATTTCACAGCACACTAAGTTCACCCAGGAAAAGAAACTTTCCTTGTTATTTCACATTACCTCATCTTGCAGAGGATGCACATTGGCTATTGCACACAAGCAGTGCTCAGGGCATTCTGCTTTTCAGCAAGGCTCATTAGCAACAGTGCAGAGAGACAACAATATAAGGTAGAAACGAAAACTGTTTCTAGAATTTCATCATTCAGTATGGAAAGGGAAAACAGAGGATCAGTTTTCCATTAGTTCCTTCTTGTCTGTTCATTCAGAAACCTCAGGGCAGTTCTTTGACTTTGGTTGATGAAACAGGGGGCTGCAAGTCACATGCCATGGGCACTTAGCCATCAGTAGAACACACCAGCTCTCCGAGTGCTGCAGAACATGGAATTAGCATAGATAATGTTACATAGGAGACCATTAAGTACAGAAACACCACCACTAAAAGATGTAAGATTAAGACACTTTCAGTAATTCCTACAATAAAACACTCCTGAACAGATGTTCACGCCTCTGACTTCTGGGAGATTGTCCTACTGTCCCTGGACAGTGGTTCAACAGTTCACGGAACTAAGACTCAAGAACCAGTACTGGTGTTTCAGCTCACATCCCCAGGATGTGCTACTCTTGTAACACGTTAAGAACAGCGCAGCACACTACTCCTACAGGCTTAATGGAGGTGTAGGGACACTGGTGTCAGATAAATCCAAACATGAATCAAAAGTCAGGCATGCCTCACAAGGGTGTGTCTGCTTACATGCTAACTTAACTAACAAGGATTAAGTGGCTCCCCAGGTCCTGGACTAAGTAAAGGGAACTCAAAAGCCCTTCAGTAACTGAAATAATCTGGAGGCAAATGAGGCAGCTTCAGTTCAAGCCAAGGAAGCAGCAAACAGAGCTGCTTGTTCATTATACAATCCCATACTCTGAGGAAGTTGCTGTTGCCTGGTTCCTCTACACACACACTCACAATCTTTCCTCACCTTCATGCTTCACTTTCAGTACCAGAAGTAATGCAGCAACAGATGCCTTCTAGATAAATCAATTGTGGAACAAGATTTAAGGGGAAGAGTATTTCTGCAGCAAGACAGTGAGCTGCTCAAAAAAATAAGCACACACATAGTTTCAATGGTGAAGGCTGCAAAAAATGAAACTTTATTCTAAGTAAAGGAGTCCTCTTTTAATACATTTATTGGTCCATTCCATTAAATTAATTGAGGTAAGCAAATGGTGCATTTTAAAAAAATGTACACACTAATAGAGAATTACAAACAGTTTTACCTCAAAATGTTTTTCTCCATCAATACTAGTTCCATAGTAAACAATGCACAAAGTATATTTATACAGAGATATTAGGGGATAGAAACATGCCAGCACCAGAAGGCAAGATAACATTTCTTAGCCTGCAGGTCTGAAAAGAGCAGTTGCCAGATTTGGTCAAGTGCAGAAAACAAAAGCCTCCTTCCCATTTTTACATTGTGTACTAGCTAATTCACACAGACACAAGTCTTTTCACAGCTTTCATTTTGTTTTACAATGGTACGAACAGTGACTCTAGTTCTGGTGAATGGATTTACAGCGGTTGAAAACCAAAGAGTCTGGACAATGAGCCAGCACCATTTTGGTCCCCAGCCCAGACACCTTGTGGTGGGCTTACAGCCAGCTTACCTTGATCTGCTTGGCCCAACTCTCCAGACCTTAAGGAGGGACGGGAATGCAGGCACAGAGGAAACAAGAACAAGGATGGTGCTTCTTTAAGTTTGTGTACTACAGACAAAAGCCCTTTGGCTCTTTGTTATTGTAAGACTGTCAGCAACCTGTCTCCCTGTGCAGAGCAAATGTGGCACTGAGCCCAACTCTGCTGCTTGAGATGAAGGTATGGATACATATCTCAGCAGCAGCAGAGTACCAAGACCTTCAAAATAGTCTAGGACAGCCACTAGCCTTTATTGTTTTAGCATGCCACTTAGGTAAGAGTGATTTACTTCTATCTCTTTGGAAAGTGCATTATTTTCTGCACAAATATTGTGTCTTAGGCATGCAACCTTAAAACTTCTCTAGTTCATTACTAAATACTTGCACAAGTCAGATACCTCAGCAAGACTTCAAAGTGCTAAGCACAGAATTAAGCACTGCCACTCTGGTTTGCAAAATTGGTTAAACAGCACTCCCAAAAAGTTTTCAATGCAACAATCAATCTGCCAGAAGGTAAGTTTATTCCTGTGATCCCCAGTTTTACTTCACAAAACAAAGAAAAATAACCTGACATGTAGTGGCAACTTCCCTATCTTAAAAAGAAGTCCCCATTTCCTTTCGTATTGGTTGTTGTAGTAAAAGTTAATATACCAGAGGAAAGGCTGTTTGACCTTCATAATTTAAGATGACTGAACTTCTAAAGAGCTAATTTAGTCTACACAACTTTACTCAGGGGTTATCAGCACCAAGATTTTAAACAGTATGCAACATTAACATAACCATACCCAGTTAAATTGTGTAAGTTTTAACAGAAGCATGGCTCCTGTTAAAACACTGAACAGTCGCTGCTGGTCTGGGAGGAATTCTTTTGCACACTGGCATCTGCAGGACTGACACCTGAAGCAAAATGCATCATGAACAGGCTACCCAGAGCCACTGCTGCAAGGCTACTGCACAGTTCCTCCACAGAACAGTCTCAGCCACTCATGCTTTGTGGATGTTTCTTTCTACCACTTATCCCACTACCTTATCCTTAGCACAAGTGTTAGTGCAAGCAAAATCCAAGTAGACTTCAGTGAAGAATCCATAGTTTATTCTTTAATACAATTCACATCAGAATAGTTTGTGTCTTTAGGACTACACCTATTATCTTTTCATTTTTCAATATGTACCTGAAAAAGCCATGATGTTTTAATATCTGTATTTATGGCAAGACTTAGAGCCTGGTAAAGATACACATGAACAACACATGGTCCATAACTGAGCACAGAAACAAGTGCTTGCTTCACTGTGCTGATGCCACTTAAGAAAAGAAACAAAATCCCCAAAATGACACAGAAATAACTAGGACAACAGTGAATTATGTATCCTCTGAGAGGCACTTTGGCCTGGCTACAGATTATGAGGAAAACTGGGCTGATTTAAGGACTGCTGAAGAAATTGCATGTTACACAGGCTCGCAAAAAGGGTGCCAACTACTTTTGATGTCGTTTTGGTGCATGCGCAGAGGGTGATCTAAGTGACTCAACACTCAAGAAGCTACTCAAAGATGAAGCCCCAGCACTACTTCTGCTTCCCTTTACCAACAATTCTTACTTCTCTCACAAATGTTTGGGCCATCCAAAGTAAAGACTCATATCCTCTAAAAATTGCAGGATAACATGTCAAGAGGTTCACTAATAGTTCAAGTCTCAACCTTCAACTAACAGCAGTTATGTGATGCTTTACAAATGTCATGACTTTTGTAGTTCTCCCAACTGGCATGTTTGGCTGCCCTAAACATCACAGTCAGGATCCTGCCCACACCTCACAGCCACTCCCACAGTTACCCAGTGATTTACAACAACAGTTCTTTGTAAAAAGAGACCACTCCATAGCTCACAGGAGCTGAGACCCACCACTACACACCCTACTGTAAGTTCCTCCAGAGGACTTCTCCTTTGAATGTGAAGTTTTATTTCCCTTGTATATGCTGAAGAGGTTTTGGTGTTTCAAACCACGTAACACGTATCATTAATGGCCACTGTCTGAGGTGTATGTTCCAGCCTCTCCTCCAAATTAATTTGCAATTGTCACACAGTCACATCCTTCAACAGAGAAGTGCAAAGTGTGCCTGTCTTTTCAGCAGCTTCACCAGAAAGGGCTTTGTCTGAATTCAAAACATGCTTTGGATGAGGACTAGTTTAAAAAAATATACCACAGAATCAGAGACATTAGATGGAATAAAATCTTCAACAGCTCCCACCTCAACAGTTACACGTTGATTTGAACTTCACTTGGTATTCTCCACTGTCCATTATGCTTCTCATGAAACAGCCGTGATGTTAATTGCTAAATTTCCCAGAACCAACATTCACTTCAGACTGACACAGAACTAAGGGGGAACAGGACCTCAGTGTTGTAAGGCATCAGATGAAAACACCAGTAGGAAAACCCCACCGTCTTTCTACTCAACTTTTGCTGGTTGTTTGCTGGTTTTGTTTTTTGTTTTTCTTTTTTTTTTTTTTTAATGAGATGGAGGGAAGACTGACTAAATATTAGTTCAAATTATATTTCGCTTGACTCCTGGTGATGTTGTAGAGTCAACTACAAAATTCCATTTACCACACAGGAACCAACTCCAAAAGCATGTTGATCTCTGTTTGTGGAAAACAGGGAAGACTGTAACCCTGGAGGTCAGACTCTTAGATAGCATGCAAGTGCTTATTCGAGAAGGAACGACTGCTTCAAGATCCTCTCCTTAAGTACTTTCCTTGCACAACAAGAGTAGCCTGCTATTCTGAACTTAACAACTTGAAGCAGAGTTTTCATTTACACCAAATAAGTGTACATTGACAGTTTAAGAGAAGCACAGTTTGTTTAGTACCAGAGAGTTGTCAGTGAAGGCTGAATCAAAAAGGAAGACCTCTGAAAATGTCTTAAACTTGACTTTTTCACACAGAGAGCACCATGTCATTAGCCTGACAGCTACCACATTACTGCAATAACTCATCTTGAGAGTTGCTACAAAGCCACCAAGCTGAGTAGGGTAGCTGCAGCTTCACTTGGTGTTTATGAAGAGACAAATTCCAAACCAGACTAGTACCTGGTAGGTTGTCACAGGAGAACACAGAAGTTGCACATACTCAATTACTGCTCAGTTTCTTTGAAAGAATGTTGCTAGAGACCAAGCAAACACTCAAATTTAGCAGTAAGCACTGAGTTATTTATTCCCCCAAATCCCACTATTACACTGATATAAGCCCCATCCCCTCCCTCACTTAGGATGGTTAAAAAAGATTTATCTGCATGCTGTTAAACCAAGATTCTAGGACCCTGGGAATCACACCAGCACTCCTAAGGCCACTACACCAAATAGGCATCTACTTGCAGCTGGACTGCAAGAGAAAGGAGAAAAAAGGATCTTGCAGAAGCTGTTACATTTCTAAAGGCCAATAAAAATTATTAAGAAAATAGATCTGTACCAAAAGTAGTGTTAAAAGACTTGCCACATGGTTCAGCAGAGACAGGTATGAATACTGTGTATCTAATAGGGTACACATCTACACCCCACCAACCAATTTAAGGCAAGTTTCACACATGATGCTTGGTGGAAGCAAGCATTTGACACTTTTTGGCTGCCGCTAAAAAGCACATGGGAAGAGGAAGCAGAGTTCTGCCTTTACTACAGCAGGCATCCTAAGTGACCAAGCCTAAAGTGGCTCTAGTAAACCCCATACTTAAAGCATGGCCTATGAGAATTGCACCGTGCAACTTCTGGAGTTAGCTTTAGAAAAGTTATAGACTCATACTTCCTCCACCATTCCAATAACCCTTAAAAGGACACAGTTCAGCTCATTCCCACAGCTAGACTGACTCCGACCCCCAGATCAGTCACAAGTACACTTCAGCCAACTGACATTACTTCATAATCACCAAGGTAAACAAAGATACTCAGTATGAACCAACAGCATGCTACACTCACAAAAACCACAGTTCATGCACCACAGGCTATCTTCAGGTGGTGTTGGATGGTCTAGGATCAGACCAACTCCCAGACAGAAAAGTCTCCAGAGACCATTTTATCCAGACGGAGCATATGGGTGGTAGCAACACAGAAAATATTCCTTCCCAGCCTTTCCCTGTCCATTCAAAAAAAAGGATAAGGATTGGTTAGGGAGTACTGTATCATAGAAGTACTTATTATTTTATTTTTTTTTTTTTAGCAAACAAAACAGAATGGTAATAAAGATGTCATTTGGCACCTTGTAGTAGAGTTTTATTTTCATCTTTTTAGTGTTCCACTCATCAGTTCCTTCCAGATTAGAGAGGTAAGTTTTATCAAGATCCCCATGTACTTTCGCTACAAAACCCCAATCACTCCATAGGATAATGAAGGAACCATTCAAGATAACTCAAAAAGATGAAACATACCCCAGTTTAAACACAAAAATAGAGGGGAAAAAAAATTCAAATAGTTTTCAGAGTGTCTGTTCCAGCCTAAGTGCAGCTGTCATTTCAGTTAATTTGACAGAAAAGTCCTTCATACAGTTCCAGTATGTCTAGTGGTACTGAGAATAGAAGTGCTAGACTGTCCATGAAGGTACTTCTTATTTGGTCTCCGGCTTGTCTTGCAATAGTGGTATAATTGACTCCCACGCCGTAAGGCACTGAAGAAAGAAATAAAGGATTTGTATCAGTTTTTTTAACTTCTGACTGACCCTTCCAGATCAACAGAATGTAAGTCGAAGAAAAGCTATCTGGGTCTTCACAGATTAGTACAGAAGTTAAGGAAAGCCCATCAAAATCTCAAACAGCAGAAAAACTGTCAGGGTAGCTGCATCTTCCAAATAAATTTTACAAATTCACATTTTCCAAAGTCATCAGCTGGCCCAAGCCATTAAAACCATCAAAACACCCAGGAACCCAGGATTTCAAAATACCAATCTAGATTTTTCTAAACTGAAGAATACCACAGCTTTAACTAGGCAGATAAAACTGTGGGTAGTAAAAATGTGTATCTTTCTAGTGTGCCTGTGGGGGAGGGTTGATTGGGACACAAAGGCAGATACTACAGACTACCTCCAGAAAACTTATTTGAAAAAAAATGTGCAGTCTGAGACACAGTGTATTTCAGTAGAGCTCTGAGACTTAACTCCACTGAATGATGAATTGGTAGTGCCTGGTACAGTAAACTGTAAAAAAAAAAAAAAAAAATTTTGTACTCTGATAGCTGGATTACTGGAACATGCAATTTTGGTATTTTTCATCACCACTACTGATGCTCAGTAATTGCTCAATTCAAGAGCGCAAAACAGATAAGCATGCACAGTGAAATGCTGTTACAGGACTGACTTGCAAAAGACCACTAGTTACACAGAGACGACTTGACCATGACTAGCAACTCATTAGATTACGTGAAGCTGATGACAAAGAGCAGCTTCCACAGCACTAGAGAACAGATTTCAATCTCTAGTATTCTTGCTTTCAAGACAGTGTGGAGATATTCTGAAAAATTATCACCACCTCACAGGAGAAAAAAAAGCTACTCTTATTCATGCCAGTGCTCAAACAGCAACACATACCTTCTCATAGTACTGGATGTTTTTATCTGCCATCCCCATGAGTAGCTGCCTGAAGTCTTGTCTTTTGTTGTTTTGCCATCTCTCCATATCTGCTTTCAGGTCAGCATTGAAACATTCTACTCGGTCTTGACATTTCTCAACATCTGTGGGTACCTGCAGCAAAAGAAGATTAAAACTGTTACTGAGAATGCTAGATTGCCGAATTAGCTCAAAGCTTACTGTGCAAAACGACAGAAAAAAGGGTAAGTTCACAGGGAGTTACTCTGAACAAACTCAGTTACAGCTGCAGGGAGACAAGCCACCTTTCTGAAACAGAGAGGATAGGAGATTGCTTGATTTGTTCTTCGGTGTTTGTGCTTGTCCATCTCCATGGACTGATATGGAGGAAGCGCTTGCCAGAGTATATGAAGAGGAAAAACATTTTGGTGTAAGTGCTGGGTACCTAGACTGAGTTCCAAGTGCTCAAACTGAGCAGCTTGGTTACATCTCCACAGCAAATCTTATTCCTTCCCATTTACAGCGGCACTTGGCATTTCCCAATTTACATCAGTGTGTATAATGTAACAAACATTTAGGTTTGTCAAAAAAGCTGGATAAGAGACTTCCATGTTCTCTCTTGACAGCTAGAGAATAAAATTCCTAAGCCTCTAGTTTTCTTCCACTCTTAACCTTACAGGCTGCCTAAACAAAATTTAACTGGAAAGCACTCATGATCATCACTCTGGATTCACTAATGGACCTTTGGGCTCAACACTGGGCATGCAATCATACAAAAGTAATGAGCCATGTAGGAGGACAGCCTACTGCAAACTGGGTAGAGATTTAAACAGTACAGATTTATAACAGTAGCCACTGGCCAAAACTCCATGTACTTTAGGCCAACTAAGTTGGTGTTCTTTGCTTGTCTTTAACACCATGTGTAACACCAGGGAAATACAGGAACAATTTACAACTGCGTCTTCAAGAAGGAAAGTCATAAACACCTTTGTCTCCCTTCTCTTTGTGCTTCATGGTCCTCACAGAAAGGAATCTTGTAAGCACATGCAGAATAAGCCCATGACCTCAGAAGAGGAAACCCTTAAATACTGGAGAGTGCCAGTATTACTGGTACTGGAAGCTGTGACTTGCACAAAGGCAAAAGGCAGAAAGAACATTTGCAGAACTTTGTAGTGATTCCTGTTATACTTGATACACTCAGTAAGTTCCTTTTGAGTGCTGCTAGAGAAGGAGGAGGATGAACAGACTACGTAGGAAGCTTTTCACAGGAACTACAGGACACTAGAGGTGTGCCAGTACTTTGCAGTTTGGCAAGGAAGTCAATTTGGGCAGAAACAAAATAACTGTGCACCTCCAAGATGTGAATCAGGGCTGATCACTGAAGTATTACCTTGACTCAGAGAAGGTCTTACATCTGTTCTCCAACAAAGCTGTTTGAGAGGCAGGAGTTATTCATACTCATGGGAGTTGATGTCCCTTTATTAACACAACTGAATACACACTACAGGCAGCTCAAGGGTTCTTTTCCCCAACCCTGTCTGAGCACTACTGGCTAAAGAATTCACTCTGCTACAACTCCAAAGCTCTCCTGTAGGCTTCTGACAAGAATTACCAAGCCTGTGGCTGAAAAGTGTAGAAAACATGCTCCTCAAGCCAAGTATGTTTTGCATCTTAAATATGCTGCTAACTTAATGGGAAAGGCTAGGCTATGAAAAGAAAGATTCATGGAGTCTGGAAGCAAAACCACATAAGACTTCTGAACCCAATCAAGTTAGCTTCTAAGCACTCCCTAACCTGCTGCATCTTCTTCCAGGATCTGAAACGACAACGAAGCCATACAAAATCTGTTTTCTCACAGGTAGTTCTCCTCAAGGTCAGGCTGAGAGGGCTTACAGACTTAGAGCTACAGGGATAAGACAGTGGTCAGCAAATGTGTCACATATGCTGTCATAAAGGAACAACAGCAATTAACTCCAGCAAGTCTCTACAAGCATTCTCATGATCCTCCTCATCTGCTCCACATGAAAGGTCTACACATGCAGCTGTCCTATCTAGGAGTGCCCTTCCTTACAAAACTGCAGCTTCCTAAAACATAATTTGCAACTCAGTAGTTGAAACAAGTAACAGCTTTTAAGCAGTTTATATCTCATGCAAAGACATCAAGTCTGATTTTTTATCTGCTTTTACCAGTAGAGATGGTAAATATTAGCTAGTAACTAAGAACTCAGCAGAGGGCAGATTGGACTTTGCAGGAAGTTGCTACTTTCTTACTGATGTATGTTCTCAGCTACAGGTATATCTCAAAAACCCTCTAAACCACAAAACCAAAATGGCAACCAGTTCAAACTCCAATATGCTCTTGAATGCCCCATGATTATTTTATGGAATCAACTTCAACTTATGAAAGATGTATATGCAGAAAAGAGCTGAGCATAAAATTGTATATTCAGGAGCCTGGTCACCTTGCTATATGATAAGAAGTTCTGCACATAAATCTAAACTTGTTCATATTGATTCTGTTCTCTTAAAATCTAAGTGTGCCTCACATCTATAATTTTATGTGGTCGTGTACAGATGGCGTGTCCACTTTAAAATTCCTCTAGAGCATCACTACCAAGTAACAAATGGTTCTGAAGCAGAACAAATCCAGCATTTATTAGACAACTAAACTTTGCATAGGCTATTTCTACCTTCCTAATTCTCCAGAAACAGATACTGCTACAAGGCTTTTTTTCCCCCTTGCAAATCCATATAGTCACCATCTACTTCAAGTCCTGCTCTGCCATATTTACTTTTCCCACAGACTCTACACCTCAAAGCCTTGGGGCAGACAAAATAAATTAGGTCATCAGAGGCAAACTTCACTTCACCAAGAGGAAATCATACCTGTCCTTCACTGCATCAGCTAGACTACTGCAAAATCAGCTCCAGCATGGGTTAGAAGTGGGTGAGCACCATTTTACCACTGTACTTGCTAGAAACTGAAAGGCGGGAGCCTCTGCATTAATACCGTGATGCTGTCACTAAACACCACACACACCACACTTTTTGTGTAAGCTCCAGCGTTCTGAGCAGTACTTATTGATAGACATTTACAGTAGCCCTCTAAGCCTTCTGCATTTATAGGCCACCGAGCTCTAAGCAGATGATCTCAGTGTGAGAATGATCTCATGACACTTGCGGAACTTTGTGATGACAACCCGAGTATGTGCACAGCGAGGCCTGGAATGCCCTCTAGTGGAAGAGATTATCAAGTAGCCATAGACCCTCTTTTCATGCTCCAAACAGGCTTTTTTCCTCCTTAAGATTTCATCTGGGTTTTTGTTACATAATTTCTACCAATCAGCAAGTATGCCACAAGGAACACAAACACCATGCCACAACTTCAGCTCTTGACCTTCTGCCTGCTTCTAGTTTCCAGTAAGTCACAGCCAGGAGACCACACTGAATGGAAAAGACCTGAAAACCACAAGGTAGTACTTTATGAACATGTAAGGAGTTCTATACAGTTTGTTCTGCTTCATCATGTATATGACACAAACTACTTATGTTACAAAACAGGTACAAGGAGTAGCCAAAAATACACCTGTACTCTGGAGAGGAAATATAAGTATTCAAAAAAATTCTTCAGACACCCATCTAAGTGCTGCACTCTACACAATAATTCTAGTCAGATATGAAATCCAAAGGCCTTTTAATAGGCAAGAGATTAGTAAAGTTTATCCAGATCTTGTTGCAGTGGAATTGCTAAAGTCAAACACCTAAAAACCTCACATGGCTCGCTGGCTATGCTAAATTTAGTTCTTTCCATCCTAGATACAACCTGTTAGAATACCTACTTAGACAAAGCTACACTGATGAAGTAAGTACATACCACAGGAACCAGCAGTGGGGCAGGCAAAAGACCAAAATACAAGAACACTGTAAAACACCTAATACACCACTACTTGTAGTTTGTGATAGACACAAGATCAGAAAAATACTAGTCTGAATTATTCTGATCTCATCTTCTTCAGCTTCTTCGAGTCAAAAATATTACATGAACCTCCGCTAAAATTATTGCACAGTAGTCCTAATATTGGAAAATCAACCATAAGTTATTAACACAAATATAAGGACAACCAAAAAAAAGAGGAAGGGAAGCATCACACAGGTGATCACACTCCCTAGCAGAAGCAGCAAAATATGGACTCTTCCACAGGCAAAACTGGTGTTCTAGAATAAGAGTTTGACAGTGCCAGGGATAGGACTGTAACTCAGCTAACCTACATACTGTGGGAATGGATTTCCCATATACAACCTGGAAACAGTCCTGCCAGAGATGGACAGAAGAAAGCCATCCAGAGAATGTGGATACCTTGAACTGATGTTTTAATATTGCTTAAAATGTGTGTTCCCCTTCCCCCCTCTGGAATCCATGTTTCCCTTTCCCAGAATCCCTTTGTACAACTTCCCCGATACCATGTGCCTTTCCCAGAGAGCCCTTTCAGTGCTCCAAGACCACCCCCCAGGGAACCGAGGGGCGTGACCCACCTTTCTCCCTGAAACCTTTCCCTGCCTATATGTTAATCCCCTCATCCCTGTTGGCCCAAAGCCACACAATACCTTTTCCCCCCCATTGGAGAATCTGAACCCCCTCCAAGGGACTATAAAAAGTCCCTGCTTCCTGAATAAACTCTCTCTCTCTGCTCGGACCTTCCCCAAGCTGGTGTGGTGTCTTTGTCCTTCGCCCACGTGGCCGGGGGGGGAACCAGGGGAGAGCACCCCCCCACCCTCTCCTAGATGCATGGACTAAAAGCCTAGCCTAGGAGACTAATTCATATCGCTGCGACCATCCCACCACCCAACACACCAACGAGGCTCATCACCCCATATATCCAACCCGGATAACATACTGCTAAGTCACCAGAGACTATTTTATCACTACTTCAGTCCCTGTCACTAAACATGCCACACCTCATTGCTGGTTGTTGTTTAAGTGTTACAGAGTCATCCTGCTCTGAACCGTGCGAGATCAGTAGTACAGAAGTTGCTAGACAAATACATATATACATACCTAAGTCTTTATTTCACACCAGCTTGAAACTTCTGTTCTGTCAGAAATTGCAAACATTGTAAAGAAGCCACCAGACACAGAAAAAGTAAGTTCTGCTTCTCCATTCTTCTCGGGAAGTTGTGTAAGCTGCTTTTGTAGAGTAAGTTGAAGTACTAACCTTTGGACGGTCTTCCTTTTTCAAGGCTACTGCTTCCAGTTTTGCTTCATACTCTGCTTGAACTTGATCTCTCTTCTTCAATACATTCTATGGGCAAGAGAAAAGACAGGTATGAAAGAGATCCTCTTGTTCCTTCCCCCAGCCTGCAAGAAACTCCAAAGTGATACAGCTTAAAGTGCCAATTCAGTCCAAAGTCAGATTTTCAGATTTACTTTGTCCTGTTTTGCAGTATTTAGGGAGTAGTTTTAGTAACAAAGAGTACTTGCTCTCCAGAAGCTAGCCAGGGTCAGATAAAAGTCAACAGTTGGACAAGCTGAAGGCATGCAAGATAGCAGCTGTTATGAACCCACTAATATAACCCTAAGTAAATTCAATTCATCAATTGACCTATTATTGCCATGAATAGGATATAAATAAAAGCACCAAAGCTGATAAGGACTAGCGCAAAGCTTTTGACATCCTCAAGCAGCAGACAGGGGTTAAGGTTAAGGGGCAGGAAAATCACCACAGAAGCCATTATGTCTCCCTTTTCATTTACAAGACTCTTCAGAATCCTTTATAGCAAGCTGTCACATTGTCATGTTAGAACAAAAGTAAGCTTTTATTTCATACCAGTTTGAGGGATTTGATAATTGGTTTAATAAAAAAAAAAATAAAGTATGAAAAGCAAAATTGACATGAAAAGTAACGAACTGTTCAAGTGGGTTTCACAAGCAGTAAACATTTTCTTGATAAAGTATTCTCAGAATAGAGATCTAATGATGGTACCCTCACTTTGTATTACATCCGCAAGACAAGAGCTTCACTAAGGTCATGCCAAAATTTTACAATTTCTAAACAACCCCAGGAATTAGTCTTTTTGAGAATATATTACTAAAAAAAAGGCAATTTTGTGTCTGCAAGAGCAGGTGACATACTACTTCAGTCTTCACAAAGAAACAACTAGTATTTTTAATTGCTCAATTGATGCGAAGTTATTATGAAAAATGCTCAGAGGGAAGTCAGCCAACACTCACTGCTGAGGCACCCATAAATGTGAAATTCTCTTGCAGTTAACTTGGCTGATTCATGCTTTGAGTTTCCCCTGTTGCCATCTAGAAGGAATTACCCCATTAGGGCAAAGTGGTAACCAGTCATTTTAATGGTTTCAGACAAGGCTAGTAAACTAGTACTAGACATGTGCAGTGCTGCCTTCTGATCTGTTTTTAAAAAAGCAGTCAGAGCTCTAAGAACCAGTCTAGCCATGATCTGTTTCCAAATTAAAGATATACAAATCCTGTAACTACTAATTATCATCTTCTCCCTCCTCCCTCTTAAGCAAAGAAAAGATCGTGTACTTGCTCTAGAGTAGAGATAAGAGTGTTGCAATCAATACTCTTATAAACCTCAATCCATGATAAATGGAAATGGCGCCCCATCCACGAAGTTACTATTCGTTTAGGCAATAAAGGTTAAACCTGAAAAATTCACCTTCAACCTCTTAACTCTTCCTTTTGTCCCCAAAGGGATGAAGCAAACATGCCACTGATCCTTTTGGCTTGAAAAACTGCAACATTCCCCTTCTTCCTGGAATCTATGCAACTATATAGGATGGCCTTTTAAGTGACTGAAGCCACCAATACAACAAAAGTCTGAGAAATTTAACACATGTTTCCAGTTTGTACTGCCTCTTTAACCTGAGTTAACTGAAATGTCTTCTCTGAAAAGAAGAGCAACCTCCAGCAATTGCATTCTGCCCTTAGAAGCCTGGAGTTAGTTCAGGAAGCTGAATCTGTACCAGGAAGAGCCAATGATTAGCAGTTAGAGATAAACTGGGTTCAAAGGACAGGTGTTTTGTTTCTCCTTAAGTGTTTAAGTCCATCCACTGTGGAGCATTAACAATATATGTCTGAATATAGTTTTAAGTATCCAATAACTGCTGACCTCTAAGTGTTGAGAAAAACACTGCCCTCCCTTTCATAGGTACCATGTTTTCCTCTGGCACTTTAAGGCAATCTCCTCTCAGTTGTTAATCAACGCACTAATGCTTTAGCAGCAGTTATAAAAAGCTCTGCATCAAGTACCCACAAACTTAGCACAGCCCATGCAATAATTCCACTAGTTAAGGCCTCACTGAGAAAGAAAAAAAGTTTAAAAAGTTGGAAGAAACGAACACCAAACATAAAAAAACCCATCCTGCACACCTGAGTTATCTCAGGACAGAACTAAACCACTAGTTCCTGAAGAAGAAAGACTTACCTTGATTTCAGCAAGGCAGATCCTTCTCCATTTTGCATTTATTTGAAACATTCCACCTTGGCCCATATTTCTAAAGAGCTTTAGGAGTTTGAAACTTGGAGGCTGATGGCAATTCCAATGCTATTTGCACACCACATAGCTTCCAGCTGTGACTAGACCTCACAAGAGGTTCTCTGTTTACTGCCTGCCTTTACAGACAGTTACCTACTAATGGGGCGCTTGCTTTGAAAATGCATTAAAAGTAACATCCAAACACACCAAGGGGAATTGCATCATCTGATAAACTGTAATCATACTGGGTTCATATAACATTTTAATAACAGCACTGAATTACATATAGCAGAGTTCATTCTCTGCACATACCTCCCTGGGGATCACCAATGCACATCAGAAAATGTACCACCTTTGACAAGGGTCTCACTACACCAGGATTTGAGACATCATCTTGCCATGTCATAGAGTCATAGAATACCAGGTTGGAAGGACTCTCAACAATCATCTGGTTCAACCATTCTTGGCAAAAGCAGAGCATGAACAAGATGGCTCAGCATCCTGTCCCATGGATCTTGAAAGAGTTTTTAGTGTCAGGGAATCCACCATTTCCCTGGGGAGATTAATCCAAAAGTTGATTGTTCTCATTGTGAAAATTCTCTTTGTGTGTTCAATTAGAATGTTCCTGGGAGTAACTTGTATACATTACCCCTGCCTTTTCCATGGGACTTACATCACTTTTGTAGTTGCTCCTAAATACTGGAACACAGTGACAAGATACGCCCTAAGCCTTCTTTTCTCAAGGCTGATTAACCTCTACTCTCTCAGCCTTTCCTCACATGCTAAGCTTCCCAGTCCCTTGATTATCTTTGTGACCCTTCTCTGGAGCCTCTTCAAATTATCCACACTATGGAGGATGGATAAAAACTGAACACAGTATTTCAGGTGTGGCCTGAGAAGCGCTGAGCGAGTAAGTTGGAAAAGGTCTCTCCTAGACACTACCAGCACACATTTTATCTCAACCCAAAAGCACCAGCCTCTCCCCACTTCTGCATATCTTTCAAACAAATCCAGAGACAGGGTTTCCAATATTTGATTCAATCAGAACTACTGGACTTTGCCATATGTTCAGTTCCCTCAGGCTGCCCCTCTCAGGTACAACAGTGATCCTGAAGACACTAAGGTCTCTTCAACTCTAACCTGGCAGTTCTTACTTTGAGGGACATTCAGCCAGCTAGACATTGCTCTACAGATCAGGTTCCCATACCTACACCAGACGTGCAGTGTGCAACAGAGAAAGCTATCAAGGTTGCACTGAACTTCCAGTACCTAAAGACTTACCTTCCATCAAGTACCCTGTCCAAAAGATACACCCTGAAAGACCAAAACAGACTTTTATTTCACAACTAGTCTTCACTTCTAGATGAAGAGAACTGCACTGCTAGTGAAGAGGACAGCCCTTTCAGCAGAAAGCCTTCTGCACTCCAAACGTAATTCCTTTACAGTTACTTGGTGTTATGGATTCTGTGAAGATGGTTCAGTAGCAGCTCACTGTAGAAGCAGCGACAGATATTTTTGAGCAGAATAAAACTGTACATTGTATAATCTGAGAAAATTCAGTTTTACTATTTGAGAGAGAAGGAAAATAGGAACAGTCTGTCTTGGCTAACAGTAGTTTTTATTCTTGATTTTCAAATATTCAGACAGAGTAAAGCTAGTAAGACGCCCAAGCCAGACACTAAATAGAATAATCCTTTAGGGCACTAGAAAGTCAAGGCAACAGTCTAAAACGTTGAAGCTAAAAAGCAAGGGTTCCTTTAGCTGAAGAGCTCCTTTAGGAAGTTAAGTATCACTTACCAGAGTCAGGCTACCAGCTGGCCTTTTAGAGCCCTTTTAGCCCATCTCCAAGACAACAGGTAACTAGATGCAAATCTTTAATGCCGCTCTGCCTGTGGAAAGTGGTACTTCACTGCCAGAAGTACCTCTTCAGCTAAAGAAATCTTTGCCTTTTAGCTTTAAAAAATTTCCCTTACTACATTTCTGAAAAGCACCTCTCACAAATCAGCATGACCCTTCAGATGCAAGCTTTAGAAGGCCAAGGCATTTTTAGCATCAAAAGCTAGATATTATAAGTTAAAAGATTTAATCACTAGACTCACAGCCTGTTTATTTGTAAGCGCACCACACCAACCTCTCCACTTCCTACAGTCCCAACATCCCAAGACAAGACTTCCTACAGCTCATGGTTTTCCAGCAATACTTCATTGTAATAGGCCCACAAAGAAAATGCATCTTGGTTATGTTGGAGTCAATACTATGATGACAAAAGCGAAGAGTATACTCGGGGAATGAGTGCAAAGCCTTCTGCAGGAATACTTCAGCCACACAGGAGACATACAACTAACCACTGAAGCTGGGAAAGGAAACCAGCAAGTAATCTGTTTCAATTCTCATTTTGAGAAGTATAGGATGACACTAAGATTAAGATGGAGAAGGACTATCATGTTCAGACTGTAAGTTTAGAAGATCTCTAAAGGAATGCATATCACAGACATGTAACAGCTGTCCCAAGTGGCAAGTCTTCAGATGGAACTTGTCTGTTAGTAACCTACAGAGGGACTGCTAACATGAACTGTGCCATTGGTACAAGGTGAAAAGCTCTAGTGGATGAGCTGAAGTCTTTGGATTCATTCCTCAGTGCAGGTTACTCAGCAATTCTTTTCCCCATTCAAAGTGATTGATTACCAATGCTCTTTAACTTGAAGGACTGGATAAAACCCACATTGAAGTAGGTTTTATTAATTCTGCATAAGTAGTAAAATATCAAATTCTTAAGAGAGATTAAGAGTCACAGAATAGCATCTTTAAGCAGGTACCTGGTATGCAGAACTAAACTTCACAATAGACACATCCTGTCTAGGGTATGGGGATGACAGACCAAACAGTGTCTGTCATGGTTCTAAAAGATCAAAGACCATAGAATACTCTGATACATACAAGTGACAGAATCTGTTAATGCTGTCTATTCTGTAGGGCCAGGCACTGACACTGTAGTGATGAGCTGAGGCACAACTGACTTTCTATCAATTCAAAGAAAGATTCTAGACAGCCACAGGACATCTCCTATAGAGTACTACCTGCCACTCTAATGAAGAAGAAACTCTCCAGCACCTGTTGTGCACCCTTACAATACCGACCTTAGCTTGACTAAATGGCAGAGCAGGCTGATCATGCTACCCATGCACTGCTCTGCTATTAAACATACTTCATTTTGTTTTGACTATGCAAACATTCTCCTACTTAATGTATTATTTACTTCCTCACTTTTCCCACTACCAGCATTTTTCACTGTTAAAAAGAATGAACTCGCTGATATACCATTCCAGGCAAACACAATGAGAGCACTTTCTGCCACAGGGTTCTCTCTACCTTCATTGACTCAGCATACAATATATATTCCCGAAGCACAGGCAGGAATTCCTCTGTCATGTCTTCACTGAGTTCTTCAAGAGCTGTGCAACAATTTCCAATACAGGCAGACACCCCTTCCAGTGGCTCCGATAGCTCAACCTCCAGCCCTCCCCAGGTTGAATAAACAGGCCCATATTCTCGTAGTTCCACAAGGTATTCTGTAAGAAGCAGAATGAAAAGTAGATTAACAGAGTAAGAGAAAGGTAAAGATGTGCAAACACTGTTGCAAAACAGAAGAAATTATGCATCAAGTTTGACTAACAATTAATCCCCATAGGAGGTAAGACTTGTGTTGTGTTGACACCTTAATAGAGAGAGTTCTATGGCTGCAGGTTGGTATCAGGTTCAAGCTGCCTCCTTAACTGATATTTTCTACAGACTTCCAATACACAGACCCTTGGACCTTTGCAGTAGCCAAAGTCAGTTTTTAAAAAATATGTAAAACTTGGCTTTGCTAAGACAGGCCTCTAAAGGTTATCTTTGTCTAGAATTCCACCTGTACTCCTCCACGTGGAATCTATACATTTTAACACCTTCCAAAAGTCTTTTGAAAAATAACTCTAGTAAGGCAGTAGGTTGGTACAAAAAGAGCAAATATAAGATACTGTGATAGGTGTTGGGCCTGTTTTAAATCTGGAAGGGGCACTAGATTTTGCTCTGTGTTAGACTTATTACAGACCAGAATCACCAAAGTAGATTGTCTTGATCATGCTATCAACCAGAGTAAGACACAGAGCATTCAGACTGAAGTACTATGATAAAGCACCTTGTGTTCTTACCCAACTGTTCCTTGATGATTCGTTGTGCTATTCTGTCAATGGTACCAAGCTTTAGAGAGAACGTGTCTAGATAATCCCCAATGGCTGCAAATTCCAGTGGTCGACTTCTTAATTTGTAGCCTCCTGTAACATATTTGACAGACTCCCCCACCTTTGACAGCAATGCCATTCCTTGCTTTTTGTATGCATTAAGATCCTGGGAATTAAAAACCAAAAGCAAACAAACAAAAAAACAAACAAACAACAAAACACCAAAACAAACAAACAGAACACATTTATAAATATTTCAGTTGCATGCTGGAGATTAATACAATGAAAGATACTTTCCAGACAAGATCAAATCTTGTGAAGGCAAGAGATGATATATGACATGAGGCCTTCGACAAAGGTTTGCTTTGTACAAGCCGTACAGCTGAGCACAGCCCCAAAACTACCCCCAGATGGAGATAAACTACCCAGGAGAATGGTATGAAATACATTATAAATAACTAAGTAGTTTAACTTTGCCCATGGCCAGACCTTCCCATGTTCCTGTACTGTCACATTATCAGCTCTGGTTCCATCAAAACAGCTGATATAATTCATCCACACTTACTTCTCAGTTATAGCCCACAATATCAATATTACACAGAGCACCAGCTGGCTCTGATGACCTAGTACAGAGCTACATGCGGCATGCCTATTCGGTAAGCAACCTCCTCACATCAGCTGTGTGGTCAGAGAGGAGGCAGGTAGAGACTGTGCACACAAAAAATGCAGCATGGGGAGACTGGCACAGCTTCTCTGCAAGACAGACTGCAGCTCAGGCAGGGCCAGATGTAGCCATTTTGCCTCCATAGAAATCCAGGCTTCCTTGCCACCACTTTACATATTTGCACAAACCAACAAACCTATGTTAACAAGGCTGTTTGCCTATAATCTTCAAGGCATTTCACCTGAACAGTACATGAGAAAAAAATGGTTTTAGTTAGTCAAAACGCTGTCCATGTTGCATTTTAGGCCTTCCAGCAGGGGTCAATATTGAACATCCCCAAACAACTGTAACTAGGTTATCCTACTCAGCCTGAGGAAGAGATGTGCTGAAACCAAGTCGACCTGTAGAGGTCAAGAATTCAGACATATTATTACGGACTAGACTAGAGGCTTAATAAGTCTTTAAAAAAAAAAAAAAAACAAACAACAACAAAAAAAACCAAAAACACGACACCAAAATTCAAACAAAACCAGTAGCCATCTTCAAAACATGTACTACATTATTCTTTACATAAGGACTTAACATAAGTCAAATATAAGTCTGATTAAGAGAACCTGACATCTGGGCAGCTCTTACAATTTTAAATTTAGTTATTTGTTTGCATTTAAATGCAGTGTTTCTTTGATTCTTGCTCTCCATATGACCTAAGCACTACCTGCAAGCAAGCATCAAAAAAAAAATAAATCTTTGAACTCAAAATTATTCACTCACACTCTCAAGCATTCTGGTGTATACTGGTCCAAGCAGGAAGCCTGAAGAAAGGTTGGTTTCTCTTTTTCAGTCAGGAGGTGATCTTATGACTTTCTGCAGTAACTAAATTCTGGAGTCCTAGCACACTGAACGGACTCACTGCTCTAACAGAGCAAGTTCCAACACTAGAGTCACCACAATATGTGCCACTTCCCTCCACCAGCCACGATGCCCTATTGTCTCTAGCCAGCTATGCTCACAGTTGAGGACTAAAGTCCTTGACATTCATTTTACAGAGGTGAGAGAAAGCAAACTAAGCAGCTGAGAAAGCTGCATCACACTTGGACAGCTGAAAATCAGAACAGAGTTATCGGACAGTAACTATCGAGGTGCTGAATAAATTCTGTATTTCTGGCTTGTTTCAGCAGTTAAGTTCATTATGGACAGGAACTAAAAGAGCACTGGAGATTGACTCAGACTAATAGCAAGCAGACCATGAGCCTGAAGCGAGCTCAAATTAAACAACATATTTGAGCGAGCTAGATTAACATGACAGTGGAAAGATGTGGTTTTATAGCTGTCCTCAACTATCCGGTCAAACCCAAGCACAAACACAGGTCCTCCTAGTATCATTCGAAATGCAGTTCTAAAGAAAGCCAAAGAAAATTGCACCATTACTGCATGAGTCACACAGATGAGCATGAAATTGTTGACAGAAAAATGAGAATGAGGCCTCCATGCTTAGTTCTGAGGGAAGTAAGTGCAAGCAATATAAAAAGAACAGACAAGAAAAAAAGTTGAGAAATTTGCAAGCTTTTGTGCAAGAGAGGCCTCTCTTCCTCTCCTGCTTCCATCCATCCCAAAAAAGCATTTTAAAGTCAACAATTTTCTAAATTTTGAACATCTATGGCATAACAGAAAAATGTTCTAGGCACACAACTACTAAACATGCAGGTCTGGAGAATTTGTCAATCTGCAGATCAGATTCCTACTCCCTTCAAGCAAAGGAAACCCATACAGTTGTCAGTAGTCTGTCACACACAATACTCAGGTTTCCCAACAACTCTCTGGTATTTTAGGGAGAGTTCTGATCTGCACAATTTTATTAATGCCTTTTAACCTTAATTTCAGAAGAGATTGCAAAGGTTTTTTGTCCCTGTCAACAACTGTGTTTGAAGTTTACTTGTTTACTTGCTTACCTTGGCTGTGAGAAACACATTGAAGTGCTCATTAAAAGAAAGCACTGGGTGATCAGTTATTCTCTTCAAGAACTTGTCTAATGCTTTCCTTCTTGTCTCCACAAACTCTTCAGAAAAACGATCAACAACACCCTTCACCACAAATTTCTCAGGAAGAGGCTGGCAGAAATAAGCAAAACACACAAGATTCAGAAGACCAAAAACTTGGTTCTGCTATTTGGAAACAAAGCAATCAAACACCAGTCTTAACAGGAACTGAAATGTTGTGTTTGCTAACAGGAACTAACATACTGTGTTTGCTAACATCAGATTGAGTGCAAGCCATGCTTAGAATTATCTTTTAGATGGTCTGGTTTAATACTAGCAATTCTACTGAGTGGCTTCAGTTCAGAGTTACACCAGGGAAGCCCAGACAGTACTCACACTAACTACATATAGCATAGCTTAGATTATTCCCCCTACTACTATCCATGTTCAAGAACCAGCTCTAAAGAGGTGCCTGAAGAGCTGCACACTATTCACAACAGCAATGCACACACACCCCCAACCACCTAATGCTGAGGCAAGGCTGCCTATAGCAGAGAAACTCGGAAAGCTGGCAATTCTATTTACCCTCCCCACTCCCCTTCTGAAAAATTTAGAGCTTTTGAACAGGGCCTGTAAAAGGAAGAGCACCATATTAGGGAGAGACAAACCAGCAGGCTTGACACAACAAATGCCTGGGCAGTCTAGGCTGGATCCTTTCTGAAGTACAGGCACACCTGGTCATCTCTCATAGCCAGCTCTGGTGAGTATGTCAGATTAAGGTCTGACAACATATCCACTCTTGCATCTTATTATTTTGAGTCTATCAGTTCACCTCTGCAGTTCAGCTTAACATGTAAACCCAAGACTGTAAACCCAAGACTGTCTCCAGACTTGCTAGTTATACAATTTCCCTTCTGTTATACTTAAATTACAGACTTCAAAGTACAGCTTCAGAGGGAAGGTAACTTTTTAAGCTTTAGAGTCATTAGTTTCAGTTCTACCATTAGATTTGTTTTTGTTCTGTCTAGAGTGTGGAATTTAAGATTAATATCAGTTTTAAAACTGTGCTTTGCATTTCATTCTTTGTGAAGCAGTCCATCCAGACAATCTGCTTACTCTTAGGTAGCAATAACAGTTATTTTCACCCAACTCAGGAAGTAGGATTCTCCCCTACAAAGTCTTTGTCATCTAAAATCTGTGCTAAAACAATTCAAGAAAAAGCAAAATCTGCATACATATTCCTTTCCTACCATACCCTAGATGATGCAGCATCTCCATGAAGATTGTACTGCCTAGAAAAGCACAGCCAGCATAGCTTAGTTCCAACATAGCTACATTTTGACCACTGTATTCAGTTCTTATGATTAAGACTTATTATGCTTAGCATTCAGATCAGTCATGCTAGTTAAACCAATGAAATGTATGCTATCATTAGACTTCTTCAGAAGTATAATGGTTAGGGCATTAGTCTTCAGGCAGGAAGAAACTCTCTTTGCTTTGTAAACTGTAGCTGGGACTCTCAGAAGTCACTCCCTCAGCACCATATGTAGGATGTCATGTCTTAACCTTATCCTCCAAAGCTGTCATTCTTTTCCCTACTCCTCAGTACATATATTTGCTGACAATTAGTGGTGTCATGATTTTGTCAAGTACTCCTTGCCTTTGAGAGAATCAGCTATTATTTCACTTAGAGACAAGTCCCAGAGTAATTAAGGACTTAAACAGTGCTCTAAGCCAGAGCCAGAGCATAACCTAGTCCTTGCTCAGGGAGGAAGAGCAGAGAAACCTCCACACCACCCACCCCAACCCAGTATGGGCAAACTAAAGTATGCTAGTAGTGTTCCTATTTCCTGACAATACTCCTCCTACAGGCCTTTTTTAATTGCTATGTTCAAAAGAGATGAAAGTGGTGATCTCACAGGTTTCCTACATATTCACATCACCCAGCACGAAAAACACATCATGTAAGGTGGCATCAACCTCTTCACATCAAACAGGGTGGTCAGATCACTGAAAAAGGGGTGCAGTAGTTTAGCTTATCTCATTACTAAACTTCTGCCTACTGAAGGCATGCAATAGCTACCAAGCCAGAGGCTGAGATTTCTAAGTCTGTGCTATGAAATGTCAGTGGTACTAAGTACTAGCTCAAATAGTTTTAAATTAAACCAATTGTAAAACCATCTCGAAAGGCCATCTTGAAAAATAACTGAGACTAAAACCTGAAGTACCTGTGTGGCTTTTCATAATTCTCAGCTGCTCTGAAATACAGATGTAAAAACTAAGGAAACAGATGAAGTCTATTCCATTTATATTACAACAAATGTAGTCACCACATATATTGCCCTGAAGGAGGCTGCCAAAGCTCACCTCTGAGGTGTGTCACCCAAGAAAGTCTAAGCTTCGTGATCAGCCAAGAATGGGAAGCTATTCCCACTCCACTGTAAGACAACAAAGTACTATATTTAAATGTAAAGACACAAAGAGATTGAAGAATTGTTTTTAAAATTTAGAGACATATCATCCAAATATCAGCCTTGGGACAGATACACAACTGTCCTTAATAGCAGATTCTTGCTTACTACCTACGGGAATGAGATGTGTTGGCTGAGACTCTTCCAGCTTGTTTCTCAGCCAGTCGAAGTCTTGGTACCGCCGACGGACAGAATACTCTGGTAAATCAAACTCTGCTCGTGTAGTCTGGAAAAGAACAGGATACGCTTAGTGTGCACAAAAACTTCTCACTTCAGAGCTTAGCAGCAAATGCAGTACAGCAAGGGCTAAGTCAGACAAGTCTTGCAGTGGGTCTTCACCCCCAAAACTGTGCAGCCAGCATGAGAAAAAGATCATCTGGCTTTTCATGTAGTGGAAATGCCAGCAATATGAAAAATAATTACTTGGAGCTGATGTGTTGTGATCCACTTGTACTCCATTACATGTTCTGATCAGGTAAACTTTACAGGAAAAGTCTGGAGCAAAGAGCACCATGCACCACATTACTCTCTTCGCAGTTACAAGATTGCAAGGAAGACTGTGTGAGGTACTCATTCCAAGGACAAGACTATTTTATCCATCAAGAATTAAAAGTGAAAGTATTTACTGACTTTGTTTATTCTATGACATACATTATCCGCAGGTGAAACAGTGTTTCACCACTGCCCTGTATGCAGAATGACAGGCTTATCACACTCCTTCAAGTCTAAAGATTAGAACATAAGCCACTGCGAGGTTTGATGAAGGACTATTTTTGTTGCTTTCAAGAGGAAGAAACCAGTCTGTTCATATTAAGTTTGTGTATGCCTGATTAGATACATTAGTACATTAAATTAAATCTTTAAATTTTTCGTTCTTTAGGACTGGGAGTCAAACTTGCCATTACAAGTTTGAGGACATAAGTACGGAGGCAGAAAAACTGTTGGCAAGTGTTTTATCCAGTCCTTTATTAGTCTGTAGCCAGGAAGGCTGACTATGCGGGGTTCTTGCCCAGCACATACTGCAGCTGCCTAAAAGCACTCATGAAACTGTGTACCAACTAGGAGTGCCTGCTAAAGAGCATGGTATTGCAGTAGCACTGATTAGAAGACAGACAGCCCTTATTGTTATGACTCATACAGAGCTCTACATAAGCTACTTGCAGCAACAAGACCATTTTGCAATTAATGGTCTGCATACTATGCGGCTGCATGTACACACCAGAATCATCACACTCTGGGGGACACACCAGCAAGTGCAGCTTTGAACTGGCTTTGAGTACAGCACTTGGTTGCTTTGCTACTCCTACCCACTAAAACTGTCCAGTAAATTCCAGCAGACATTCTGTACTTACTTCCAGACTGAGAGCAATTGCCACATGTTTGCAAAAAGTCAAGAAGCAGCCTCTAAATGCAATCTGGCTCTTCACTTGCTCTCTGCATGGTGCAAACCCTTCAGTTACTGCACTTTACTCCCACCAATCACCACTAGGAATCCTGTACAAGTTTTACACCAGAAATCTCTTTCTGGTGGGAAGTTAGCAGCCTTAACACGCTAGCAACAGCACAGTAGCTCTATAGTATACTATAAACAGCATGCTAATGTGTTACTGTCTGTGTCTAGGGCTCTTGGCTTCTAGAAAAGGAAAGCCCTATTGTCTAGGGCTCTTGGCTTCTAGAAAAGGAAAGCATAAGAGACACAGGAAAAAAGAAATCGGGATGGGCTCCTCCCTCCTTTGACCTGTTAATTATGGTACGCATTATACAGATTAGACCTTGGACCAATGTAACAAACGCTCATCAATGGGGCAGTTGTGTTTGTAGATGAGAGGCAACCAAAATGTAGATATCCACTGCAGATTTGTGCTTTACTCAGCTACACCTTAGACTAACACCAATTTATTTAACATGTTCGAGTGCCACACTATAAACTGAACTTATGAGACTTCTTATGAGTAATTTTTCCTTGTTTTGAGTAACAGATCGAATGGCAGGCATTAGGCTACAACAAGAAAATTCATGCACATGTAGACAGCCTTCATCAGCCAGTAGTGCTGACTCTGTTAATTATTCTGTAATTATTCTGTAATCTGTAATTATTCTGTTAATTGGGCAGCTATACTTAAGCCTTGCAGATGATAATCCGAAATTAAAAAAAATTTAAAAAGAGAGAGAGAGTGGGGCAAGTGATTATTCAGTAGAAGGAACAGCTTCTGTGAGCCTGTTGTCACTGCCCAGAAGTCTCTTAAAAGAGATCTGACAGTGAATGAATGAAAGGAATCAGAATGACTACACACTACAGTGTAGCGTGAAGGTAAAGTCTCCCATCTCTTTAGCCGTGAGAAGCTTATTAACCAGTATTCTGCTAATAGTTAAGGAAATCCATATAGGTACTCCCTAGGAGTAAGAAAGCAGAGTAAGTCCCAGTACACAACCTTTACACTAGTTCCTGTTCACCTCTAGCAAATTACTCACTGCCTTCACTTCACCAGCAGAATTGCAAAGTTCTCCATATATCAAATTTTTTTCCTTGGAGGGAGACAGACAAAAATACAGCAGCAGCATTTCAGTGTTTACTGTACAGGCTGTCATATCTAGACAGCGATTAAGTTTTTCAAAGATTATTTGGGCAAAACATAAAGGCCATTCAAGGTTTTAATGATACCTCACTAATGCTGAAAGTACTGGGATCTCAGATCAAACTGATCATTAGCTTAGCACAAGTTATTTTGCCCAGTCTGCACACAAGAGGGAGGAGGGTCTTGCCACTGTCCAGGGACAATGTTGAAGAACACAGTCAGCACAGGCACCTCCAGGTGCAGGTTGAGCTCTGGGTGAAAGGAGCCTCAGGCAACAGGCTGTGAACTGGTACTGACCTTTCCACAACAAAGGGCCTGAGGACTTGTGGTCCAGCCAGGGGACCAATCACTGAGAGAAACAGCAAGCGCCATACACCCCCAGGGTTTCGCGCACGTAGACTGTGAGGGTGTAAAAGCCCAGAGTTCCTTTGTTCCAGGTCCCTCCATGGAGGCACCAGGTCAAGCTGCTATTTTTGTTACTGCACCAAGATTAACCTATTTTAAGGATCCAGACATCTGAGACTTGACTATGGGAAACCTGGGACCAAACTGGTGTGGAAAACCTGGTCTGATGGTGTGAGTACAGGGGGTGTACCTGGGAAGGAGTGTTGGCCCCAGCTCAGCTAGATCAAGTGTGACTGCCACAGTGGCTCATGGATGGTCAGACAAGTATGAGAAATGCCTGTGTTTTTAACACAACTAAATTCCTCCTGCTTCCTTAGTAGAATTCATAACTCTCATCTCATAAGGACATAAATCTCTGCCAAAGGAAGATGAAGAACTTATATGGCAGATCTCACCTTTTCAAAATAAAATGGGCAAGACACTACCAAGAATTCATTGAAGATTCCGGTACAGTTCCACTAAGTCATTAGCGCAGCATTCTGGGCTCAGTTTTACTTGCTGGAAATTAGGAAGGCTTGCAGACACTTTAACCCCTGTTGCTGGAATAGTTTTGAATTGAGGCAATATTAAGGCAATCACCAAGTCTTCGTCTTGTGTAAGAATCTTGTCTTTTTCGAGTCAGCAGCCAAACCTAAAGATAGCCTGTGATGACTATATTTTTGTACCTTAGTACTAGTCCCTTACGTGCTAGACTTGATTGAGGATTCCCCTTCATGTTATTATTTAAGTGTGGGGCAAAATCATCAGCTAGAAAAAGAGGAGACTGGCAGAGGGGGGGAAGGAGTAAGGCTTGTATTCTGAGCACTTGAGCATTTCTTTTGCCTTAAATAGTTTAGCCTGTTTGAAAAAGACTACCTATCACTTTCACCTGCTCCTCTCTAGGGAATCAAGCTCTTTCATGTAGTCAAGTAATCTACCCAATGCACGCACTGGAAGTATGAGGAAAAGGACAAGAAAGTGAAAACAAGATTCCAGTACTGACTGATTTGAAAGACTCTCCCTTCAAGCCTGCAGAGCAACTGCATGACTCTGAGGAACAGCACTAAACTATTCAGACCTCCATGGGAAAAGGCACAAAAGAAGGCCTTGCCATCCTACAAAGTACAACAGAAGCGAAGTTAGAAATACACCTACTTATGTTTCCCTCAAGAGGTATGACTACACAACATAAGGATAAACTTTATTTTCCCTCTTCCTCCTCAAACAAATAGCTGCTTGATAACGTTCCCCTAGAATGCACATCAGTCTGCCTGAAGAACACCAGGATGAATCATCAGGAACACCCAAGACACTTTAATCATCACAGTCAAGACCAGCTAAGTTCCAGCACAGGTTTCACCCACCTTTATTGGTTCCACTAGCCTCTCTGTATATGGAAACTGCTGTTGGTAAGAAGAAAATGGGATATGAAGGTGTCAAGAGAGTCAGTTCTGAATCATTGTCTTTGTGAATTGTCATTATATTCTTTAAATGTGTTTGTCCAGAAGACAGGTTGGGAAATGCTACCTGGCTGTTACTAATAAGTATGAAAACAAGGACACAAGCAAGATTGACTAAACTCTTAAGTTTTCTTCTCAGTTTCCCTGCATGCCACTGCTTTGTCCCTTCCTCAGTCACCATCACCTGCTGACAAAGGTATCAGTAGATAAAACTCTGGGGCATACTGCAAGACTTCTCTTTTTTTTTTTTTTTTCTGCTGTTACAATGAAGGACCTGTAAAAAGAAAAAGCTAAAAAAACCCCACACAACACAACTAAGATTGTGGTCAGTCAACACTTTTGCCCACACTGATGCCCTGTCACAGCCACAAGTGCACTATGTTATTAGCAATTGCTCTCTTGCACCTAGTGCTTCTGCTTTTCAGCTTTCAGAATAACTCATTTTATGACTTATGTTTAGCCAAACCTTTGAGGTTCCAGAAGCATTCTTAAGGGGAGAAAGAAACACAAAACAGCCACCCCTGCCTCCTCATTCAGAGGCATCAAAGAGACCCTTTAGAGTCTCAAACCCCTTTCCTGCAAAGGAGGAATTGGGACAGTTGTCATTGTCCTCTATGCATTATTTCTGTGCAGCTTTTTTGCCGTGTTTAATTACTGCTTTCAGCTACAATGGTTAATTGGGTAATTAGCTTGGCATCGAAAAGTCCTTGTTTGTAGGGTAAGAATGAGTTATTCCATTAATACTGTTAGTCATCTTAAATAATGGTAGCTAGTGCTAGAGTTTCTGACCCTAAATATTAGCCCGAAGTTTACAAAAATAATGAGGTGAGAATTTCATGCTGATTGAGAAGACTAAATCATGCACAGTTTTATAACAGTATTGCAATGCTACAATATAGCAAATTTATGTGCTACAGATCCAAAATAAAACAAGTATTAACAGACAGATAGATGGATATGTGAAATCAGAAGTATGGGACAATTTTTTTCCATTAAAAAAAAAATACACTCTTGGGTAATAAATCTGATCTAAATATGGTAAATACTTTAGCCACATCCAAGAGTTCTGCTTTAAGAATGAAGGGAACCCTTGAACACAGGTTTCCAAGCATAGGAACATTACTGGGGTGCCACTATATAGAGGTATTTTATATTGATGGAATAATCAATTCCTAATATAAGGGAGAAATATCAATCAATTTTAGCCATTTGCCTGTGGAAAGCTGCATCTCATTCTGCACTTCCTATTCCTTCTGATCAAGTAATAGTTGAAGGCTAAGTTGCTCTCAGATAAAGAAAAAAAAAAACTTTCCTACAATAGTTCCTAGCATTTTTAGTATTTAAGATACAGTGTTTCTTGCAATTAAGACTCCTAGAGGAAGAACGAATGACAGGACTGGTTAAGCATGCAGCAAGAGAGAGCTACTGTTTTAGAGAAACTACATGTTCTTATGCACTGGCTGAAAGTGGAACTTCAGAGTAGCCATTTAAAAAAAAAAAATATCTGCAGCCTGTAAAGGCTTCCTCATCTCAAAGGAAAGTACCCTCTCCAGTGTATACTGCCATTTAAGCAGGCCAGAGGAACACTAATCTTTTTTGACCAGTGGATCAAGTATAACACTACCAATGAAGTTAGTGAACACTTTTTTCTTTAGTTAACTACAAGTGCCCAAAACAGATGTCAAGATCATCTAGGAGCTGATGGTAATGAGTTAATTAATAGAAATCAACATGTCAGATGTAAATGCAGTGGACTTTTCAGATCATATTTCCTATTAATATTATTAGATTTCATCAATGACTTAACCACAACAGATTCTGAAAAAATTTCTAGCATATTTCTTTTGGTAGGCAGTAGCATCCTTCAGATACTTCAGTTTCACTATCATTTGTACAGCCTTCTGAACCAGTAACAGCATGGAAGCCAGTTTACACTCGAGGATCAAGATTATGATATAGGTAAGTGGCTGATAGAGGAATTGTAGTAAACGCTAAAGCAACAAGCTTAAAGCATTTCGGAAAAGGATAGACACAAAAAGTGAGATGATCAACAGTGAATCAACAACCAGGCACATTCCCCATACTGGAACTCTAACCAAGTAAGTATCAGATTACTTAAATGAATAAACTTTCAACTTAATGAAAGAAACTGGCCTTGCAACTTTACAAACAGTTCTACTTAGGACTCAGAGACAAAAAAAAATCTAAACCAGTATGTTAAGTTTTTTTCACACTTTCATACACTGAAGTAACCATTCTGCTAAGAGAAGTTACATCTCCAACATATTTCATATCTTCAACATATTTACAAAGTCCCAAAAGACACAAAGTTAAGATGTAAATGTCCAGAACTGGCCCTAAAATGATTCCACAAAGAAGGAAGTACCAGGAAGGAGAACATTGCTTTGTACCTTTGTTGTAACCCTGTATGTGATATATGTCTCCATTGTGCACACGTGTTTTTTGGGATCATCCACAGTAACAAAGAGGTCTCTAGTTTCCACATCCAAGTCATCATCCAGCTGCAGTCTGTTAAGGAGAGATGAGGAGGAGGCTGGGCTAGAAGTATCCACAGGTGCGCCATTGGGCAGACTAAGGTCCTGTATTGGAGAGGAAAAAAAAGAAAAAAAAAGGAAGTTTTTAATAAGTTTAACAGATTCAAGGTAAAGCACAGTATTTTCAAAGATGCCACAGACAAGCTTCAATGATATATTACAAGGGTTATTTAATACAGCAGCTCCAAGGATCACCTTTTTCCAGGACACTTGAGCAAGGTCTAAGCTTTGACCATTAGGTTGTCCTGCAAGATGAAGAGAAAGCAAATTACCACTACACCTCCATTTAGTATGGTGCAACCTGCTTTCTATTCACAGGGAAGTAGAAGCATTGCTGAGCCAACAGCTCCTGGTAAGAATGAACTAACTTAGACTCTGAAAACAAAAACAAAACTGCTAGGCAAATCAAGAGACCTACTTGTAAGACAGCCTTCAAGCAAAGTGGCAACAGTTCAGTTGTTTAGAATGCAACCACATTCACCTCTGGAGACTCCTGTAGCAGAGGAAGGAGGGCAAACTCTCAGGAAGGGCTTCCCATTCAACCCATTTAATTTCCAGGCAGTTCAGACCCTGAACTGCCATCACTGCACTACAGGACAGTCACAGATCATATCCTTCTGCACCAGTGTCTAGGCATACCTCCCTTTTGGAGTCCTAAGGCCAATGAAAACACTACTTTTTCCATAGAGAAGTCCTCATTCCCATCCTCACAACTCCAAGAGTATCATCCAATGCCTAAGGAAGACAAAGCCTAGAAGATCCAGTAAGTGGCTGTTTTAGGAAGAAACATAAAAAGGTTTAGGAAATCTAAAATTTCTTGAAACTGACTTGGCAGCAGGAAAAAAAAATATACAGAAAACCAAACCAACAAAGAGAAAGCCTTTATTGCCAGCTTGGTACATTCACACACCTTCAACTCTCACACTTGAATACAGACCAACTACTCCATAACAGTGGTTACTCCACTTGCATATATATCCCAGCAACTTCACATGCTGTCTGCTCTGGTTTCATAGCAGACAGAGCTGACAGTATTTCACAAGTTGCACAATATATAGGACAAGAACATCTGACAGCAGTATTAGAGATTCCTAAAGATCCATGCCTCTTCTTTGTAGAGAAGAGGTGGGTTTTGTTTGCATCTTTCAACTAGCGGCACAGGAATAGATTTATCCACAGAGTGACTCCCCTTGTTACTAGACAGAGAAAATATAACTTCAAGTAAGCACCACATTAACTAGAAGTGTTTTAGTTATACAATTACTGCTTAGCCCCAGCCTCTTACAGTCTTTAAGCAGCTAAACAAAACATGCAATCTTAGCAAAGCAATCTATGTTTGGTTGAGACATTCTCCGTTCACCAGTGCTCTTTTCTTCAAAGATTCAGAATTACAGCAGAGAGCTTCATGGTAAAGCTACTTACAAAGGCCTGCCTTTGACAATGACTAGAGAACACAGCTAAGTTCCTACTAGTCACTGTCAAGAACCCATCATGGGAGTACTGGGATTTCATACACAGCCATCTGTCTGTTGCAGTGGTGCAGAACTGTGGTAGTATTGCTCTTCACCTTGAGAGCTCCCTTGTGAAGCTAAAATAATGCTTTAGCCTAGACATTTTGGGAAGGGAGTGATCTAAACTATTGTCTCATAACACAGAGTTTAGATGCATTCTCTCAACTAATGTACACAAGTGGCTGCCAACAGATGAAAGGTTTCAAGTTTGACTGGCAAGTAAGCAAGAGTAGGAAGATAGGCACTCAAATGGTCTCCTAAGTGAGCAAAAGAGCAGGATGAGCATCGCGTGGCTTTCCAGCTCAGGCATGAAGTACATTTTAAAATACATAAGAATCTGGCTCAGTCTCAGCATAGCAGAAGCATATCAAAAAGGACAAAGCAATTGTACAATGCCTCTGCAGATAAGGAGAACTGTTGAAATTATACAAACAGAATGAACACTAAACAGGGTAATATTAGCAAGGAGATGGCTTCAGAAAACCTGCCATTCAGCTGGACAAGAGAATTTGGCTGAGCAGAGTGAAAAACAAAGCAAACCCTGGAATACCACAGTAGCTGTAGACAAATCCATTTCTGTTTCCAAAAGGAAAGGACAGCTCACACTGCCCATGTGCAATAAGCATTAGAATATGACAAGTTGTGCCAGAACTGCAGCTAGTCAAATTCTAAGCTTCCAGTATGGAAATGAATTAACTTGCAGAAACAGCTTAAATCTGGTTGCACAGAAGATCACAAAAGCTTATAACAAAATTCTTCCAAAAGAGAGCTTAAAGAATATGATGGAATCTGTTTAAAGTACAAGAACTCTACATCATCTGGAAAAAAGGATCAAAGACAGAGATGGCAGTCACTTGCATGAAGTTAGCAACTTTCCTCACCAATTCTGTTGGGAAATAAAATCATACTAGAATGTCTTGCACATTTTAAGCAGGGTAAAAGTCTGTGAAGGCTTGAATTCACTTCATTGTACTCAAGTGTGTTCTTGCAGTCATGGGACCTATGGAATGTTTCAGGTCTTAAAGGCTATGATAGTTTTACCTTGGATGAAACACCCTAAATCTCGATCAAGTAGAACTTCCTTACCAGCTGTGGTTTAGATCAGGAGAGCTGCTAGCTGTGATGGTGGGGAAAGGACAGATGATATGCACACTGAAATTACTGTGATATCATGCCCCATCCATGACAGCAGGATTCTCCCCTGAAAGACACAACTGGCATCATACCCTGCTGCTTTGCTAGTTTTCAGTAGATGAAGGCCAAGTCAGAAGCTAACTATTTCTCCTTAATAGGTCAAACCTCCTACCTAAGTGCACCACGAACGTTACTTTTTGCTGATGAACCCTGGTTTAACAGGAGGCAGGATCAGTTGACTGAAGTCTTATCCTATGGCTACAAAGAGGTAGGCTTTGAAGTATCAGAGCAGAAGACCCAGCAACCTAAGATGTCTCAAGCTCTAATCCTATCAGCAGAAAACCATTAGCGCTGCCTTTCTTTCATGGGACTCAGGGTTTGTTTTTGTTTGGCTCTGCTTTTTGCCTTTTTTTTTTTTTTTTAAGTTGGTTAGCCTGCTTTTACCACAGAAAGAATATGTCCTGCAGTGCCCAGAGGGAATGATCTGCAGCTATCTGTATTTCTACCTGTTGGTATACTTATTATAGTCATAAGCATCTCAAGTACTGGCTAGTATTATGTGTTTCATGTAACAGTCTGACTTCAATACCAGGGACTGAAGCATCAGCTTCACCTTTAGTGCACCAAGCAGTTGCCCTTCAACTGTTCTTAGTACCTATTCACATTATCAGAGATCAGCACAGTCCAAGTCACAGCAGGTACCTGCAGCTTACAAACTTTTTTTGTCATGGCATCTGTTACGCACAGTACAGACAACCTGCACTAATCTGAGCAGTTGCACAGCAGGCAGAAGAGGAGGCTGCTTCTGGCAGCCAGGCAGATGGCATGGAGGACACATTTTGTCAAGGCATTCTTCACTTCTTAGACAGCATCCATTAAGATTTCCTTAAGTTTCAGAACTTTTTCTAAAGTAAAGAGCAAAGATCTTCAGCAACCTATAGCAGAAACAGCATTCAGAACTTCAGGTTAAGGCTTGAGTGAGCAGCTGTAAAGCCACCACAAGGCAGGCTCTCCATGCATTCCTTAGAAGTTTCCAGAATACCTCAAGACAGCCAACTTTATGGGTACATGAGATTAGATGATTATAGTAGCATGTTTGGTATCCTACAGTGCCAGGCAGGTAGGAACTAACTGCCTGTGCTGGAAGTGCGCAAGACCTACCAACTATGCAGACTGCTATCTGGTAAGGCTGTTCCCATTATTTTGTTGTCTCAAATTTCCAAACACCTTGACCAGTCAGCTGGCCCAGAAACAGATACTAAATCTATCAAAATCTATCATAAAGTTCACTTCATCCAAGTTTAAAATTCAACTGAATTTTATAACCTGTAAGTGTGCATGTGAGATTCCAAATTACTTGGGAGGTTTCCAGCAGTTGTCATGTTCTCCCAGGAGATTTTCCAAGACTCCATTTACAGAGCAGCTTGGATCCACATAAAGTAAAACTTCAGGAGCTTGGTATCCACTCTTCTGGATGGCAGACTCCCCCAGTGGAGCAGTATGCCAGAGAAAGTAACCAGTACTCAACCCTCAAAGACTAAAAAAAAGTCTGAAATTCTATAGGTATTCTTTTATTGTCAAGTGAAGACAACACAATTTCCTGTCAAGTTACATGCAACTAGTCAATACTGTAGTTTCCACAAACTGAATGTTAGTTTTCACCTATCCTGCCTTAGCAAGTGTACAGCTTAAGCACACAGCTTTGTTGTCTAAGCAGCAGCCCAAGAAGGAAGCAGAAGATGTGGTTCAGCTAGGTCTTCCAAGCACACATAAGTTTACGTCTGGAAAGGTTTCGCCTGAAACCACATGATGCCGCATGCTCATTGCTCCCATTCAGCAAGTATTATACGACACTTAAAGACATTTAGAAATGTCACTGTTTAGAGGTAAGTGGTGCACTTAACTTGCCTAACTTAGAGACCTTAGGGCCAGGCCTGTACTGCTCCTAGAACCCCACTGCTTCACTTCTGAAATTCAGAGTGCTGTATGTTTTGTCCTTGTGTTTCAAGGTGTTCCACTGTTTTTGCCATTCAGTTCCCAGAGACACAACCCCAGACAAAGTCATGTTAAAGAGACAACAATTCCACACAACAATTGTAGCTAGTTTCTGGAACACTCTCATCTCCATACCTTCAGTGCATAACTAGTCATAGGAGAATGGCAGCTGGTGACTGGAAAACTAAAGTGGTTTAGATGAAAATATTCCTGAGGACACTATAAAAGCCTTCATTAACTTGGCTGTCAGAGACCTGTTCATAGCACTGATTGTCTCATCATAGCAAGTTCTGAAAGAAGGTATTTTTTCTTTATAGAGCTCTCTTCCACTGGGCTGTACAGGTCAGCTCTGTGTAGAAAGAACCACTTTTCTATCCTTCAGTACATCTAGAGCAGCTTATTTGTGACTGTCAGTACAGTACCCTATTAGAAGATCTCAGTCTACACAAGACTATTATCCAATACCAGCAAGATAAAGACCAAGGGAAGAAAAGGCATTTGCTCCCCCTTTTTACGTATGTTCAGTTTCATTCTCTATCAGGCAGCAGAACAGTTTGTTTATTACAGGTCACTTTTGTTTCCTCACACATCTGAGGTAGATTTGAGATACTGCATGTTCCTGCCTCTTGCACTTGATTTTGGGCAATTATTTTAAAGCTCTGAAGTGGGGATACAAACTGCAGAGAAGGGAGAACACTGTGGACACAATAGGGAAGGGGGGATAAGAAGGTAGTCATGTTCTACAAGGTTTGATTTAAAAAAATTAAAAAAAAAATCTAAACAACACAAAATACCCACAGTTAAACTCCAAAAACCCTATTTATTCAGGAGATAAGACCACATTTCTACACTGATCCACAAGCAAGATAATGCTTAATGCAACAAGAACTGATGACCTCTAAGAATCAACTTCTAAGCCAAGACCTACCCCTCAGGGAAAGGTTAAGTGGTTACATGTGCACCAGTGTCTGATACCTTTCTCCAATCATTTGAAAGGGAGTACAGTTTGTGTGGATGTATTCATAACAAATGATACTTTCAAAGAAGATCAGTGTTTTCTATTATATCATCTAGAATCAAACTGCAAGGCTGAGGTAGTTTTAAGAGCAACACAGACTGAGCTCAAATGAGAAGCAATTTCTCTTGCTCTTATCTGAAAATGTGCCAGCACAGGAAGAACAATGCTGGGTGCTGAGGACCCAAGTGCAATTTTTCCCTTCTTAGTAGAGTATTATGCACTAAGTCTGTGGGCCCTGCAATGTTGGGCAGAAAACCCCCAAATCTAACAGGACCAAGTCTCACCTCAAAAGTTCCAGCAGTACCACTGGTATTTTGCCTACCTAACCTATCTGACCCACCAAAGACTGGGTCAGTTTACTCTCAGGGTATTTTAAATAGGTGTTCAAGTACAGCATGCTTCCAAGCCATGAGTCTGATGACTTTGTTCTGGTGTTCATCATTTGAACTACTGTTTCTGCTCTGTAGAGCAGAGTTGCTTAGAGGTAGACTCCTCAGCATCCCTGAAAAAACAGTAAGAGTTTAAAATGCAGCAGGTAATCATGACAGCATTGATATGTACTTCCCATATCTTTTGAACAAGAGGAGTATCTGCATGCTTTCCACATCTTACACCTCCCTTACTGTGGTAAATGTCAAAAGGTATTTTAACACATCCAGAGGACAAACTGCTCCCTTGAAATATACAGTCTCAGATTCAAGGTTAGCTTCTACATCTCTTTTCAAAGCATTTGAGTCCTTGCAGAAAGCTTTATCTTCCTAAGCAAAATACCAGACTGGCAACAGTTCAGCAAAATAGTTCTGTTATGTTTAAGCCACAGAAAGTAGTAGAAAAGTGCTTGCGACCTGATGGAAAGCAAAAGAGTTTAAGATTTGAGTAGATTTAGATTTGCATCCTTTAGCAGAGCTACAGGTTCTTTCTTCTTTCTACAGTTCTCAGTACAAAGCAACAGGCACCAACTCCACTCTATCTTCAGAGCTCAAAGGCCTCCACAAATGCAGACACTGCATGTTCTCAGAAGTATGTATAAAAGAACAGACCTTTTGAATCAAGTCTCCAGTTACTCTCCTCTCTAGCTTTGTTAAGTTCCATGTCTCTCTGCAAGGAGTTTATTGCAATAACACTATTTGTTATAAGGGTTCTGCAGTTGTGTGCACAGAAACATCACAACCCATTTTAACATAATAAAGAGCACCTTGTTAAGAAAAAAGCCTAACACACCCAGTACATTGTTTAAAAGTTTTATTTTCAGAACCTGAGCCCTGATGTTCTAAACAGCAAAACAGCAGCCAGGATTTCAGGTCATGAGCAGGAAAACTGGAATCTAGTGTATGACTAGAAATATTCCCAAGCCAAGAAACCAGATTTATACCTGATCACAGATGGAAAAGTTTATTAAGCTTCTCCAAACTAAATTGCTTTCTCCTGCAGATATGTCATGAACATTTTTCTTCTGTTCACCCTGCAGGTTTAGTTGCATCAGTTATCTAGGTACCCACTGTCACCAAACTGCCAGTTTGGCTGAGAGCCTTTTGAGAACAAACAGTAGGTTTTTTGGTTGTTTTTTTTGGGTTTTTTTGCCTTTTATTTTGTTTTTTTTAATGTGAAAAGATGTAAGGAATTGGGGAGAAACAGAAGAAGCAAGAAGGTAAGAGATGATAGAGGGTTGGAAATTACTGTAGCATACTGGTGAATACTTGATTTAAACAAGAATGACTATGTATACACTATGATGTTTCGGATGAGCTGCATTAACATTTCCCGACAAGGCCAGTGGAGGTTTCATGAAAACAAGTCAGACTGACAAAATAGCACTGTGCAAGTAAAGGAGGCAAAGATATTTAAGTTTACATCTCAAACCCTGCAAGAGCTGGAGCAGAGTGCTCTTCGATAAGCTCTCAGAGCTAGTTTATGCAGGTGCAATTTAAGCAATATCCCACATTTGCTGATATACAAGACAGAAAGGCATTTGTTCCCAAAGGGATAAAATAAACAAAGAACTTACCTGTTGAAAGAAAATAGGAAAAAAAAAACAAAAAACACCACCAACAACAACAAAACACAGTATGACTGCTTCAGAAGAGCAACTGAGGAAAAGCAGTCATGTAGTATTTCCTCACAGTATCCAAACTATCTAAAGAGACTGCGGAACAGAAGAAACAAGGTATGAGATCTACAGACTAATTTACCTAGAGAAACACTGTTTATTTAAGGGTCTAGCTTTATGACAACCAGTAAGGCATACACAGGTATTTAGCACACATGGCTTCAAGTGAAGTATAATGATTAAGGAATGGGATAGTCAGCATACAAATCCTGAAGAGGTCAAGCTGATGACTGGCAATAAAATGGTATTCATTAAAGATGTCCACGGATTTTCTGGGCAACAATCCAAAACACAGCTTTAACTTGGCAATATGCAAGATTTTCAATCTACCATATACTAGTATCTAAAAAGTTACAGCAAAGGTGTCAGTTTTACCCAGAAAAGAATGGTTTTGAATTTGTCTGGAGTAGTCTATCACTTACCATTCCCAGATGTCAGTGCTTTCACCACCAAGTTATCTGAGAGAGCCTGCTGCTGACACCATCTGCAGCACTGACAAGAAAGAGGCTACTCTGCCCTTGGGCAACACCTGCTGTGCAGCATACTCCTTTCCAAGGAACACATCACATTGAACCTACTGCAAAGGTGAGGGAAATCACGCAGACAAACTTTAAGATAGGGGAGTTTATACCCATTCAGTCCATTGAGAAGGGCACAAGTTTCATTCCAGCAGTACAAGGCAAGACTTGCTCACAAGGACAGGGCATAGTATCAGTATAGTAACAGATTTTCTGGCAGATGGGACAGAGAGAAGCTTGATCTCTTGATGGCATTTTTGGGTTTAAGAGGTCACTAGCAACCCTCAACAGATATGCAGCATTAGGGTGGTTTGAAAGAGCTCAGTTTTTTCAGACTTAATTCTAGCATGAGGTCAGAGCACAGACTAATAATCAGGATGAAGCATGTCCTTCAGTTCTGTAAACCAATCCGTCTCTAACAACACTACAGACCATTGCACTAGTAATATTGCTGACCACTCCAAGACAGGCAGAGGTTGTCACTCTCACAGTAGGGCCTGCTCTCTGTAATTTGACATATAATCTAGAAGTAAGTTTACATTTGACATTCTGCACATTCTACTACAAACTAAAGTACTACATGTTTCTGCAACGTCTTTGCTCCCACATGCTTGTATAGTAGTTATCTTCAACCAAGATACTTAAAACCACAAACCTGAGTCCAGCAGAAACCTGTCTTTAAGGGTTATAGATATCACCACTTGTACTATGTCACCTATTGCTTATCACTTCAAAAAAGCAGCAGTGTAGAAGAAGCTCTGAATGTGACTGTAAGACAACAATGCTCTCTAATAGAATTTATGCTTTGAAGACCACTCAATACAGCTATTGGCTAAGCTCTTTTCTTGCTTGTTGCATGAACATTGGATTATTGCTTTTATTTGCAAACCAATTACAGGTAGTGCCACAAAATGCATGTCTAAATGCTTATTCAGACAGATACTTCTCGATTTCAGTGAAATATATGGTGGACAATCAACAATTTTGGCATTATAACATCACCTACAGCTGAAGGCAACACATCTTTCCACGTTCTGATTCACCCAATTTAGAAAACAAAATTTGTCCCTAAGTTCATCTATCAAAAAACAGGATCACAGAAAGGGTAAGGTTGGAAGGGTCACCTGGTCTGACCTCCCTGCTCCAGCAGGGTCATCCTAGAGCACATGGCACAGAATTGCATCCATATCGATTTCTTGAATATCTCCAGTGAGGGAGACTCCACAACGTCTCTGGGCAACCTGTTGCAGTGCATGGTCACCCCCACAGTAAAGAAATTCTTCCTCATATTCAGCTGGAGTTTCTTGTGCATCAGTTTCTGCCCATTGACTCTTATCCTATTGCTTGGCATCACTGAGAAGAGCCTCCAACTACCCCCTGTGCCACTGATTACAATCCTCTGGGATTGGCCATTCAGCCAGTTTTCAATCCACCTCACTGTCCACTCACCTCATCCGCACTTCCTGAGTTTGCCTATGAGGATGTTGTGAGAGACAGTATTGGAAGCCATCCTGATGTCAGGGTAGACAATTTCCACTGCTCTTCCATCATCCATCCAGGTAGTTGTTTCATTGTAGAAGGTAATCAGGTTGGTTGAGAACGATGTACCTTTAATGAATCCATGCTGACTACTACTGATCACCTTCTTGTTATCCCTGCAGATATAAATGGCCTCCAGAATGATGCATTCCATCACTTTTCCAGGGATTGAGGTGAGACTGCCTAGTCCGTAGTTCCCTAGGTCCTCCTTGTGCTTTCTGAAGGTCATTTAAGTTGGACTGGCATTGGAAATGCTAATTCATTAAAATATTTCAGCTCACTGGATTTGTTTTCTATCTTCAGTTGGTCACTGCACTATTACTAGTAGCTACCCTGCTGTCATTTATTGCAGGCTCCACACAGTTTCTCAATAATTTACTAAGAGTAACTTACAGCTTTTACTTCACAGTTGCAAATGCCACCAGCTACAAGGTGGAGTTTAAAGCTTTCTTCCCCATTACACCCTAGTGATGGGAGCAGTTTTGCACAGCCACAAAACCATAAGAGTCTCAGCTGCACTGCAACCCGGGCTCAGGCAGTCAAGTCAGTCACAGCTTAAGGAGACAGCACAGCTCAGCATTCAAGATCTTGCTCAAGGTCAGCAAAGAACAAGGCTCAGTGAAGTTATTTCTGAGAAACACACAATACCAAATGCCATTTTCAATTGGTGTATTGTCTTCTGCAGACTGAAAGCACAAGCAAGTTACAATTTCAAAGATGTAGTTCAGGTGTTGTAAACAGTTTTTCAGGTAGCAGCATTAAGTTAATTCCCACTGGACTGCATGAGCTCTGTCTTGTCTCTGGATCTACTTTACAGAGATGAGCCTCTCCACTGAAAGAAGCAGCAGACTGGCTTGTGTGACAGCCAGACCATCAGTTTAAGATACCACAAGAATAGACCACAATGCTAGAAGACACCAAGACAATAGTTTGTGCATTAATCTAGGAACCAATGTCTCCCAGAGCAGTGTGTCAATAGAAAACTTTTGTTCTTTTATTCTCTGCCTCTCCCACTGTTAATCGCAGGAACATGCTGCCCTGAGGCACTGGTAAAATAAGGAGATGCTGACACAAATGTCGTAAAAGAATTTCTTTATCAATCTGGTTATCCCTTTCTACTCCTGAAGGGACTCAGAATGTGTTCAGCTACTCGGGTAAGTTTGAGGCACTCTAGCACAGGCAGCCCAGAGGATTCTTTCCAACCACCAAGCATAAGTTTTTCCACAGTGGCTGACATGTTATTGCCAAGACTCATCCTTCTGAAACCCATCTGAAGAACCAAGTTCCTCTACATATGCTCTGAATATCTGTTTTCAATACTCTGTCTCATTGTGTATGAAGCAATCCTGTTGAAAATATGAAAGCTGTGCAATACTGAATTCAACCTCAAAGTATACACCCCTCCCTCCATTAAGCTGAAGTAGGAACCACAAAGTAATAATACTATTTAATAATACTCTTAAACAGTAGAAGCTATGTTTAGCTTTACCAGAAAGAGAGATTAAAAAAGTAAGACAGTTATGCTGATGCAACTGTTTGTCCCAACTTGTTAGCTATCCTTCATCGTGCTCAGAATTGAATTGCCAATTTCAGAGAAACTCACTGGGAAGTTACATTTCACAAAGAGACCACTGAGTTTTACAACAGTACCGGAGTATCTGTGTTGTAAGATACCACAAAAGCATCCTTGTCCCTTTCTCTCAGTGAAGGCAACTGTAAGTAAGCCCACCAAAGTGCTGTTATAATGTGCTTCTATAACATCAGACTCCACAGTGGCTACAAACAAAAAAGGATACAAGCATTCTAGCTTTCAGTAACATACCATGGTATTAACCTATCCAAGAGGTATCACTTGTTCAAGAGACGAAAAAGCTACAGAAAGCAGTTTGAGTCACCACAACTATGAAAGACAGGAAAATAGATTCAGCCAGCAGCTTGACTGTTAATAGCACTGTGATGGCATGCCAAAAGCCATGCTACGTTTAAGTTCTTTTAACCAGAAGACTAGAAAAGAGTTGCCTGACATGCACACACACAGTGCAACAGAAGACTCAGCAGTTCCCCTAAGCAAGATGACAACTGAGCTCAGTCTTTGAGGACTGACTGCCCACTTTGGAAGCATGTGGCAGACAACTGTACCTAAAAGCTGCCTGGCCCAAGAAACACAGTTAACTCCTGGCTTCAGTAAGGCAGTTACAGCGAACTACAGGACAGTCAACCTCACCTTGATCCCTGGATAGGTGATCAAGCAAGTATTAGAAGCCATTTCCAAGCACACAAAGGACAGAGTGACGAAAAGTCAGCATGGACTTAAGGGAAGTTATGCTTAACCAACTCAACACATGCTACAAATGTATCCCTGGGCTGGTCTACAAGGGGAGAGTTCTAACATGGTTCATCTCAACTTTAAGAAGGCTTTCAGCAACATCTTCCGTAACATTCTCTTGGACATCCTAGCCATGCACAAGGTACACAGATGCACTGCAAAGTAGACTGAAATCTGGCTGAACTGCTGGGCTCAACTGATTGTGACTCCAAAATTCCACCTGGCAGGCAGCCATCACTGGAGGATGTCAGCAGACTGTACTTGGGTCACTACTGTTTCAACACCTTCATTAATGACCTAAATGATGGAACAGGGTACATACTCAGCAAGTGTACTGAGAGTACACAACTGTGTAGAGTGCTTGATAGATCAAATGTTTGTGCTGTCATTCAGAGGGACCTCAACAAGCTGGAGAAACAGGCTGCTGGGCACCTCAGGAAATTCAACATGAAGAAATGAAAAGCCCTGAACTTGGCAGAAACAGTGTCATATAGCACTATGTGCTGGAGGCTGACTCATTGAAAAGCAGCTTGGAAGAATGGGGAAAAAAAAAAAAAAGACACTAATGAAAAAGTTGACCAAGAGCCAACAATATGCCTCAAGGTAAAGAAGGCAAATAGCCTGGAGATAAGAACACTCAGGAGATCTTACCAATATGGATAGATACCTGATGAATGTACAGAAGGAGGTGACAGACTCTTTTCAGTGGATTCAACAACAGAATAGGAGAAAATGGGCACAAATTGAAATACTGGAAATTTCAATTACACATGAGAAAGCTATTTTACTTTGTGGGTGACTGGACCCAGTAACAGAATGCCCAGAGCTGTTCAAAAAACAACTTCACAATATCCTGAGCAGCCTGCTCAGCCTGAGTTAAGAGTTTGGACTAGATGACAATGCAGAGATGCTTTTCAGACTCAACTTCTCTGTGACTGTCAGTTTTGCCTTCCTGTATATTCAGAGATCAACCCATCTACACTGACATTGTTGCACAAGTTCACCAACTTCAGTTCGACTTCCTGCAGTCTTCAGTCTCTCTCATAACTGAGAATTTACCTCCAGCTTCCTTTAAGAACCACACACAGTTTAAGTTCTCATCTAGTCAGAGAAGGGAGATGTTTGTAGAAGCTCAGGCAGATCTATTTTAAGTCTTCAGATTACACTGCAAACTGGTTTCATCTGTGGGTGGATAAAGTTAAGAGCAATAATTATAAGACAGCAACCAGAGGTTGAAAGTAGAGCTTCAGGCTCTCAGTACATTTTCTGGAGTTGGAGAGGTGCCAGGCTCCTTCTCAGAATGAGTGTTAAGTAACAGCACTCCACAAACACACCAAGTATTTATACTTCATCAGGTGCTAATAAGAAGTCCAGGAATTCACCAGGCTGGTAGCTTGGAAGCAGATGAGCATGCAAGAAATAGTTTTCAGTTAATAACCAGAAGTTTGCAGTAGGAATTTTAATGTCCATCTCCATGAACTAGGAAATTCAGGTTATGCGCACACTGCAAGGCTGACATACCAGTTCTGATATCTCGCTGTTAGAGTATCTGTGAAATAGCCTTGAAACTCACAGCAGCTGTCTATAGTCAACAGAGGCAAATGCAAGGTACGTGCAGTTTCCAAGAAGAAAAGATGAGAAAGTTAGAGGTAGCTGGCCCCGTGTACAGTCTCAAGTAGTCACATATGTCTGAAAAAGGACATGGAATCTGAGTCTTAGAATAGGTGGGATATGAAAGATTTTGGACTGCTAGGCAAGAAACCAGTGCTTTGAGTCAGGACTATTATCAGATGGCTGCCAGTCTCAAGGCAGACCACAGCAAGAACACCCAAAACCACTGGTAGGAAGATACCTTCAGGATACAGGTCTGGAGGGACCACAGCTAGAGGGCAATGGAAGTAAGCTTACAGAATACTCTAACTCTGTACAGTTTCACACTTCCAACACTTAGTAGCAGGCTATTAAATTTTCACAGCCTCAATGGGGCTGAATCCACACACAGAAAAATACCATCTACTTCTTGCCTCTGCTCCAAGCTCAGCAGCCCATTAATAACGCCTTTTCTCCTCTGTGTCAAACTGTCTGACCTAGCGCACAGAGCAGAGTCGCTATCGAAAGTGACAAATTAGTGCACTGGAGTCATGTAGTCATGTGGAAGCAGAACTTCCTATTTTTTAAAAAAAGGAAAAAGAGGACAAACTCACAGACACTTCTCCATTTGTCTTACCCGCCTCAGCAGAGGATCTGCTCTGAAAACCAGATCTCAGTTAGCTTGCCTCTGTTCAAAAAGCTAAGACAGCAAGATCTCAGTTCTGCAACTAACTCTGCAGCACACCCTGTCATGCATCCTGAAGGATTTTTTTCCTTTTGCCTGTTTCCACTCTTACCCGATGTTAAAAAAAGCAATCAAACAAAATAAATTTAAGTACACAAACAATAAAAAAAACAAAACCATATCAACCAAACAAACAAAAAGCACCCCAAAACAAACATTCTCAGTAGCACTTAGGTTCATTTTTAGCTGTCTCCTTATTTGAAAGCTAACAGAGGTAAAAGGAGAATAAGCTCAAAAAAACTGATGGTATCAAGACAATGTTTCACACAATTAGACTTCAGGGGAACAGAAAGATCTTTATAGAAAGACCTGGCCAATATATAAATACTTCAGAATCAAGAATCTACAACTCAAGTGTTTTCACATTTGCTGCAGCATCACTGTGAAAGTCAAGTACTTCGCTAAAATGTCCTTTTCATTTAAGAGGTAAGATGCTGTTGAAAGTCAAGGTGTCCTGGCTCCTAAGCTGCTCTCCACTACAAGCCAGAACGAAGACACTGCTGCAGACAACAAAAGCTCCACAGTCCTTTTCCTAAGTTTCAGAATATTTGAGACTAGTCTACTTAGATGACCTCAGAAAATAGTAGTTTTCCCTTACCTTTTCCAAGACCTACTGCTCTAGTAGCATTAGGCACTGTTTTCAAACAGCAGCCTAAGGTTTATGAGACTTCAAAGTTACACAGGCTCTAAACTACTAGATTATTCCCACCTTTGAATCAAAACTCAAAAGGATACACAAAGGGAGGTGCTCCTGTCCTCCAGGTTTCTCTGACTCAGGATAAGGGAGTGTTCTTACCTTTGCTAAAAAAAAAAAAAAAAAAAAAAAAGAAGTCTNAGCATGCTTTAAAGAATGCAAAGCAGTGATGGCAGAGGTTCAGCCACCTCAGGCTGCACATCTGTTGCAGTACAAATTGAAGTACTGCTTAATAGGCAGACAATCTTCCCTTACTTCCAAACTTTCTCCACTCAGAATCTTAGGTAACACTTGCAACACTGTTTAGGAAGTATTTGCTCAGAGAAGGCATGAGGAACCCAGAAAAGAAAATCATCCACTTCATGGTGCTGGGCCAGCTGTTGTCACTAGCCCTCTTGCAAGAGGGATGTCCTAGTACAGGCCTGGAAAAGGACAGTAGTCCTTAAAGAATCTAACTGACCCAGAGCCACTCTGAAGTAGGAGACTTCAACAAAAACTTCTGCAGTACCAGTCTCCACCAGACTCTTCAGTAAGGCCCTTGGAACAGCCAAAAGAACAGATGAGCACAGTTCCTACTCAAGAATCAACAAATAACAGCTGCAGAGTTTTAAGCCTAAATCAGACTTGAATGCTGACTTCCCTCTGTCACTCCGTTACTGAAGATACTCAACATTATTAGTTAATTAGTGGGGCAACCTTTCAATATATTAATGACCCACCATCAGAGATTTAGATTTTTAAGATTAGGGGATGTGGATGCCTTGTCACTGGAAGTGTTCAGGGCCAGGCTGGATGGAGCTCTGAGCAACCTCTTCTAGTGAAGGTATTCTCCTTGCTCACAAGGGAGGTTGGACTAGATGATCTTTGAGATCCTTTCCAACTCAAACCATGATACGATTCTAAGACTAAGAGACATACTAACCACCTAAAAGGTAATTTTACCTGTTTTACCTCCACTTACCGTAGGCACCCTCTAGGCTACTCAATACACAGAGCAAGCAGTGGAAGTTCACTATTGTCTTAAAGTTAGGAACACCTGTTTACTTGCTTAAGCTTTTTCTTAGGTGTGAAAAAAGTTAACATTTTTTTTTCTTGCCATTGCGTGAGGTATTAAGCAGAAGAAGGGACATTCCATACACAGCAGAACTGTTGGATTCCTTCCATCAGTAGCATAAGACATTTGGCTTTTTCTGCTAATTCATCTAGAGGGGAAAAAAAAGAATGCTATTCTCTTCCTACTAGCAATCCTTTCATTCTTCAAGGATCATTAGCCCAGTGCCATTTTCAAGTCAACCACTAAACTACTCTGAAGTCTAAACGTTGCCTACCACAGCCCTTTTTTGCTCTTCCCTTTAGAGTACTTCTATGCTGTTAGTAGGGCAGTACTACATACGGGTACTGGAAGACTAACTTTACCCCTACCGCTGATGGAGTAACTAGGCAAGAACCACCCTGCTGGTAAATTAGCTGACCATAGCCCTGAGGCTAGACAGGTTTTTCTGATTCTAGGTTGTCAGGGACACTGATACACTTCTCAAGACACCTCAAAGTAACAAAGCAGAGAGAAGCTGGCTAGCACTCCAAATGCAAAAAAAAGTTCTTTAATACAACTGAGGAAAGAAGTTTACAGGGTGTGAGTTACTCCTCAGAACACTGCTTCTCACCAGCTACACAGCAGTGTGGATGGACATTGACTACAGTACCACTGCTGCAACCTTCAACTGCAAGAAGACCTGTAAAGGCAGCTGCCTCTACTGTTACAGGTTGGTCAGGGAGCAATGTAGTTACATGAGTAAATCCAACCCATGAGAGACAAAACTCTTCATAATTTCTATATCCACCTTAGTCACATACCCTTATTTCAGGCAGGTCATCAACTCTTTGACAAATTTTTTAGATTAAGGTACATGTTCCAAGAGAAAAGGCAAGCCTGGCTTCTCACTAGAGCAACAGTGGGCAAACGTTCAAGGCAAATGTTACCTAGGCAGGAAGAAGTGCTGAATCCATACATGACAGATGCAGGTAGGAGGCTTTCAAACACAGAAGTCAGCCTACCTTGACTCACTCTCCTACAGCATGGGAGTATATCAGGTCAGATACTGCTGACAGCCCTACAGCTGATCCATCCTGCCCAGAAGCAGCTCCACACTCCCCAGGAAAACAGCCATAGAGGATGCACCTCTTGACACCAGCACCTCAGTCACACCTCATATGCACAAACCAGCTGGCCCAGAACTACTTATTATAACGTTTAGAGCCAGTATCACCCCTTACATTTCTTGCTCCCAGGAAATCCTACCTTCTATGTTTCAGGAAGTCTGTCTACAGAGATACCAAGTCTCTGAAAGTGTAGCAAATGTATCAGCAGTGCTGTACTGCCACTAACTACCACTTTCAGTGCTGCCACTACTGAATTACCACATCCAGGCCCACACGCATGGGGAAGGCACTTCACAAAGTCCATTATTCCCTGTGGACACCTGTCAGAGCTATGGAAGGAAAAGTGGGCACACATACTTCTGCAACAGCATCCTGTCTGTATTACAGTGTGGGAAGAAGCAAGCAGGTGTTCAGACTGGAAAGGACAACCACAGACAATCTGATGGGAAGGTAGATGGTAAGGAAACGACAGCCTCAAGCTTTACCCGTGAGGGCTACAGGAAGGAGACAAGCAGCAAAGGAGCTGCAGCAATTCCTGAAGCATTTACACCTATACAGATGGGTATGAATCTCTACAGAGAGGGTATGAGACACAGACAAATATACCCAGTAAAATATCGCCCTTCTCAATCACCCTGGTGACAGTGGGAGCACCGGTGCCCCAGCCGGTCCCTCCCACGAGGGACACGATGCCTTCAGCCCCTACAAAAGATGCCTTCTGCCCAAATCGAGCAGCCCCGGGCTCACGCAATGGATGCCAGCAGCGCCCAGGGCTTCATTTCCCCGCGGAGAGACGAAGCCTGGAAAAGGGATGTGGCGTGGAAAGACACACACCCCAACGCTTCTCCCTCCCCTCCATGCTCCTCTTCAGCGGGCAGAAACCCCCTCGGCAGTAGTGGCCCCCCCCAAACGCTGCGCCCCCTTCCTCGGGCCGTACCTTATCGGCGATGCTGCGGGGAAGGAGCAGGTCGGGGCTGGGGGTGAGCGCCGGCCCCATCTCCTCACTGCTGGACGTGGCCAGGGGATGCGGCATCTCCCGCAGCGACTTGGGCCCGGAGGACGGGAGGGGCTTGGGGGCGCCCGCTGCGCCGCCCGACATCGCGCCGGGGCCGGGCAGTCGCTGAGGCAACGCGGGAGGGAGCGGAGGCCGCGCCGCCGGGGCGAGGAGCTGCGGGGCCGCGGCCGGAGCCTGCCCGCCACCACCGCGCTACGAGCAGCGCTGGGAGGTGGTGGCTGCGGCGCAGGAGGAGGAGGAGGAGGAGGAGGAGGAGGAGGAGCGAACC